>MU228022.1:2615742-2631241 GCA_018584345.1 Thuja plicata
AAATCCTCTAACAAGGTGACATTCAGGTGGAATGTTCTAAGTCCTCTAACAAGGCCACTCCTAATAGGGTGATTAAATCCTTTAACCAGGTCACACCTAGCAGTGTGTTATTGTAACCTTTAATAGGTTTGGCTCCTCACAGAGCTCACTTCCGAAGAGTGAAAACTTGGTAGCATGTTACTAGTGGTTTTTCCCATATTGGGTTTCCATGTTAAATACTTGTGTCAACTTGTGTGAATGCTTATGGTTTGTTTTACTGTTATGTTCCTACAAGATTATTACATTAGATAGTAAACTGCATGATTAAAGTTGTTGACATATGCTACTGCTACCGAGTAGATCTAAAATACAGAAAGTTTTTTATTTGCTACATCTAGACCTGAGGATAACTGATTCACCCCTCCCCTCTCCGTTATTCTAAATTCATTCTAATATTTTATTCTTAAATCCTATGGATTCTCTTTTTCTCCTCCTTTTCTCGTTCCATATGTTCCCTCTCCTCCTTAGCCTCACACCTTTTATCTCCCTCTATTTGTTTGAGGGGGAGATCTTGATCTTCCAGTGTCTAAATTTATTTAGGATTCTCAGAAGTGGTATTGTTCAAGTCCTCAAAGTCTACGACCTTCTCAGATACGGGCTCTTCTATGAGTGTTTCTATTCTTAGAGTATGTATACCATCAAATTGTTCCCTCCTTGGAGGTCAGGGTTGGTGGGAGAATCATCCACCACCTACTTTCTCTTCTTATTCTTCCTTCTGGGACATCCTCCTCATCTAGAGAATTCACTTATATTTCAACATTGGTGTGCAAAAGATCCTAGATGGGAATAGTCAAGCTTGTTTCTTCTTGTGAAGGTGGTGCAGTCAAAATGGGTTCTGCACCAAGTCCAAGGGTGACTCCTTACTTTGAGGTGGAAGTGAGCTTTTGTGACTTGTCTATCTTATCTCCTAGCTCTCTAAAAATCACCTCCACAAGAGATTCTTCTAGGTGGTGCCCTTGTGCAGATGAGGTGCCCCTTTTATTTTTATCTCACCTCTCATATTGCTAAGAGGGTAGGGTCTTACTTTTCTTCTTCTAGGAAGAACTTCTCTCGGGACATATATTTTTAAAAACTATGTGGCTCTGGTCGATGACTTCCTGAGTAACTACCCCAATGCCCAAATTCTCTGGCTCATCCTAATTGACCCTCGGGAGAGCCTTATCTCCTATCTTATCTCGGTTAAATATGTGATCCAAAACATTTGTGGTGTCAAATTCTTGGGGAATGTTCACAAACCAAAATCAACCATTTTTGTGTCAAGAGTTAGTGGTACTAGCGATGATGTATGTTGGACTAATCCTAAAAATCTACCCATAAATCCTCGAGGTGAGGGATATGGGCCTTGAAAGATTTGTGGATTTTCTACTTTATTCTTCCCCTTGGATTTTACTATGGTCACATCATGTAAAATCTCCCCAAATTGAGTCTCTTTATCTAATTATTTATTTCCTTTGTGGTGGCAAGGGTGCATTTATAGTCCCCACATGAGAAGGGTAATTTTATCATCTTGATCTTCTTCACATTCATCACCACATGGATCTTCAAAATGTTCCTAAAAAACTTGAGTAGGACTATCTGATCGTTATAGTGTCGCAAGAGGAGGAAGAACTTCCTAGAAAATATGGACATGCAGATATAGGTGTGATGACAATACTGTAAAAAATAACACCCCCATGGCTCTATCAGGGACATCATTGTCTTTGACAACTGATATCTGACATCATTGTTGAGCCTTATTATTCTATTATACATAAAAAAATTATTTACTATACAAAATGAGTTCAGAAACCTCTCAAGTTGAAGTTGTGGGTAGTGAACCCATAGTAGTACATCCTCCGATTGATTTCCCTGGTGCTCAACCTTTTTGACACATTATATGTTCTTGAGATGAGTCATTAACTAGATTGTATAAGATGTCATGTAGAACCACTTCATTTCATAAACTTCCCAAATCTTCTAGTATATTCTATTTGAAAAGATTTGGGCCCAATCAAAGTAGGTGTTGTGAGTGATGATGTTGATGATGAAATAATACATCCAAGGTGTGTACTTCATCACATTCAGCACATCAAAGATGCAATATAACATTGCAATTATGCCTCAGATGGGAAAAATGAAATCCACTCTTGGGATGGTTCCAGACATTTTCAATGCATCCTTGCGCGGTGAGTGAGCTAATGTGAGTTTAGTACCACTTTTTGTCATTATCCATTTGCAAGTACTCATTCAAAAGTACTAATGTAGAGGATGATGCAGATGGAGACTGGATCAAAAGTAAAAACTTGGGTACCCTTCGTCAAGGTGCATAAGAGGGTGGCCTCTGAATAGTGGCTTGCTAGGGTATAGATAAATTTTGGATGTTGGAGATAGACTAGAAAGGAAGCGACTGACACCAATCCAAACTTTAGGAGATGGAGACATATTCCATATCCAAAATTTCACACTAACTCTACCGTGGTCTTGATCACCTCTAAGTCACAATCACTGAGGTCTATCTCAGTTGTATTCTTGAACACATTCTCTAACTTAGAAACTTAAACCTGACCATCAACTTTATACTTTGCTACGAGAGGTTGTATCTCCAACTCCCTTTCTCCTTTAGTTTTCTTTCCTAAGGGCCCCTGAGGTGGCACCTTAGGCTCAACTTATTGTGTCGATGAAGAGGATGCTATAGTTTCTATTATATATACCTACAAAATAATACATCGTTATTAGTATGCACATGATATATAAGCAATCTTACAAAAAACATGAATAGATTCCAGTGTCTGGGTTCTAGGAACTCTTATGAGTGTATCTTTGAAAATGAATATGAAGTATGAAGGAGTCCCAGAGCCTGAAAATAAAAGTTATTAGATCAAAGAATTATCTTGAAACTTGGAAGGATAAGATTAATTGCTAAACAACTTAAGATTTTTCCTTTTTTTTAAAGATGGAAACTATGAAGAAGGAATTTTGGGGTCTAGAGTTCCTTGATGATCTAGAAACTTTACCATAAAGAATGTAAGAGAGTTAACCCCAAAAATGAAAACAATCTAGAACATAGGTAAGTGAATGATTTCCAACTAAAATGATGTGTTAAATGGCTAACTCCATAAAATTTTGAAAATGCGATCACAAAAGTGATGGGTAGCTGGGAACCAAAGTTCTAGGCTATGGGAGCCAATGGCTAGTTGATGAACAATAATTTTTTGAACAGAAAGGTGCCAAATCCAAATTTTAGAGCGGGGGTCTTTGGAATGTGCCCTACAACTAGGTCAAGATTGGATGGGATTTGAGACCCTAGTAAGCCTAAATTAAACCTTTAAAGTGAAATGCAACTTGTTATATTGAAATGACACACACCCATTAGGTCACAAAATTGAAGAATGAAAAAAGCCTAAAATCATGAAAATAAAATTTCTTAGGTTCAAATTCTCAACATCTACAACTAGGGCATGAAGAAGCCCTAGGATGCAAGAAAAAGGGAGGAGAGATCCTGAATTAAGTTCAAGACCTGTGATTCCACAAAAATCCCTTTATTTACCCTATAACAAAACCTAAAAAAAAGCAAAAGATAAAAAACAAACAAAAACAAAGAATGTAAAAATAGAAAGAAATCCCCAAACCACACCACAAAAATGCCAAAAGGAACCTACTTGAGAGAAATGTCACACATGATAGCCAAGAGATCCTTTGAAAGTACCCAGCTAGACACCAAATTTCACCTGGAACATACAAATTTACATGCTTGGAAACTTGGTCGTAGAGGCATTCTTGGGAATTATTTCTAATTAGTTTGGTGGTTATAATGACCCTTGGAAGACCCTTTTATAGACCGACCAGGAAAGAAGCGTTAAAGGAAGCGTATGAACCTAAGTAAAAATAGAGGCTCCACATTTTGGTCTTCGGGCATCCAGTCCCCATAACATAGAAAGTATTATGGAAAGCAAGAATCTAAAGAATGATTAAAACTTTGGTGAAAGAGGGAAGAAATCCTAGATCTTGAATCCCAGAGGAGGACAAAGAAAAATAGACAAGGCAACAAAATTTAGAAAGGGAAAGGAAAGAAAATAAAAAGGGGACCCAACATTTTGCTCGGGGGTGGGGGGTGGGGGGAATGTAGGGATGGGCATGCAAGGCATAACATGACCTTAAACCATAGATCCTAATATAAATCTATCTAATTTGATCACATGGTACATAATTTGATTACATCCATCATGTGTTTACTTTGATAGATTGATATTAAATGCTTCTCCCCTTAAGCCATCCTAATTTTATATCTAACTATTTTTTTGTAGGTCTCATACGACTTCATGTTGTTGAGGACTACTATGGTTGTGCACTCAACTTGTTATAAATTAATAAATTTCCATTATATGGTAAGCATCAATTGTTCAATATAATTAATTTATTATTAGTTACATGGCAATTTCTTAAGTTTTTTTTATGTATTCAATATACTTAATTTACTTAAAGATTCATTTGTTATTATAGGTTCCATACAAGAATATATTAAACATGATTATGTCTCTACTCATTGAAATCATACCAATGGATTGGATTAATGTATTCTTGAACTATTTGTAGTGGATCAATTTTATTATTATTTCTTATTCTTGTTCATACATTGAACTATTTAACATGTGTATTTCTTATCAGTTTGTATTTATTTCTTAATTTGTAGTGTTATCCATATTATAAGTTCCTAACTCACTATATTATCATAAATTTTATCCTTGTTTATAAATTGCTTCAATATTAATGTTCAATATGTTATAAGTTCCTACATTTCTACTCATTACTAAATGAACTACATGTTTTAAAAAATGATCTAAAAGTTTGTAAATTCATTCAATTTAAATGTTTAAATTAATGTATATATATAAATTATTATATTCTAAAAATTGTAACTGTAATGAACTATGAATCAAGTTATGATTTTCAATTGACATAAATTATATATCTAACTAGAAATTATCCATGAAATAATTTCAATAAGACATGAAATACTGAAATATATAAAGTCTGTAAAGCCCATGAAAAATAAGGCATATAAAATACTAAAATATATAAAGTCCACATGTATATATCCAGCTTGCATATATAAAGTCCAAGAAATACTAAAATACTAAAACATGTATTTAGAGTACATAAAATGTTATGAAATATATAAAGATTAGTCCATTAGTGGAATTTCCTAAGATGTTAAATGTAATAAAGCACAAATATCTATATAGTCTAAGGAAACTTACAACCATACAATGCCAATTTCTACATAATCCACATGATAAATCAATCAAATAAGTATTCAAAATATATATGAAAAAGAATATACAACATACCCACAAAACTGTCATGCAAGATATACCCAAGAAAAACCCTCTTCATGGAAAAACCTAGAATCCAAAGCATTCATCACCCATGTATTATTCAATTGTGCAACATTGTAATACATCCATAAAAGCCTTCAAAACCCCATTCATCAAAAAACACTCCATGTGAAAAATCATGTAACCACACATCTCATGCCATGCTTCCAACCTCCACAAATTCTAACCTGGCGGACCTTAAGAACTACCCTTGTGGTGATTTTTACAGAAACAAGCTCCCACAAAACAACCAAGTGGTATTACATAAACCATGTTCTAGACCATGTTGTGAAACCATGTATTGGCTAAATCCCTTTACCCCACATTTAATATTGGGTACTTTATTAATTTATTTCCCCAATATTGAATAATTACAACAATTATAATATTACAATGTAGCAATAAAATATCAAGTGGCCTTGAGAATATTTCAAAATAATATCTACATGTTGTACATCCATCTAGGTGCTCCTAGGTGCAACACAAAAAAATAAATAAAATGTTAAAATTAATTGCATTATTATGCAAGGTGTACAATATCTATTTTCAAACATTCTCCCACTTATTGTATACATGACATAAGGGGCAATAGGTAACCATAAATATAAACAAGGGAACAATCCCTCTAACCACCTATACCATCATGAATCAAAATTCCCCATGTGCTCCATCAAGATACCTACAAAGAGAAAAAAATGACCACCATCTAATACATCAATGATCTCAACCACCATCATGTAACTACCACTAGACATACATAAGAAGCCATCCAAAGATAAAGCCACACAATTTGTTCTAATGTATCATAAATCTTGTCTCAATTGATATCCCAAGCATAAGCATTGAAACCAAAGGTATCAATATGCATAGATAGCTATCAAAAACCAATATCCATAGCTGAAATAGAATCCACAACAAGTGATAACATGTTCAACTATCCATGCCTCTAAGGTATACAAAACATATCAATTAAATCTCATATCATCAACATTACAACCTATAATATGCAACCACAAACTCTAAGTCCAATACATGACACATACACACCTAGAAGCTTCCGATAGATAAGTATGTTAGATTTGAAAATAAATAATATATCCCAAAGATCCACTAACAACATCATATAGAAAGTGTAACCATGTAGTATCAAGGAACACCCATAATTATATGTAACATGTAAACCAATAACTTGCAAGTACAACTCTCACAGATAAGTCTCCAATTCTCTCCCATGTTCTCTATAATTGACAAAAGAAAGAGATAAAGGACCCTTCGTGCAATCTCCCACATGATAACACATGAACAAAATTTAGTGATCACACAACTCGAACCAATCTCAAATCTAATAGGATGTGAAATAGAACACCCTGGGAGATAACTAAGACCAAAGAGATAAACATTGCAAATAAAAACTTGTAACATATTCTTCTACATACACTTTTAAATGTTAATTGTGTCAAGTATGATCTACTCCATAGAACCCCAATTAAGATTTCATAACAACATCCAAAACCATTCAAACTCTTAGGCCAAACCTCTCTCTCTCTCTCTCTATATATATATATATATATAGGGTAAGTGCACAAAGTTGAGTGCCAATTCCTAGGAAGTATGTGGCCAAAAAAACTTTGGAAAATGAAATGGGCACCTATTTCTTAAGAAACAGGTGCCCGTTATGGCTCGGGCACCCGAGCTGTAAATATAAAATAGGTGCCCATTTAGGTTCGGTCACTCGGTCCTAAACGGGCACCCATTTTTTACCAAATGGGTGCCCGTTTTGTAAAACTATTTAATTTTTTGTTTTATCCATTTTGCAAGTCATTTTAACAACTTGAAAAATGGGATAGCATTTTGAGGCAAACGTGTGCCCATTTTTTAGAGCTACCCTTGACCCCCTTGCTCCTATTTCTCAGATTCCAGGTACGTATCATTGTTTTTACTTTTTTGTTATTATGTTTTTCATTAAAAAAACTATTTTTTTATTGTTGTTTTAACTTGTTTAATGTTTTAAGTTCATTTATTTAATAGGATTAAAATAAATTGTTAAATATTTAATTTTACTTTATAGATTATTGTAGAAAACTTTCAAACTTTAAACCCTAGGTAGAAAACTAAAATGTAAACCTAAACACAACTGAAACAAGAAACCCTAGGTAGAAAACTAAAACGTAAACCTAAATGTGCAGTTGAAACAAGAAACCCTAGGTAGAAAACTAAAACTTAAACCTATTTACACAACTGAAACAAGAAACTCTCTCTCTCTCTCTAGTGTTTTTAATTTTTTTTTTCTAAATTAAATGTTGCGTTTTTAATTATAAGTCTAACTTAGATTTTTGTTTAAGGTAAAATGTAAATATTAATTTTAAATTTTCATGTTTGTATACATATGTAGATTATTTAAATTCTCTCTCTCTCTCTCTCTCTCTCTCTCACACACACACACACACACACACACACACACACACACACACACACACACACACACAAATGTAAATTATATATTAATTTAAATTTTCATGTTTTTATACCTATGTAGATTATTTAAATTTTCATTTTCATGTACTCTCTCTCTCTCTCTCTATATATATATATAGTTTTTTTAAATTTATTTTTTCTAAATTAAATATTGCATTTAATTATAAGTCTATAAATTAGATCTTTGTAAGGTAAAATGTAAATTATGTATTAATTGTATATTTTTATGTTTGTAAACATTTGCAGATTATATATACATATGGATGAGTTTGATATTGAGGAGCTTCTAGCTCAGCAGGCACCGCCACCTCCACCCCCTCCACCTCCACCCACTCCTGCAGAGATGTGGGAGAACATTAGGAGAAATGTTAATGCCATCACACAGGACATTCATAACATTAGATGAGAGCCCCATCCACCTCAGCTACTACACCTTGGAGATAGCATGCAATGCATTTTAGAGTCGGTGCAGTCACTAGACTCTGAGTTGGATAATTTTCAGTCATGGAGGGAGTCCATGCATGCATATTATGCTTATGGCCTCTCTTATAAAGAGGTCAATGACTTGAAAATTACCAAAAATGATTTGAAACCTTTTTTTGTGAACCCTAAAACAGGTGAGAAGATAGTTGGCAAGAAGCCACACATTTCTATTAGATGGTGTCATCACCCACAGATAGCTGCACATTTTTGGGAGTGGTGGTGGATGATATTTGGCCATCCACCACACACCAATCATGAGGTCCCCTTATATTTTTTGAAAAAAATATGGGCTAAATTTTAATTGGGTAGGAAACCCAATTACTTTGATATGAGATATTTTTAGGGGGTTGGTCAGGGTATGCCGCGGAGCAGGCCAGGGGCCAAATTGAGTGATAGACTAGAAATCGTGTGCTTAATGAGCCCCTTTTTCCTCTTCCTTATGCAGTATTACCTACACCATTCCACCATCGATCAGTGCACTCAACTCTTGGTTCATTGAGTGCCCTTTCAGGCAATTTGTTAGAGCAGATGACCTAGGCGAGTGTTACCCCTAGTATAGCACATGTTTGCATAAGCTGCAGGGATATATGTAGGGGTCCCTAGAGTGAGCCTGGTGGTCATTGTGATGCCCATGCTGATGTTGATGGTGGATCATAGGGTGATGACGATGGTGGCACCTAGGGTGATGTTGGAGATGACATCACATCCTATGTTGATTTCCTATGTGTAGACGATGATCATCCTATAGAGGTAAATATAATTATTTCATTTTTAGTACAATATTAAATTACATATTTATACACATATCAACCTTAACATTTTGATTTTTGTTTAACAGAGGAGGGTTTACATGGAGCCATTCAGTGACCGTCATCATATCACCTCCACACCTCGAGATCTTGGCCACCAATTCACAGTATGCACTTTCATCTAGATACATAGATGAGTACATTTAAAGTTTAAACAATTAAAACTTGAATTGATGATGTGTTTGATATATTTTTTCAATTTTGCAGGGTGCTTCATGTACTACTAAGTTTGACAATTCTTCGTGCTCCACCCCACCGATCATTGAGACCAACCCTCATATACCTGTAGTATGTTTTACATTCATTAATTTAAAGTGTTTGTATGCTTACTAGTTTATGTACAACTTTTATTCATGCTTATACTTTTTGCAATTGTAGGCTTTTAGATTATCTCATGTCGCATCACATTTATGTCCTAACTCATTAGTGACATTGGCTATGCATCAGGCATCTAATGTAAATGCTTATGTTCGATAAATTTATAGTCAAGTTCAATATAAATCAAAATTTATGTATGTGTACAAGTTTTTTATTCATGATTTTAAATATGTTGTTTAGGTGGATACTACCATGAATCTTGGCATGGCTATAGGATTGAGTCAAATGTAGCCATCGACATTGTCCTTTGAGGTCATGATTAAAATTAATTTTGCATTGTATATTGTGTACCTGTCTTTTCTAGGTCTCAATTATCAAAATTTTGTAATTTGTTTGTTTTTACAGGACTTGACTGCATCAACTTTTGATGTTGGTGAGAGTAAAACTCCTTGTCCCATTGAGGACATTAGACCAAATGGACATAGGGTAAAATTTTAAATTATGTTCATTAATATTACTTTTACCTTTTAAGTGAGTTATGCAAGTCATTTGAATTAAACACACTTGGTCTTTTGATGCGATCATTCATAAATGTACAGGAGGACAAGGTGCATCATGATGGTGCATTCATTCACCTTCACATGGAGTGAAGAGGAGTGCAGATCAGCAAGACGAGCAAAGTTAGACTGTGTTATATTATATGATGGACATTTTATACTCTTTTTTACACATGTTAGACCTTTTTATGATAGTTAGACAGTGTTATTGTATGATGGTACACATGTTATACATGGTATCAAGACTTTTTATCATTTTATTTTGACTTGTGTTATCAGGACTTGTTATCGTATTATTTATATCATGTTATTTGGACTTGTGTTATCATGACTTGTTATTATATATTATCAGGACTTGTTATAATTTTATTTGTACTTGTGGTTTGAATCTAGATATATGTGAGTTTACATGTAATCAATTGTAATTACATAATTTTATCATGTTAATAGTAGTTATTTCTTCATGTAATTGACAAGATCAATTCATTTTAATTGACATGAAACAATATATAAATGTAACTAGTATTAACTTCAAGATTAACTATAAAAATACCATCTATCTTTTAAAACCATGACATATTAATTTGAACTATGAAATATGGATACATACTTGAATAACTAAATTCAATTGTAATTAAATTAAATATCAATTGTAATTGAAAAAATTGGACATGAAGAAAAGTGAGTTCATGTATTTTATAAAACCAAAATTGGATGAATTTATGTAAGTTTACATTGAACTTCATAAATAGTTCATGTATTTTATAAAACCAAAATTGGACGAATACAAGTGTACATTGAACTTCATAAATAGTTCATGTCTACATGTTCTTCTAGAGGTTCTGCACCATAAAAATGAATATTGAAATGTTAGAAAATATGCATTTAAATATAAAATTCATTTTTAGGATCCAAAAGTTAGATAAATGAATTAGACTTACCTAGTATTACAACCTTGATTAGCCAAAAGTTGTAAATTGCACAAGTTGTCTAATATATTACATCCATTTATATACTTGACACCTGAAAACCAAAGTAATTAGATCTAAATGTATGATACTTGAAAGAAGTCATATCTACATATAAAAATATAATAATTAAAAAAAACTTACATGTATAAATTTGATTCAACCTAATGTCCCATCAGCATCCTCTCTTTTCTACAATGCATCTATGATTGCCTCATGGTATTTCATTGAAAGCATCCAGTCCATAATATTTTATTAGTAGGAATCCCTTTGTATCTTTCCAATTTGATATTTGTTGCCACTATCAAATGAGAATAATGCATAATCTTCTTTTCTAATTGGTAGTCTTCAAAATCTGGAAAACTATTCCTTCTTATTAGGTATTTGCGTAGCCGTGTACCAACAACCACAATAGACCCAATTGGATACTCAAAACCATCATCATCTACTTCATGACATATCAACTTTTTCTTAGGTTGTACACATTGAGCTAGCCAATAATCAGTCTACTCTTCATTATCCTCAGGTGCAACAACAAAATACACATCCTGCAAAAAAAAATTAAGTACATGTACAAATAAAAATTCTTAGACAATCATAAATCATATGACATACATTAATAATATAGTTTAAAGTTTTACAAGAAATTGAATTAAATTACCAGGTTGTATGAGGTCTAAAACACGATCATAATCTTCTGATGCAAATGCATTATTTAAGTCTTCATTTCTTATATCATCTTGATCTTGTGGCTCACTAGGTGTTAATGATTTATGTTTCCATTCTTCAACCCATTCCATATTCTTACATTCTTCCCATTCAACCGCAACACAAAGTTGAAAAAAATATACAAGCTCCCTAGTCCATACAGTCCAAGTGTTAGAATTAGAACTCATAAATGAATGCCATTTACCACATCCAATGATTCTATCACAATCATATCTTGAAAGGATATTATTCTCTTCAAATAGCCAAAAGAAACGTCTGATTCTAGAGTTCTGAATTGATCCTGTAGACAAACTTGTTTTACACCACTCAACAATTGCACGAGCATCTTTAAATTTTGTCGTTTCCTCAAATTTGAGTTGCTCTCTACATAGGGCTCTCTTAACACATGCACTTGCACCATCATGTTCTCCTTTACCATGTCCAGCCTCAAAAAAAATCTAAATATGTTGCACATTAATTTTCTTATGTGTCCTACTCAACTAATAAAACATACTAGAATTCTTGAATTGCCATGTGCAATTATCTGACCATATTAGATGTTGTGTTATATGGATTTCTCTCTCCCTTAAATTCTCATAAAAGTTCTTAAATAAATACTGGACAAAATTTGATGAGTGCAATTTATTATCACTCATATAGAAGTGATACTCTCTCAAAATTCTTCTATCCTCTTTTGTACTACTAGGTGCATGCCTATAGAAAATATGAATAAATATTGTTACTTGCACTGAATTATAATATTGTGATTGGATCTCATCTTGTGGTGCAAGCATGTAGTTCTCTGCAAAGTCAACAACTGAAAGTATACTACCAATTGGAAATGTATTCTTGCATATGCGAAACTGTCCATCAAGCCATCTAGCATTTTGATTGTTTCACATATTTAGGTATAACCTTATTCTTGAATTCATTCATATGCATGAACACTAACTTTTTCAGTAATTAGATCACACCATTTTCTAACCTTTCCGTCCTTCAATGGATACTCAATATTTTTAAATATTTTTACATCAACTAATTGATGAACAAAATCAATTGAAATATTTTCATGCAAATATTTATCTAAAAATTCAAGATTGCCACATACATCACATACACCAAAAACACATGAATTTAAAAGAAAAAAATTGCTCATTAGGTGGGTTACAAAACAAATCTGATATAAACTCTTTTACACTTTGAGGTGGTATATTTATACCACATTCCTGCAACATTTCATTAGTATGCATGGTAGAGAAAATAGATCGAAATACATCATAATGATAAAAAAATTGAACGTGAATTTTTCAACAACACGTTACTCTTTCCTTGTTAATCCTTACATATCATGGTTTACATTTTTCAAAATATCTCTGACTAATACAAAAATTTAACACCTTAACATCCACAATTTTTTTATACAATTCAATTTGAGTTATATCAAAAAGATGTTTTGGATGTGGATCACGAATTTTTGACCTGACTCTTAATTTAAGAACATCTCTAGCATTAGGTGATACTCTTGTATTATCATGCCAAAAAATTTTAATTAAAGTTTTGACTTCACCAGTAAGTTTCATGTCAGACCTTGGGAGTCTGAAACTAAAGCTCCACAAATGCTTTGATGGATCACTTTCAAAGTTAACTCTTCTCTTTACAACTCTCACTAAAGTTTTATGATGAATATTAAGATACCCAATTATGTTTGTCATCATTCTTTTATCAGAAGCAGTATTGTTTACTAGAGTTGTTGTTATTGCTCATCGTGCCACATTCCTTTCTTTAGAACACATTTTATTTCTGATTGTGTCTAAGGCACTAGCAACTATTTTTACAACTTGTTTTTGAGACTCATCCTTCTTTTTGCATTTCACATAAATGCCTAACCTCTTCATCACTTTTCGCATTTGACTCATTTTGATTTATTGTAACATTAATTAACATTGAAACCCAAATTTTTTATTATAAAAAATTGTCTAAACAATCTACTCACATATGTCCTAATCTGTCTCCATGAAACCAAACCACACAGATTGTCTAGCACATCACTTTTATTTTGAAATTGTTCAATCATTTCATTATCATTCAAAGGGGTTTCTTTCTCAATTGGTGTTTCTATGTCTACATCCACATTGTTGATCTCAATTGTCGTTTGACTGTAAATTTCAATTGGGGTTTGAATTTCACTTTCAATTGGAGTTTGACTTTCAGTTCCTTTATCATTATGATTAACATTACTAATTTGTGGTGTTTGATGTGCAATATAATCTGTTACTCTATTTTTAGGAAGAAAATTTAAATGATTTCAACAGTAACCTGCTTCTACAAAAAGATCAAGTTCTTTATCACAATAAGTTTCATTTGGCTGTGAAGACATACTTGTATCCAACACTTGATTAGAAAATGCACCTGAATTTTCTCCTATTGCATTTTATTCTTCAACCTCTGTATCCATCATGGTGTCCTCATTGTTCTCATCTTCTGAACCGATTATTGAACTCGATGCTCCAAAATTATCCAGGTTTCAAATTCTTGCTCTTCTTTCTCATTGTCATTTTTCCTCTTTCTCTCTATTTGATTCAACCTCATCAGCTATCAAAACCTTTCTTTTCCTCGTTTTGCATTTATTTGTTCCCATGTTTGCACCAAAATTTGAATTCAAATTAATCTTTTCTTGTTAGATCTAAAACAAGACAAGAAAATAGATTGTTGGTTAAAAATATTCTTTCTGCAACATGGATATGTCATAAAAATGATTGAATAATCATCAATCATTGAGATCAGGCCCATCAAACTATTTTTTTGTCTCCAACGGATCTTTCAGAAATGGGCACCCGTTATTTAAATGAAATGGGTGCCCAATTCATAAAACGGGTGCCCATTTCAGTTTCAATGGTCCAAATAGAAATGTGCACCTATTTTTTAATTTTAAATAACAGGTGCCCATTTCTAAAAAATAGGAGTGGAGAATATACCTCCGCCTTGGTTTTTGGTTTGGGATAGGCTTGGTCCCACCAAACCTGTGCTTGGCCTTGCAAAAATATGGCTAAGGCATTTAAAAATAAAATCTGCACTTTGTCATGATTTTTCGGAGGTCTTCTCGAATGTATTTTTAGATGAAACGAAAACCCATTTCAGCTCATATTGTATAGATTATAAAAATATAATTTTTATAGTGATATGAAAAATTTTAGTATTTTTACGATAATTATTATGCCAAAGTGGTACCTAAAGTTGAAATAGTAAGGTTAACTAAAATTTTAATAACTTTTTTGATTTTAAGTTTTTGAAAAAATGAATTATATGAGACCAATCTACATAGAATTTCCTTCAAAATAAAATAAAAAATTCCAAAAAAGTGAAATTTTCATCAAATTATGGTGGTCGTACACTAGAGAATTTGAAAATGTACTTTATACTAAATTAAAAATTAATAAAAAAAATAAATTCAATTAAAAAAAAGCAAAATATTCTAACCAATCTTTGATGTGTTAGGTACCTTTCCCCATAAGGATTTAGAAAAATTTATTTATTTACTTCAAAATAGGGCGGTCGTACACATGTGGGGTATGGTCCTGAAACAGGCATTTTGAAAAAGGGGTTATTAAATATGCCTACTAAAATTTATTTTCTACCATGTGGGTATTCAAATAAATTACATATTTGAAAAAGAAGACTCCGAGAACTACATTTTCTATTAGTGGATTGTTTTGAGATTCAATCCCTAAGTGCCTTAAATTTTGACATCAATTGACAAAATTTTTGAAAAATAGGGAAATCACTTCCAC
>MU228022.1:2633135-2645652 GCA_018584345.1 Thuja plicata
CTAAAATAAAATTTTGTAAAAGTTTGGTGATTTAGGTCGCCTTAAATCTTGAATTATTAGCCAAATTTGGATTCTCAAATTTCAAAAATTAGCCAATTGGCGAATATTAGCCACTAAAAAAATCACTAGTTAATATCTTAAGATTTGTTACGTTAACTGAGTGACAATAGAATATATGTGTTAATCAAGAAACAATTACAAATTTGTTTAAGACATCTAAGGGACTTGGATTTATTTTGTGGTAACTAATTCACCTCTCCCTTCTTAGTTACTCAACTCATTTCCAACAATTGGTATCAGAGCTGGAAGTGCTTACAGGGAAAGGTTTCAAGGCCTAAGCAAAATATTAGAGATGTCTTACAAAAGGGAGATCCTTAAGCTTAACAAAGACAATTTTTCTACATGGCAAGATTTGCTGAGGCTACATCTATAAACTATTGGATATATTGGTTTGCAATTCTTGGACCATAGGTATGTGGAGCCACTGAGACCTTTGACTGTGGATCAGATGATAGACATGAAGCATCATAACATAATGATGATTGATATAGCCTCTGCACTCAGCTATTCTGAATTTGATGAAGACAAGGACTGCCCTACTGCCTTTGATATGTGAAACAAACTACATGATATTCATGGAGAAGATGTCAATGTAAAGAGAGCCAAAGAAAAAAGTCTCTGAGGTTAATTTGATCAGATGAAAATGAAAGAATGAGAGGACATTACAAAATAAAGTGAAAGAATCAAGAAAAGTGTCAGTACCATCAGAGCTGCCGGTGGAGTGATTGAAGACACAAAAATGGTTAGTAAGGTACTAAGGACTTTACTTCCTATCTATGCAATTAGATTTTTAGCTATTCAAGAGTTGAGCTGTAGTAATGGTATAACTCTCGATGGATTAGTTAGAAGACTAACAACTTTTGAGTTGGATAACTTTGACAATTACTCTCCTAATCTTAGCAATATTGAGTCATCATTCAAAGCTAAATTAAACCTTGGAAATATGAAAGGAAAATAGATTGACAGTGATAGTGATGATGAATCTGATGATAAAGAACTGGAAATCATTGAAGCATTAATTGTAAGGAGAGATGCAAAAGGAAAAGGAAAGTACAAAGGAAAAATACCATTAATTTTCTTTTCATTTGATGAGGTTGGTCACATTGCTGCTAAGTGTCCAAAAAAGGAAGACAAAGGTGAGAAAAAGTACAAGTACAAAGGCAAGAAAGATTACAAAAGATACAAGGACAAAGGTAAGAAATCTTGTTATATTGGTAAAGATTCTGATAGTGACGAAGATGAAGATGAAATGGTTTATATTGCTATTACGGATGAGTCAGATAATGAAGATAATGAAAAGACAACACTATACTCTCATATTAGTAAGAATGACACTTGGATAATTAATAGTGGTTGTTCTAACCACATTACTGGTGATAAAACCAAATTTGAACATCTTGAGCACTATGATGGTGGGAGTGTCAGTTTTGGGAATAATGAACCCTGCTATGTGAAAGGTAAAGGTTGTATTGATTTAATAGAAGGAACCAAATGTGACAATTCTTATTGGGTTGAAGGACTAAGATGCAATCTACTAAGTGTGGCACAATTGACTAAAATTGGTTTCAAAGTAGAATTCATGAATGGTAAAGCCAAGATCCTAGATGGTAAGGGAAACCTAGTTGGAACTGGTAGGCAAACAAAAGGTAATCTATTTTATCTTGATCACAATGAAAGTTCATGATTTATTGCACAAGTAGAAGAAAGATGGTTATGGCATAAAAGGTTATGTCATGTGAACTTTGATAACTTGGTTAACATAAGAAAGAACAAAAGAGTAAGAAGAATTCCTATTCTGAAGAAACTTGAATTATCAATATGTAAACAATGTCAAATTGGGAAGATGGGAAAAAATATATTCAAGAGAAAGAATTACAATACAAAAGAAGTTTTGGAATTGGTACATACAGATTTATGTGGACCAATTAGAACAACAAGCTACATAGGTGAGAAGTATTTCATTCTATTTGTTGATGATGATTCCAGAATGATGACTGTTATGTTTCTCAAAGAAAAATTAGAAGCTTTTCAGAAGTTCAAGTGGTACCTTGCCATAGTTGAAAAAGAAACAAGAAAGAAACTTAAATGCTTAAGATCTAATAGAGGAGGAGAATTCATCTCTAATTAATTCAATGAATTCTTCAATGAAAGAGGAATCAAAAGATAAGTATCTACCCCAGGTACTCCATAGTAGAATGAGATAACAAAAAGAAGGAACAGATCCATTATGGATTGTGCAAGAACCTTGATGATTGAAAAGAATGTTGTTGCCGAATACTGGAAGGAAGCCACCAGCACTGCAATTCACATCTTGAACCAAGTTCAAGGTACTGTGAAGACACCTTTTGAATTATGGTATGGCTATAAACCTAATGTCCATTATTTCAAATTATTTGGAAGTAAATGTTACATCTTGAAGGAAGTAAGAAATGGAAAATTTGATGTAAAAAGTGATGAAGGTATATTTCTAGGCTACTCCTATAAAAGAAAAGCATATAAATTCTTGAATATTTCTACTCATAAAGTCATAGAAAGTGTGCATGTAAGGATTAATGAGTTTGCAGAAAATGGTGAAGAACAGAGTAGTAAAGAGCCTGAGGATTACATAAAATTTGTGTACTATGAACCTGATACTATACCAAAGACTCAAGAAATGGTGATTAGAAATCATCCCTATCAACCATTGAATTCATCTTCACAAACTCAAACAGTTCAACCTGAGTTGCAACCTGTGAAAATTGAGCTGCTGGTAGAGGAAACTGAGTCGCAGACAGAGGCAACCGAGTCTCAGACAGAGGAGCCCGAGTCCCAGACAGTGGAACCCGAGCATCAGACAGAATAAAAAAACAAGACTTTTGAGCATGGTGAACCTAGTGGAACAAGCCTAGTATCAAGAAGGAAGGATCTTGTACTTGCAAAATATGTCAAAAGGCATCATGCACCTGAACAAATAATTAGATATCGGATAGAAGGTATAATGACAAGGAACAAGATTAAAGGTACATGTTTACTAAGTGAAATTGAACCTAGAACTAATAAAGATGAATTGAATGATGAAAGTTGGATCAAAGCAATGAATTAAGAGATTGAGAAGATAGAAAAGAACAAAACTTGGACTCTTGTACCGAGACCAAAAGATAAGAATGTGATTGGTACTAAGTGGATTTTCAGAAACAAGATGAATGAAAAAGGTGAAGTTTCCAGAAACAAGGCGAGATTAGTATGTAAAGGATATGCTCAAGAAGAGGGTATTGATTATGGAGAAAATTTTGCACCTGTTACAAGACTTGAAGGAGTCATAACTCTTCTAGCATATGCTACACACAAAGGATACAAGTTATATCAAATGGATGTAAAATCTGCATTCCTGAATGGAATTCATAAGGAGGAAGTCTATATTGAGGAAACTGAAGGATTTGTACATCCTAGAAAAAGGAATATGGTTTTCAAATTGCACAAAGCATTGTATGGACTGAAGCAAGCTCCTAGAGCCTAGTATGAAAGATTGTATGGTTACTTGATAAGTATTGGATTTTAGAGAACTAATGACAATAGTAGATTTTATATAAAAGAAGGACCTCAGAACAAGATACTATTAGTAGAAATATTTGTGGATGATATAATGTTTACTGTATATGATGACTTATGCAAAGCATTCTCCAAAGCTATGAGTAAGGAATTTGAAATGTCTATGTTTGGTGAAATCAAATTCTTTGTTGGTTTACAATTTTATCAAATGAAGGATGGTATCTACATTACTAAGTCTAAATACATCAAAGAAATACTGAAGAAATTTGGGATGGAAGACTCCATACCAGTTGGAACAACTATGCCTACTGGACATAAGTTGTCTAAGGATGATGATTCAAAGGAAGTAAACTAGACCACCTACAAATCCATGATTGGTAAACTTCAATATGTTGTTCACACTAGACCTGATATTGCATTAGTAGTTGGTATTATTGCAAGGTTTTCAGCTAATCCTAGAGAGAATCATTTGATGGCTATCAAAAGGATTCTGAGATATCTTAAGGGTACTGAAGAGTATGGATTATGGTACAAGAAAGGAGAAAAATTTGATTTGAAAACTTGTATTGTTGTTGACTAGGAAGGAAGTGTTGATGAAAAAAAGAGCACAAGTGGTGGAGCATTATTTATTGAAAAGAGGTCAGTCTCCTGGACAAGCAAGAAACATAATTTTATTTCTCAGTCTACATCAGAAGAAAAGTATGTTGTTGCAACAGTAAATTGTTAAAATATCACATGGTTCAAATAAATGTTGTCAGGTATGAAGGTGGAAATCAAAGAACCTATTATTATCTACTATAACAACACTAGTGCTATTAACATTTCAAAGAACCCTATAATGCATACTAAGACTAAACATATTGCAATAAAGTATCATTTATTGTGGGAATTGGTTCAGGACAAGGAAGTAAGATTGGAATATGTGATACTAAAGAACAAATTGCAAACATATTCACAAAACCATTATCTAAGGATGCATTTTTGTATCTTAGAGGAAAGCTAGGGTTGATTCCCCTAATTGAGGCTCACTAAAACATAGTTTAGTGATTCATCAACTGAGCTACAAAACATACTTAAAATGTTGATGCAGATATCTAGAGCTTATTGCATATGAATCAATACAAATAGGTACATTACAACTTCATTAGATTTATATATCAGTTGGTGTCTTTGGCATTGGTTGTCAAAGAGGGAGAGATTGATGTCATAAAGATTGATGACAAAGGGAGAAATTTATCAGAGAACATAGACTAATGTAAGAGGGAGACATCTGTATTTTAGTGATTGTGAAGACAAAGGGAGTTTTTGGATGAGAATCATAATGAAGCTAAGGACATTAATAAAATTTCATTCTTATGTCTATTTCTCTATAAATTATTTGTATTATGAAATGTTGTGTTGCAATCAATGCCAAATAGGGAGATTATTGATGACAATTATTCAGTTGTGTATTGTCATTGATGTTTACACAAGTAAAGTGATGTTTACACAAATGTCTAATACTATCTGAGCATAATCACTTCATGCCAAGCACTCTCGGGAATTTAAGAGGACCAAAATGTTTTTTACTTCTAACCAAGTTCACTCGGGCATTATAGTGTTAGTCGAGCGTTGAAGGATTTTAGTGTTGACCAAGTTAAACAGTTAGTGTCAGCCGACTAACAGTAGTTTATATTTCATGGATAATTGGTTACATGCAGCCAATAGAGATGAGTTTTATTATTTATTTAGAAGGGTATTAAGGCCAACTTGATAAGGCTTATCATATTTATATGAGGTCAAGTTTGGATTGGATAGTGGTGGTATGCAAAAATGATGTGTGTTTATGAGATGAAGAGTGAAGGAAAAATTAGATGGGATTCTGATTGAGGACAGAACACAGAGATGCAACAAAATAGTTGATCAATGAGGATCGAGTAATCAACTCTAGAACAAAGATTTGAATCAACAAAGACAGTTTCTTATCAAAATAGGTCAATCCATTGTTACTCTCTAACAATTGTAGTAGTGATCTAAATCTCTTAACAGAGTAGACTTAACAGTATTTTGTAAATCCTCTCACAAGGTGACATTTCTACATTGAAGTGTTAGAAGACCTCTAACAAGGCCACTCCTTACAAGGTGATTAATTCCTATAATAGGGTCACACTAAATAGTGTGTTATTGTAACCTTTAACAGGGTTGGCTCCTAACAGGGCTCACTTCAGAAGAGTGAAAAATAGTGACTAGTTGCAATTGGTGTTTTTTCCCATATTGGGTTTCCATGTTAAATCTTGGTGTTATCTGTGTACATGTTATTTGATTTATGGTTTATGTTTTTGCAATTAATTACTAAAGGATAATCACAATTAATATCTTAAGTTTTGGTATGTTAACCGATTGATAGTAGAATATCTGTGTTAACCAAGAAAAAATGACAAATTTTTTTAAGACATCTAAGGGACTTAGATTTATTTTGTGATAACTGATTCACCCCTCCCCTCTCAGGTACTCAACTCATTTCCAACAATACACACACACACACACACACACACACACACACACACACACACACACACGTGTGTGTGTGTGTGTGTGTGTGTCATTCAATTAACATGAATGTAAGTATATCATAGCCAATAAGATCAAACCAATACCATTCCCAATCTAAGGTACACTTGCCCAATAAACCATCTCCCAAACTCAGTCATAATGATATCATAATAACAACATATGAAAGAGGAGATAGCAATGCCAAATATCTATCAAACTGAATCCTCTTTAACTAATCATCTATCTATAGCTCAAGATCCATATCTATGAAAGATAACATAAAACATAATGCACCTAAAAGGGAAAATGGTCAATAGCTTTCAAGTAGTGAACCACTGAGTCTAGACTAAGAGTGTAGAATGAGAACTCTCATCAAGATATCCAAGTCACCATTTTTAACTCTTAGAACACTCTCCTCTCAATTCAATATTAGGTGAATCCTCCTTGGTCTTCTAGCTGAAATCATGTATTGTCTCAATATATATCTCTAGTATCAAGATAATACAAGCATCACCTAAGTCTGCAAGTATCTATGAGCACTTGCAATTGATCAATCCATGCCAAACTCAAAATTCAACATATCATCATCATGAAGTAATCAATCAAATGATCATATATTGATACAAAGAAACTAAACTAAGATCAATGTCAAAGCTCCAACCTTGAGAATCAAGAATGCGAACATGACAAGATGATCAAACCATCTCATCCTAGGAGATAATATGCTCCACATGAATATATCAAAAAACTATAACATGTAAAAAATCTAAATGTGCATCAAGAATAAACATGACATAATTGCTAGAATAACTAGGAGTGGGGGGGGGGGGGGGGGGAAAANGGTGTGAATAAGTGGCCTAAAAAGTATTCCAATTAATCAAACCAAAAAATTATTACCGTTATATTAAGCCTCTAGTTACATTTAGTCCTACAAGATGAATTCCTTCAAATAATCTTAACAAATAACTTCTTCTTGGATATCACTGTCAAACCTTATTCTTACTGGTTACTGATTAGCAGTCTTTCATTTACCGAAATACAACAAATGACTTAGTGTATACCGATCAATCCAGATTAGTTATGTGTAATGAAAAATACTAAAGTAATGACTCATAAACACATTGAAACATGGATTTTTAATGTGGAAACCCTATTAAGGGAAAAAACACTTGGGACCGATAACCCAAAATTTTCAATCTTCTGAAGTGAGTTCGGTGAAGAGCCAACCCTATTAAAGGTTACAAACACAATGTTAGGTGTGACCTTGTTAGATGATTTAATAGAATAGTTTGTTACTTGATATTGGGCATCTCTATGCTACCTTCCTTGTCCAAAATCTTCTAGTTCGTCAAATGGTATCTGACATCTCATGCTATCTTCATGATCAAAATTTTTGATACTCCTTGGGATGTATCTCAATATAGAAAGGCTCTTTAAATCCTGCTCATTTAAGATACTTTCTGATTCAATGGTTAAACTGAAACAATAAATGATTTGTTCACACATACAACTTAGACTTGCAAATTTTTAGATCTATTGTAAGCTCTTAATACCTTTCTGATCAATGTATCTTTTCAATACCTTTTCTCTACTTCTTTCTTCTTGGTGATGTTGTGATTCTATGTTGCTTGGTGTCTATAGAATTCTTTAGCTCTTTCCTCAGCTTGATTGATCAGGATTGTATGAATTTGTTCTTCATCAGTTTCTCTACAACATCTTCTTTTTCTCTTCACTCTCCTAATTCACAATGAATTAGACTGTCTCTTTATAGACATGATGTTACCATTTCTCACTTCTTGATTTTCTTGTTCTTGGTGTGATCTACAATCCTAGCCAATCTTGCTTTAAAGATTTACTTTAGTTTTATCTCGTAGATTTATCCTTGACAACTGGATAAAACAACTTTAAATCTTTTACTTATCTCTGAATTTAACTTGTAGATGAAAAAAATGTTAACAACCAGTTAACTCTATATTTAGCTCTTGCCAGCTAAGTCTTTTGTCATTTCTGAACTTCAATTCCTTTCGGTGTTTAACTTTTTGATAGCTCCGGTCAATACTTCAATTCATTTTGGTGTTTAACTCTTTGATAGTTTCAGTAAATACTTCAGTTCCTTTTGGGCATCTCCGTCAGGGTTTTCTATCCTTCAAGCGTCACTGTGAATTTTTGCTCATTGATAATGCTTGTCAGGTTTCTTTCTCAGGCATCACTGTGACTTTACTTTTAGGTTTCTCTATCTGTTAGGGTGCACTACCCATTGGTGTTTGTAGTCACTTAGTAATAGCTGATCTATTATGCATTAATGGATAACATATAATTTTTCTTTTTGGTTCTCTGAATTCTTTGACACTTTGTATATAACTGATCAGATTATATCAAGTTGACATCAATAACAATACAATCCATTAACTAATTTAATGTCTTGCATTATATTTTTGCATTTCGGTGATCAACTTAACATCTTCAAACATTCAATAGTTATGGTTCATCAATCTCTCCCTTTGGCATTGATGGAAACACACTACATTATCACACTATATTATTTCTACTACAATATTAAATATAATAGTTGAAGTTCATCGATCTCTCCAAAATTTGTCTCTATAACAAATACAAATGTCTGGCTCTCGATAGGCTCAAATAACTTATATCTGTTTCTTGCAGATTGCTTTCTTCAATATTCAATCCCTTCACTGGATAGATGTATCAACTTCTGATTCTTTCTCTAATGTTGTCTCTCTCTTTGAATGTTCCTCTCCTTGATTATCTCTTTTTCCTTTGACAACAATAAGTCATCTTTTCCTTATGATACTTCTCTCCCTTTTGATATTCTTTCCCTTTGGATAATTCTGATGAATATTTCATATGGATGATGGATATAATCTCTCTCTTTGAATCTCTCTCCCTTTGAAAACAATGCCAAAAAATTCTTCCATCCCTTTTATAATATATTACTTGAATTTCCCTATCCATCAACAATATAGCTCTATATTAGCCAAAATTATCTCTGGTGTTCGGTGCAGATTTGTACCTTTGTGTGTATTGATATATCTTTGCAGTACATTTATTACTTGCATCAACATGAATGATCTTTTCATTCTATATAGGCTGATGCAGCCTCCTAGTCATCTTACTGACCAATAGACAAGGGTTAGACCCCTAGTTTGTTTCTCAGGTACTCAAATGTATCTTTAGGCAATGGATTTGTGAATATATTAGCTAGTTGTTCCTTTGATTGAATATATTCCAGTATCACTTATTTCTCTTGAATTTTTTCTCTTAAGTAATGATACTTGATAGCAATATGCTTAGTCTTAGCATGCATGAATGGAAGTCACTGGTTCAAGAATCTTCATATTCATACCTTCCAACAACTATTTGATTCATGCAATATTAGAGCAGTTTGCAGCAACAACCACATATTCTACTTCTACATTCGATTGTGAGATGCATCATTGCTTCTTGCTGATCCATGTGACAAGTATGTCACCCATGAAGAATGATCCTCCAGTTGTGCTCTTTTGGTCATCTAAGTTTCCAGCCCAATCAACATTGGTATAGACTTGAAGCTCAAATTTTCCTTCTCTTTTATACCATAATCCATATTCCTCGATGTTCTTTATATATCTCAGAATTCTCTTGATAGCAGTCATATGTGATTCTTTGGGATTAGCAGAGAATCTTGCAACTATTCCAACTGCATGTGCTATATCTGGTCTAGTATGAAAAACATACATTAGTTTGCCAATTGTTGATCTATACAAGGTTTGATTTACCTCATTTGATTTTTCTTCTTTTGTCAGCTTACATCTAGTTTCCATAGGTGTATCAACTAGCTTGGAATCTTCCATCTTGAATATATTCAGCACTTCCTTGATGTATTTGGACTGATTGATATATATGCCTGCATCTTGTTGAAGAATCTATAGACCAAGAAAAAATTTGATCTCCCCAAACATAGACATTTCAAACTCTTTGCTCATTTCATTAGCAAAGGATTTACATAACAGTTCATTACCCCCAAATATGATATCATCAACAAATATTTTAGCAATCAGAATATTACCATCAATATCTTCTTCTAAGTACATATTTCTATTTTCACTTGTTCTTACAAATTCAATGCTTATGAGATAGGAGTGAAGTCTTTCATACCAGGCTCTCGGTGCTTGTTTCAATCCATACAAAGATTTATGTAATCTACATACCATATTTCTCTTGTCTAGATCAATAAACCCTTCTGGTTGTTCAATGTATACCTCTTCTTCTAGCATTCCATTTAGGAATGCAGATTTGACATCCATTTGGTATACCTTGAATCCTTTTTATGAAGCATAAGAAAGAAGAATTATAACTCCTTCTAGTCTAGAAACGGGTGCAAAGTTTTCTCCATAGTCAATACCTTCTTCTTGTGCATACCCCTTGCATCATAATCTTGATTTTTTTCTTGTGACTTCTCCATTCTCATTCAGCTTGTTTCTAAATATCCATTTGGTACCGATGACATTCTTGTCATTATGTGTTGGTACTAGTGTCCATGTATTATTCTTCTCAATTTGTTCTATTTCTTCATTCATAGCACTGACCCATTCTTCATTTTCAAGTGCAGTATTAATAGATTTAGGCTCAAAATCACAAAGTAAACATCTAGTGTTTAGTGACTTACTTCTTGTTCTCAATCTATCCTTCTTATCTCTTATGATCTGATTCTATGGATGATTTCTTCTGACATACTTGGAAAGTTTCAGTTCAACTCTTTGTCCATCATTCTGATCATCATCTTGACCTTCATTTTGATCTCCATCGCTCGGAACATCACCTTGAGGATTTTCCTAATTTTTGGTAATTGCAGCCTGATGCTCAAGTACATTATTTTGTTTCTCGGGAGTGATACACTATTTCTCAAGTAGAGTGTTAGGTTCTTCAGTATAAACAAACCTATTGTAGTCTTCTAGTTCTTTTCTACTTTCCTTATCATTTTTCTCTACATATTCATCTATTTTCACATTTGCACTTTCAATAATTTTGTTAGAGGACTTGTTAAGACATTTATAAGCCTTGCTCTTTGTAGAATACCCTAGAAAGATACCTTCATCACTTTTGGAGTCAAGCTTTCCATTTATATCATCTTTCAAGATATAACATCGACTACCAAAAATTTTGAAGTAACTTACATTGGGTGTGTGTTCATACCATAGCTCATAGGGTGTCTTTTTGGTGTCTTTCTTCAATTGTACTCAGTTTAATGTGTAGACAACAATACTAGTAGCTTCCCTCTAGAATATTTGAGTGATGCTTTTCTCTATCATCAGTTTGCTTGCACAATCAACAATGGATCTGTTTCTCCTCTTAGCAATCCCATTTTTCTATGGTGTTCTTGGTGTAGAAACCTCTCTTTTAATTCCATGCTCATTACGATAGTTAGTGAATTCATCTGAAACAAATTCCCCTCCTCTATATGATCTTAGGACATCTTGCAACAAAGTGTCCAACCTCTTTACAATTAAAACATACAAGTGGTAATTTACCTTTGTATCTACCTTTTCCTCTCTACAATCTTCTTGCCATTAGTGCTTCAATCTCATCAAGTCCTTGGTCATCACTATCACTTTCACTATCATTCCTCATAGTGTGTTTATGACTTGACTTACTTATTTTAAAAGAATATTTGAATGCAGACTCTATAGATTGTAAGACACTATTATCAAAGTTATTCATCTCAAATGAAATTAGTCTGCCAATCAGACTATCTAGAGTAACATTGTTGTTTGCAACTGATCTCATTTCTTGTATAACATATACTCTAATAGCATATATAGGTAGTAAGGTTCTTAGGATTTTACTTACCACTGTCTCTTCTTCAAGTACACCTCCAACTCCTCAGATAGCATTGACTACCTCTTTGATTTTGCAGCTATATTGAGTAATATTTTCTCCTTCTTTAATCCTTAGGTCATCAAACCCAGGGATAACTTTAAGAAACTGCCCTCTAGAAAAATATATAAAATCCTGGTGAATCTTTCATTTTATTTTAAAAAAAATTAATTCCTATTGGTGAATCTCTCAATTATTTGGGAAAATAAATTATTTGTATTGGCGAATATTTTTTAATCACAAATTTTTTTGTAGAAAATATTGGCGAATCTCAAGCAATAACCAAAATTTCATTAATGACCATGGAAACTAATTATATTTAAAGAATAAAGATTTCTTATAGAAAATTATTAGGCTAACTATGAAAATATTTGATGGGTTTAAGGGAACTCTATGGTATCTAGTTGCTACCATTTATTTAAAATATAATCAAATAATCCTCATTGTATTGTGTGAGATAAATGTATCGTTATTTTTATTATTATAATAGGACCCAAAATTTCTTCAGTGTCATTGATTTATC
>MU228022.1:2645702-2662350 GCA_018584345.1 Thuja plicata
ATCAATAATGACAACTAATATTGGTGACACAACCCTACTATAACTAATAGTTATGATATATTATTGGTGAATTAATTTAGATTTCTATAATAACTGATAAAATTTAGGCGAATTGAATCTAACCATCAATCAAATATTAGGCCAATATTTGAGTTCAAATTTTTAATAAAATAAATTATTTGGCGATTTAAATATTTCTAAAATAAATTTTTGTAAAAGTTTGGTGATTTAGGTCGCCTTAAGTCTTGAATTATTAGCCAAATTTGAATTCTCAAATTTCAAAAATTAGCCAATTGGTGAATATTAGCCACTTAAAAAATCACTAATCAAACCTCCCTCTTAGTCTTTCTACCTTGGCTCTTAGTACATTAGGATCTCCCCCATGTACCAACTTCAATTTATCCCACATTTTCTTTTCAGAGGTGCAGGTTTTGACATATTCAAACTCAACATCAGAGAGTGAGGAAGCAAGCTCTATCATCATGCAATTATGCTCATGCTTTTCTCTCAATTTCTCAAGGGTGTGAGGTCCTATAGGCAACACATATTCAGTATCTAAGTATTGAACAACAACATTTCCAATACCTGATAGGTGGAGTCTTATTCTGCTTTGCCATGATGCACAGTTGTTTTTATTCAACTTGGGCACATCTCATTTGTTCATCGTGTGATCTTTTGCTTGAGTTGTTAAACTCCCTTTCTAAGAACATAAGCTCTAATACCAATTGTTAGAATAAATGAGAGGGGGGGGAGGGTGAATTAGTGGCCTAAAAAATATTCCAATTAATCAACCCAAAAACTTATTACCACAATATTAAGCCTCTAGTTATCTTTAGTCCTACAAGATGAATGCCTTCAAATAATCTTAACAAATAAATACTGCTCGGATATCACTGTTAAACCTTATTCTTACTGTTTACCGATTAGCAGTCTTTCATTTATCAAAATACAACAAATGACTTAGTGTATATCGATCGATCCAGATTAGTTATGTGTAATGCAAAACACTAAAGTAATGAATCATAAACAAATTGACACATGGATTTTTAACGTGGAAACCCTGTGAAGGGAAAAACCACTTGGGACCTGTAACCCAAAATTTTCACTCTTCTAAAGTGAGCTCAGTGAAGAGAAAACCCTATTAAAGGTTACAAACACACTATTAGGTGTGACCTTGTTAGAGGATTTAATAGATAAGTTTGTCACTTGATATCGAGCATCTCTATGCTACCTTCCTTGTCCAAACTCTTCTGGTTTCCCAAATGGTATCTGGCATCTCATGCTATCTTCATGATCAAAATTCTTGATACTCCTTGGGATGTATCTCAATAGAGAAAGGATCTTTAAATCCTACTCGGTTAAGAGACTTTTTGATTCAATGGTTAAACTAAAACAATAAATGATTTTCTCACACATACAACTTAGACATGCAAATTTTCAGATCTATTGTAAGCTCATAATACCTTTTTGATCAATGAATCTTTTCAATACCTTTTCTCCACTTATTTCTTCATGGTGATTTTGTGCTTCTCTGTTGCTCAGTGTCTGCAAAATTCTTTAGCTCTTTCCTCATCTTGATTGATCAGGACTATATGAATTTGTTCTTCATCAGTTTCTCTACAACATCTTCTTTTTCTCTTCACTCTCCTAATTCACAATGAATTAGACTATCTCTTTATAGACATGATATCACCATTTCTCACTTCTTTATTTTCTTGTTCTTGGCATGATCTACAATCCTATATAATCTTGCTTTAAAGATTTACTTCAGTTTTAACTCGTAGATTTATCCTTGACAACTGGATAAAACAACTTTAAATCTTTTACTTATCTCTGAATGTAACTTGTTGATGAAAACAATGTTAACAACCAATTAAATCTATATTTAGCTCTTTCTAGCTAAGTCTTTTGTCATTTCTGAACTTCATTTCCTTTCAGTGTTTAACTCTTTGATAGCTTCAGTCAACACTTCAGTTCCTTTTGGTGTTTAGCTCTTTGATAGCTTCGGTCAATACTTCAATTCCTTTAGGGCATCTCCGTCAGTGTTGTCTATCCATTGGGCATCACTGTGAAGTTCTTCTCATTGGTAATGCTTGTCAGGTTTCTTTCTCGGGCATCACTATGACTTTACTTTCAGGTTTCTCTGTCCGTCAGGGTGCACTGCCCGTCAGTGTTTGTAGTCACTTAGTGAATGCTAATCTATTATGCATTACTGATAGCATAACCTTTTTATTTTTTGTTCTCTAAAGTCTTTGACACTTCGTATATAACCAATTAGATTATATCAAGTTGACATCAATGACAATACAATCCATTAATTTATTTAATGTCTTGCATTATCTTTCTACATTTCGGTAATCAACTTAACATCTTCAAACATTAAATAGCTATGGTTCATCAATAATATCAAACATGATAGCATATTAAATGAAAAGCATAAAACACACCTCAACCAAGGACCCCTTAAGTACTTTAATATATCAACATATCCAATCGCCATAAAGATAACCATCTCATACTAGTGAACCAACATATGTGAAAGAACATTTTGTTGCAACAGGATCTAAGGCATCCTCCATTATCTATAACATTTAAGAATATCATCCATCATCCAATGGTGAATCCTTATTACTACCAAGAACTCCTACCAAACCATGATATCAAGTCACATATGGAATCATGATAACTATCTCTTAAATAAAGATCATATAGGTCTACACACACAACTAGTATGTCAATAACATAAAGTGAACCAAGATCTCTAAACTAAGAATATAGATTCAACCACCAAAAACTACCAATTGGGACCCAATCCTACCCCGTTAACTCATCATAATCAAAATCTCCCACTAAAAAGTGTAATCAATTAATAACCAAGCTATCATGATATGGTGATAAAAACACATGCTACAAGTTCCAACACCAACTATCCAAGTACTATAAACATCATATCCATCCTTTCATGTCAAAAATAAATATACAAATGCACAAATAGCCACATACAAGGTTAACTAACAAATTCTACAACAAAAATGAATCAAACATGGTGGATATAGACATTTCACATCTAAATCATCCCACTATAGTTAAATAGGTTGTACGCACCTACCAATCACATAACTCATAGATCCAATCATTAAAACATACAAACTCATCGTCATATAGTAAACTACAAATTGGGATATAAAAATGAATAATCTTATAGACCAAATGACTCAAACACCAAATCAACATCTGATCTGATTTTCTAAACATGTCTATCAATTAAGTACCATTGTCAAGAAACCAAATAAGCATCAACGAGATAAGAAACAACCTCCTAACATCAAACCAAATCACCACTAATTACCACAAACATGATTATGTTATATTAATATAAAACATGTACATGCATACCCATGATACCATAATCAACACAAATGGTACATCTACACTCAAATATCATTGAAATGAGTCTCCAAATCTCAAACAATATCCAACCATGTCCTTAGACCAAAGACAATCTGTGTACCTATCACTATCAAAGCCCAAACTTTGAAAATGCCTATAAACCTATACCAAGAAGCACCAAATATCTAATAATCAACTATATCATCATAAATATATCATAGAAAAATGCTCTCCTTCAAGGTTTAACCTCTCAAATCATTTAGATGTGCTCACACTCGCACCCTAAATCGTAAGAACCAAAAAGTGAAGAAAAAACTACAAAACTCTCCAGAATCATAAAAATAATAAAATGGTAGCACCAAATAAAAGCACACTAAACATGTTCTCCATCACCTAGTCAAAATAAAAAAAATCCAACTCCATATGCAAATTTTATGAGAAAAACCATGAAAAAGAGAATATATGGCTTCTATGCCCCCAAACCATGATGAAACTCCAAAATAATTGAACTAAACATGTATCATTCTCTATTGCTCAGAACCAACTTTCTAATGAGTATAAGAAGTTCAAAAATTGACATCATGAGAAAAATTTATGCAACCCCAAGAGAAAAATAGTATGTTAGCTTATATAATCAATTTCATATAGACTCTTAAAAAAAATCCATTTATTTAAAAAAAAACTAAATTCTTCCCATAATGAGCTGACCCATTTACAAATTTCACTTCATATTTTATTTTAAACATCTATGAAAGGTGGTGGTGTGATCTAGATTATGACGGGAATAGTCCAGGTAGTATGGGGAGAATCCATCATGTGTCAAGAGCTTTCAAGAGTTGTTAGTAGAAGATGAAAAATACCTAGAATATTCTAGGGATAGTCCAGAGCCATTTGGGGGTAATCTAAATCTATCAATATCTGATAGAGTATAAAAATATGGAAAAAATAATAAATATAATTTTTCAATATTTTTTGGGTTTTAGTAAATTGTATCTTTGAAGGTCTTTGAAGAATAATTGGGGGTTGAAAGTGTTGTCACTTGTTTAGAATTTTTCCAAAGGCATGGTTCTAAGGAACTAAATTTAGGTCTCTTCAATACCTTTCCAGTGAATTGAGCATTTTCAAAATTTGATCTACGAGTGGAAATTTATGGCCCCACCAAGTTGGACAAACCCAATTTTGTAGTTTTCAAAATATTTGTAATCTTTTTTCTTATTTTATTCCTTAGAAAATCTCTAGTTCAAAGCTTCTTGGAATCTTGAGACTATTGGGATTCCAAATTGGTATTTAAAACTCATTTTTGAGCAATGAACAATAACTTTTCTTGCACACAACTCTTCTATAGTTCTTCTATTATCTAATTTTTATTAGCAATACTTACAGGTTTCCACATACCTAGTATTGTAATTGAATTCACCATTTAATCAAATCAGTGGTATCAAAGAGGTTATACTCCTGTATGTCACATCACATGCAATTTTCTTGGCAGAGTTTGGGGTTGGAGACACACCCAAAATCCATTAATATGTTTTTTTGTGAGGCGCAACCAATCAAAATGGCAGATGCAGAATCTTAAAAAGCCTTGGTGAAAGAGGCATTGCCAAAATAGAGGGGAGAAATGATGAGACAATTCACTCAAACAGTTCAAAATATTTATCCATCAAGAACATAAGGAAAACTATTTAGTAGCCACACTCCTTTCAAGGTAGAGGTTAGTTTTGATATTTCAAATTTTGAAGGAAAATTTAATGCAGATGTGGTAGATGAATGGCTAACAAAGAGATAGATTTTTTTTGTTAATACCTTTTCTAATGCTGAGAAAAAATTTTCTATTGAAACCAGAGGCACATGTGAAGAAAGCATGGGAAGGAAAACTTGCATTAAAAAATTGATTTTATAGAAGATGAAGATGAAGAATTGGATGGAGGAAAATATACCAATCCTACATGGGGGGATTTTGTAGAATTCCTCAAAGAAGAATATTATCCCAAAGGCACATATGAAGAAAAATATATGGAGTGGAAAATCTTACGATAAAGGAGAGACGAAATAGTGCAGGAATGCACCAATAAATTTCACACCTTATTAGAAAATCTGGGCATCCAAGATTCTGAGAAACATCGAGTTAAAATATCATAGTCAGTTGCATTGATATATTAAAAATGTGGTGCAGGAGCACCTAGAGAAGTTAGGGTTAAAGGCCCTTAAGGATATTTTGTATTTGTTTAAGTTGGTTTGTAAGGTGTTTTTTCATTCACTCTTGTAATGACCGAGTGCAAAATGGGTCAAATTGGTGAAAAAACACCCTAGTTTCTTAGATGCATGTTTTTAGGTTAATTGTGTGTTTTTGGGGTAGTTTGTAAGCCTCTGGAAATCCAACCAAGACATTAAGAACCTTAGATAAGTTTCTCAGCATGTACTAATAATCGGTAACAATGTTCAGTACTAATAATCGGTAATGATGCTCGGTAGTGATGCTAGGTAAGGATGCTCGGTAATGATGCTCGATACTAATTCTTGGTAATGATGCTTGGTACTGATGGTTCTTGGTACTGATGTGCTTGGTACTGCTATTGCTTGGTGACATGTTCTGATGCTCGGTATGTATTGATGTTTCTCGGTACATTTAGTTACAACAAACTAGGAAAAATAGATTTTGTCTTTAGTGGACATCATGGTTAGTTGTAATGGTTCTTGAAAAGATGCTTTCAACTTGAGTGGATAGTTAAGGCTGTCCCAATGATGGGAAGATCATTTAAGATCTTGCAAGCCTTCATTTAGAGAGGTTTGATAAAGGTTTGATAGAGAGTTGAAGAGAGAGTTGGAGAAAGAGTTGGATATTTTGTATGGTTTTTATTATTTCCAGTTAATGAAAACTTGCCGGTTGTGTGTTTAGTCATTGTTGTTTACTCTGTGTGCAAGTAGTTTAGTCCTTTTCTTTCATTTTGTAAGTTGTAAGTTTTTGGCATGTTCTGGGTTGTAAATATGGAATGGCTCCTCAAGATTCTTGAATCCATGGTGAGAACCATGTTCCTAGATGAAATTCGATAGGAGCCCCTATATATAATTTTCTTTTTGGTTTTGTTAGGAGAAGTGACAGTCATGATTTTGGAGTTCTTACCCTAGGTGAGTTTGGTAATAGTCTGGCTAGGGAAGAAAGTGAGAAAGATGTTATGAGTGCAATGATTGAACAAGTTGGTTTAGTTAGATTGAATCTACCCATGTAGGTTCATCGTGTGTGGAATAATAACTTGTTGATGGGAACCAGTTCTTGAGAAGGAAGTGAAGTTCATAGTGACTTACTTTAGATTAGGGTTTGAAAGTACCCTATGAGGTCTAGGAGAGAGACCTTAAAGAAGGGTCAGACTGGCTCTATAGAGAAGGACCCTGAGTCCCCATTAGATTGGTACTAGAGCCTAAATATTAGGCTTGTGTTTTTTGGGTGTTTTTTGATGTGCTTGGTACTGCTATTTCTTGGTGACATGTTCTGATGCTTGGTATGTATTGATGTTTCTCGGTACATTTAGTTACAACAAACTAGGAAAAGCAGATTTTGTCTTTAGTAGACATCATGGTCAATTGTAACAGTTCTTGAAAAGATGCTTTCAACTTGAGTGGACAGTTAAGGCTATTCCAATGATGGGAAGATCATTTAAGATCTTGCAAGCCTTCATTTAGAGAGGTTTGATAAAGGTTTGATAGAGAGTTGGATATTTTGTATGGTTTTTATTATTTCCAGTTAATGAAAATTTGTCGGTTGTGTGTTTAGTCATTGTTGTTTACTCTGTGTGCAAGTAGTTTAGTCTTTTTCTTTCATTTTGTAAGTTGTAAGTTTTTGGCCTGCTCTGGGTTGTAAATACGGAATGGCTCCTCAAGATTCTTGAATCCATGGTGAGAACCATGTTCCTGGATGAAATTCGAGAGGAGCCCCAGTATATAATTTTCTTTTTGGTTTTGTTAGGAGAAGTGACAGTCATGATTTTGGATTTCTTACCCTAGGTGAGCTCGGTAATAGTCTGGCTAGGGAAGAAAGTGAGAAAGATGTTATGAGTGCAATGGCTGAATGAGTTGGTTTAGTCAAATCTACCCATGTAGGTTCATCGTGTGTGGAATAATAACTTGTTGATGGGAACCAGGTCTTGAGAAGGAAGTGAAGTTCATAGTGACTTACTTTAGATTAGGGTTTGAAAGTACCCTATGAGGTCTAGGAGAGAGACCTTAAAGAAGGGTCAAACTGGCTCTATAGAGAAGGACCCTAAGTCCCCATTAGATTGGTACCAGAGCCTAAAGATTAGGCTTGTGTTTTTTGGGTGTTATCTTCAAAAAAGTCTGTAGATTCATTCAAAATGGTGATCAACACTAAGTTTACAAAGGATGTAGAAGAGAAGGAAGAGGAGAATAGACTCCTGAAGGAACAGTTGGCCAAAATGGAAACTAAGTTAGAAGAAGTGTAGCTTAGGACTGTAATAGTCAGTGAACTAATGAGAGAAGTTGATGGAAAGGATAAGTTAGTAGTTGAGGAAGACATAATACCAGAGTCAGACCCTGTGATTCAAGAAGAGTCATTCTTGAGAGCTTTGAAAGAAATGAGTGGTAAGTCCTTAGAAGGTGTGCCTCTATTCAGTGGAAAGATGGAGCTAGAAGTCGTCATGGAGTGGATAGAAGGTCTTGAGAATCACTGTGACTATGATAATGTGATTGAGGCTTAGAAGGTTAGAATAGCCAAGACAAGATTGAGAGGGACTTCTCTCACTTGGTCGAAGTTTGTCCAAGATGAAAGGACCAAAGAAGGAAAGAATCCTATAACTAGTTGGAAAAGTATGGTGGCTAAAATGAGGAAAAATTATCTTCCTGATGATTATGAAGTGTAGTTGCACAAGAAAAGATAGAATATGAGAAAGAAATACATAGAGGTTAGTACCTATACAGAAGAGTTTCACAAGTTATGCTTAAGATCACATGTAATGGAAGAGGAGAGCCTAAAAGTGGCTAGGCATATGAATGGTCTCAAGTATAGTATCCAACATGAAATTAGTCTCTTAAGCCCCAAGATAGTACTTCAATGCTATCAACTATCTCTTAAGGTAGAAAAGAAGTTCAAAATGAAACAAGATTCAAATAGTAGAGGAAGAGGAAGAGGCAATATAAGTCAAAGAGGAGGATTTGGTGGAAGGAATTTTGAGGCTAGAAATTAGAGTGAGTCCAGACTCACTGAGAATCAAGGAGAATCCAGTAACACAAGAGGTGGTTACAATCGAGGAAGAGGTTCAAATAACAATTCAAGAGGAAGAACCAATATCCAGGGAAGAGGATCTTATTTCTCTTCAATGAAGTGCTATAATTGTCAACAGTTTGGGCATCTTTCCAATAGGTGTCCTGACAAGGGTTCTAAATCACAAGGAGGAGAGAAAAGAATCAATTATGTGCAAGAAGAGTCTTCTAACAGCAAGATAGTAGAAGTCACCCTAGATTCTGAGAAAGGGGAGAATTTGATGGTTTGCAAAGCACTCCTCAAGGATCTTATCAAGGAAGAGCCAAGCCAAAGAATCTATGTTTTGAGTCAAATGCAAGGTACTTGGTAAGGTTTGTAAAGTTATCATAGATTCTGGTTCTACTAAAAACATAGTTTCTATGGAAGCTATTGAAAAGTTAAAATTGAAAAAGATTTCTCATACTAACCCTTACAGAGTTACTTGGTTGAAAAAATATCAACATGTATTATTTAATGAGGAAGATTGGGTGGAATTTTCCATAGGGAGGTATAAGGACCATGTTCTGTGTAATTTTTTTCCCATGGATGCTTGTCATATATTGTTGGGTAGACCTTGGTAGTTTGACAGATCTGCAGTACATGATGGAGCTAAGAACTCTTATTCCTTTAAGAAAGATGGAGTGACTTTCAAGATATAGTCCATATTGGAAGAAGGTGAAGTGAAGAAAGGGGGTCCTAACATATTATTGGTAGGAGAGAAATAATTCTTGAAGACACTAGAGGAAGAAGATGGAGTGGGCTTTGCTTTGGTTTTAAAGCCAAAGGATGAAAAGAGAAAAAAGAAGGAAGAGTTACCTTTAGAAATCAAGGAGTTGTTAACTCAATATCAAGCCATAGTTAGTGATGGTCAACCAAATAACCTACCACCTAAGAGGTCTATTAGTCATCAGACTAACTTCATCCCAGTAGCCTCACTTCCAAAAAAAGATTCTTATAAAATGACCCCACAACAGAATGCAAAAATTGCTAGCAAAATTCAAGAGTTACTAGATTAAGGGTTAATTAGAAAGAGCATAAGTCCATGTGTTGTTAGCATAGTCCTAGCCCCAAAGAAGGGTGGTAATTGGAGTTTGTGTATAGATTCCAGGGCCATAAATAGGATTACTATCTGGTATAGATTCCCAATACCTAGGATAGAAGATTTAATGGATTGTCTTGGTGGAGATAAATATTTCTCCAAAATAGATATTAAGAGTGGGAATCATTAGATAAGAATAAAAGGTGGATACGAGTAGAAGAATTATTTTAAGACTATCGAGGGACTCTGTGCGTGGATTTTTATGGCTTTTAGGTTATCCAATGCCCCAAGAACATTTATGAGGTTAATGAATGAAGTGTTGAAGGACTTCATTGGAAAGTGGGTTGTGGTGTACTTAGATGACATTTTAGTGTTCAGTAAAACCAAGGAGGATCATCTCAGACATCTAAAAATGGTAATGCAAAGACTGGATGAGGAGAAGTTGACAATCAAATTAGAAAAGAGTGAGTTCATGAAGCAAGAGTTGGTATACTTGGGTTTTGTTATCTCAGGGGGTAAGTTAAAGATGGATACAAGAAAGGTGGAAGAAATATTGAATTGGACTACACCTAAGTCAGCCACAAAAGTAAGAAGCTTCCATGGATTAACACATTTCTACAGGAAGTTTATCAGACAATTTAGTGAAATCAGCACACTTGTTCTAGATACCATAAAAGGAGGTATGAAATAAAAATTCCAATGGAATGAGTAGGCGGATAAGGGATTTGAAAATTTGAAGAAAATAATAGCAACTCAACCTATATGGACACTTCCCAATTTTGACAAGTTGTTTACTATAGAATGTAATGCCAATAATATTGCCATAGGTGCAGTTTTGAGTCAAGAGGGAAAACTAGTAGCTTTTTACAGTGAAAAAATTAGTGATACAAAGAAGAAGTACTCATCATATGATTTAGAACTATATGTATTGATACAAGCACTAAAGAAGTGCAGACATTATCTCCTTCCTAAAGAATTTGTAGTCTTTATTGATAATCAGGATTTAAATTTTCCAAATTCATGGGATAAACTAAGCCATAAGCATATGAAGTGGGTGGAGTATATCCAAGCCTATACCTTCACCACCAAGCACAAGAAATGAGTTCATAATAAGGTGGCAGTTGCATTGAGTAGAATATTTCTCACATTACAAGAAATTTAGTTAAGAAGCATTGGCATAGACAACTTCAAGGATCTGTATCCAGTGGATGAAGACTTTTCAGAAGCCTATAAGGTATGCCAATTTTCAAAACCACTTTCATAGTGAGTATTCTGATTTCATTCTCCAAGAAGGTCTTCTGTTTAAAGGAGGAAAACTCTATGTACCAAGAGGTTCAATGAGGGAGAATTTAATGCAAGAAAAGCATAATGGTTCATTAAGTGGAAATTTTGGAGTGCATAAAATTCTAGAGTTAGTACAAAGGTACTATTATTGACCAAGAATGAGTAGGGTGTTAGGAATAACAGTCCACAAGTACAACTAAGAGGGGGGGGGTGAATATGTTGTGATATAAATTATTAAACTTTAAAATTTATAAACCAAATCCATAATTCAAATGATAACACAGTAAATGCCAACACAATAACATAATCCTTTTTATCGAGGAAACCCTGTTAAAGGTAAAACCCCAGTGGGAATTAGCACCCACAAATGATGTACTGAGAGTATAGTATCTCTGTTAAAATATTTAGCCCTTTTAGGATCTTATTACAACATTATAGTACATAGTCCCTATTAAAGGACATACTCTATTAGGAGTCAAGAGTAACAATAGGCTCACTCCCTAGGCACACTACCCAAAGAAGGTTAAATCCACCCTCAAGGATTAACAATCTGAACAAGTGTATATAAGAAATATACAATCCAGTGAACTATCTGATAGCAACTATCTTTGCTTGGTCAGTTCCAATGAAGTACTATAATCACAAACTCTACTCTACATCCAGCAACCAATCAAGCTTCATAGCTTCCACACTTCTCTGCCTTCACATTACTCTCACATCCTACTACCACTTCTTTTCAAAAGAGAAGATCTCTCATATATACCCTATAACAATAATTGAATAGGTCGGCCAATTAAGCTTTCACAATATAAAAATAATTATTTATCCCCTTGATAAGATAAAAAAGGTACCTAAAACAAGTAAACATCAATTAAAATGCATCATATATACTCCAAGATCTGCAATCCATGCTCACAATTCATAATGCACACTACATCTCTGAAGTCAATCGACATATAGGTCTTCTCCAGAATACATACCACAACTTACGTCACCAAAAATATCACAACTATCAATCAAAATGGAACATTCCTCAATGTTTCCTCTATCATCCCTTAAGCTCGCATAACCTGAATCATCCTTTCCTATAAGATATACCCCAAATACAGAGACCTACTCTGTCAAGCATCATTGTCATAGTCCAGAAACCAGTCTTCACTAAAACATATGTAACATCACCAATATGAAATATTAAGCCAAGCGAACTTAAGAATAAGGTCTTCAGAAATCCTTCTTCATATCCTTATCTTTAATCATTCTGATTCATCTATATAGTGTCCATACACTTTTTTCAGTCATCATACAATATTAATAACCAGTCTATTCACTCCATAGAAACATATGTTGACATCAATGACAAAACATGAATGCCAACAACATCAGTAGTACCCAAATCTGATATCATCCAACAATCTCCCCCTTTGGCATCGATGACAACATTTGGGAAAATCCATCAACCCAAAAAGTACTCTCTCTCAATACAATCTTCTTAATATCCTCAACACAAATCTCCCTAAAATAATAGGGATTTTCACATATAATCTCCCCCCCCTTTGGAAACAATGGAAAAGGGTGCCATAACTCTTCTGTAATATTCCATAAGGTGTATCTTTTTCAAATCTTCATGTCTAATAGCCAGGTGAAAAATCACCCAAATGTTCTCTATAGTGTTCTTGTGATCACTCCCCCTAAGGAGTAGATCCATACATCAAGTCCATAAAATGATATAGCTCTAAAAGCCACTGGACTGATGCATGCCTGCATCAATTAATTACCACTAGGAGGGGCTCTCACCCAAAGCATGCTTCTAAGATATATTCAAAAGCATCTTTTGGCAAAGGTTTTGTAAATATATGTGCTATATATTCCTTTGTGCTAATATACTCTAGTATAATCCCTTTCTCCGTAACCTTGTCATTCAAAAAAATGATACTTAATAGAAATATGTTTAGTCTTTGAATGCATTACAAGATTCTTTGACATATTCACTGTGCTAGTGTTATCACAATGGATAACCACTAGATCTTCAAAAATTATTCCAATGTCCTTCAGGATTTGTTTCATCCAAACAACTTGTGTACAATTTATAGCAACATCAACATGCTCTAATTCAGCAGTAGACTGAGCAATACAGTCCTGCTTCTTACTTAACCATGAAACCAACCTTTTCCCAAGGAAAAATGTTGCACCACTTGTACTCTTTCTATCATCCACATTACATGCCCAATCAGCATTAGTGTAAGCCTGTAAAATAAAGTCATATTATTTTTCATACCAAAATCCATATTCTGTTGTTCCTTTCAAGTATCTAAAAATAATTTTCATAGAAGTTAGGTGTGTCTCTTTAGGATCTACTTGATATCTTTCCAAAATTATAACTACATTGGAAATATCTATTCTGGTGTGAGTTATATAATGTAGACCACCAATCATCGATATGTACCTTGCCTAAAAAACACTTTGAGTCTCATCATTGCTAGTCAGTTTGTAACTAGTCACCATGAGTGTCTTAACAGGTTTAAAATCTTCCATTCCAAACTTCTTCAACATTTCCTTAAGATACTTGGTCTGAGATATAAAAATACCATTCTTACTCTGATTAATTTGCAAACCAAGAAAAAATTTCATCTCACCAATCTTGACATTTCAAATTCATTTTCCATTTCTTTAGAGAAATTTTTACCCATCTTATCATTGCCTCCAAAAATGACATCATCAACAAAAACTTCTATGATTAAGATTCCATCTTCACTAGTTCTTAAATATAAATTACTGTCTGCATTACCTTTTCTAAAACCAAGACAAAGTAGATACTTGTCTAGTCTTGCATACCATGCTCTAGGTGCTTGTTTCAGTCCATACAATGCTTTCTTCAACTTACAAACCATGTCTTCATCTTGTATCAAAGGAAATCCACTAGGTTGCTCTATGTATACTTCTTCTTCCAAATCTCCATTCAAGAATGCATATTTCACATCCATCCGATATACTTTAAAGTCTTTATGTGTATCATAAGCAAAGAAATAATCTCACAGCTTCTAACCTAGAAACAAAAGAAAATGTTTCTTCAAAGTCTATGTCTTCTGGTTGTGAGTAGCCTTTACAAACCATTCTAGCCTTACTTCTTACCACTGTTCATTCCTCATCCATTTTGTTTCTGAAAACCCATTTAGTTCCTATCACATTTTTGTTTTTAGGTCTTGGAACCAAATCCCAAGTATTTTTTTCTTTATCTACTCAAGTTATTCTTGCATAGCTTTAGTCCAAGATTCATCTCTACATGCTTCATCAGTAGTTTTTGGTTCAACTTGAGAAATCAAACAAATTTCATCTCTTACTTTAGGTCTAGTCATCATTCCTTTACTTGCATTTCCAATGATTTGATCTTTAGTATGGTTATTCTTAATATACCTCAGAGTCTTAGGAGTCTCAATAAGATCAATCGATTCATCTTCAATCTCATTATCAACCATCAAAGGTTCTTCAGGTTTAGTAGTGACCTCTTTTATCTCTGCAATCTGTCCACAGTCATACATTCTTTCCTGAATCTGAAACTTTTCATCTATTTTGACATTAGCACTTTCAATCAACTTCCTCAATCTTAGATTGAAACATTTATATGCTTTTCTCTTAGTATAATAACCAAGGAAGATGCCTTCATCACTTATAGCATCAAAATTCCCTATCTCATCATCTCTTTTGATATAACATTTACTTCCAAATATTCTAAAATATTTTATAGTAGGAGTATGATCTCACCATAATTCATAAGGAGTCTTACTTGTACCTTCTCAGATCTAAATTTTGTTCAAGGTGTACACAACAGTACTAACAATCTCTCTCCAATGAACATGTGATACATTTCCTTCCAACAACATAGTTCTGGCAGCATCTAATATTGTTCTATTTCTTTTCTCTACTATCCCATTCTGTTGTGGTGTCCTAGGTGCAGATGTTTGTCTGAATATTCTATGCTCTTCACAATAGGTATAAAATAAATTTGAAGTAAACTCTCCACCTCTATCTGATCTCAAACATTTTATTTTCAAACTAGATTCATTCTCAACGTTTGCTTTGAATAACTTAATTTGTCAAATGCCTTAGATTTCTCAATCAAATATGTAACCCACATCATTCTAGAAAAGTCATGAAAAAAAGGTATAAAGTACCTTTCACCATAATAAGATCTTACTCTTTTAGGACCACATAGATCTATATGTACCAGATCCAACTTCCCTTTTGCTGAATAAGATTTTCTTTTAAACACGCTTCTAGTTTGCTTCCCCATAACACACTCTCTACACATAGTGTTAGATGGTTTCAAAATATTAGATAGATCTCTTACAACATTTGTCATACTTTCCTTCACAATTTTATCAAAGTTAACATGAAAAAATATTCTATGCCATTATCAACTGTCATCAACCTTCGCAATAAAACTTGAAGCTTCATATGTATTCAATTCAAATACATTACCTCTATATTTAGTACCAGATGCAATCAAGTGTCCTCAGTTACTTATGATAGAACAATTCCCATTAATGAATTTTAAGTGATAATCTATGTCCACTAGTTGTCCAACACTCAACAAATTATGCTTAAGTCTATCAAAAAGAAGTACATTGTCAGTATTAGCCTTTCCATCCAGAGAAATAGATCCAAATCCAATGATAAGCTTAAGAGTATTGTCACCAAATCTAAAAAAAACTATCATATCTTTTCAGACTAACAAACTTGTTTTTATTTCCAGTCATATGATGTGAACAACCACTATCTATAACTCATTCAAATTTCTTTTCAATACAAGATCCTAAGGCTTTTTCTTCATGTATAGGTTTATCATCCTTAATAAAAATAAATCCAATTTCATCATAATCAACATCATCATCAGATACACCTTCACTAGCATAATAACATTCATTTTCTTTTGAATACTTTGATTTGCAAACCTTAGGTTTATGTTTTGGAACCCATGTAGGACATCGAGATGCAAAATGACCAATCTTGTTACATGAAAAACATTTCAAAGGTAACTTGCCTTCAAATTTACCCTTATCTCTCTTTTCTCCTCTAGTGATCAGGGCTACCACTTCATCTAGCTTTCTTTCTCCCTCCTGTATCTATTCCATTCAACAGCATAGCAGTCAAGTTCTTCTCTCAAGTCACTATTACTGGTGCTCGCAATTCCAGATAAGGTCTTTTTTTTTCTATGCACAGTCGCCTTGAATGTTGACTCAACTTTAGGTAAAGAATCTTCCAATTCTATGGCCTCAAAAGTAGTTAGCTTTCCAATCAACATCTCTCTATTAAATTTTGGAGTCAAAGGTATAATCTCCTCTATAGCTTGTACTTTAGTTTGTATGCAGGTGTTAGAGATATGAGTATCTTCACAATCCCTTCTTCCTCACTATAAGTACCTCAAGAGTTTCTGATGCCAGTAACTGTAACCACCTGAATTTGGTCTGTCACAACTATGGAGCCTATTTTCCCTAAGTGTGATTATACCCTTGATTTATGTCCAAACAACCATGTTACTGCTTGGCATAATTCTTTTAATCAATTTAATGTCTTAGGTGATTTTTATCACTGATTTATATTAACTATTATAGCCATACAATTCAAATCAATTTCGACCAATCAAATCAAATCAAAATCAAACATGGCTATAGTATTTAATTATAAAG
>MU228022.1:2675644-2697880 GCA_018584345.1 Thuja plicata
TATTAATGCCTTGGGCATTAAAGGCTCTTACATGTTCATTTATGAGTCTCCAAATTCATAAATGAACCTTGTCCCCCCCCTCTCTCTCCCATTCTTCTATAAATAGAAGCCTGTTTTGAGAGCAAATGAGCCTTCACTTGAGATTGAAAATATATTTTTATGCTGCTAAATTAATCCTAGAATCATACTCCATCTTTCATTTCATGCTATTTTATTGTTCTCATTTCATCTTTTAGAGCTAGATTACATGTTTTTATTATCTTTTAGCTTGTTATTTAAGTAAAAATACTTCATGCTAGGTTGTATTCATCACTGATTTATAGCATATTCTGAGGGCTAATATGTTGTTAATCACACTCCTCCTAGTTAGTAGGCAATAGGTCGGTTTTAGTGGGTTTTACATGCTTTTCTAACCCTTTTGAACTAATATAATGATCTATTGAGTGTTTGTGTTGATTCTGACAGGTACCCATTTACACACACACAGTAACTACTTTATTAATTCTCTATGCATATGCCCTAATGTTCTCATCATCTTTCATCTTCAATGATTCCATCTTTGTCTTCTAGTTTTATAACTTCACTTATTTTGTAAACTTATATCCTTCATACAATGCTTCCAATATTGTGCAAATCTCATGTGCAGAATCCAAGTCTTTTACTTTTGTGAATTCACCTTCAAAAAGTACACTGATCAATGATTCCCTTGCAACCATATTACATGAAAATAAATTCTATTCATCTTTAGTAGCTTTATCCAATTCATCCCCAGTCTTTATCTTTTCCTTCCTTTTCATGATCATCTAGTAGTCAACTCCCAAACATAGAAAATGTGTTCTCATCTTGTTCTTCCAACTGTCAAAGTTTTCAAGATCAAATTTCAAACTATCCTTCCTATAGTAAGTCATCTACAGGATCACCTCAAGCTATTAAGATTTCTCTCTAAGGACTAGTAGCTCTAATACCAATTGTTAGGAAAAATAGTCCACAAGCACAACTAAGAGGGGGGGTGAATCAGTTGTGATACAAATGATTAAAATTTAAACTTTATAAACAAAATCCACAATTCAAATGATAACACAGTAAATGCCAAAATAATAACACAATCCTTGTTGTTGAGGAAAACCTATTAAAGGTAAAACCCCAGTGGGAATTAGCACCCACAAATGATGTACTGAGAGTATAGTATCCCTATTAAAAAATTTAGCCCTATTAGGAGCTTATTACAACATTACAGTACATAGTCCCTGTTAAAGGACAAACTCTATTAAGAGTCAAGAGTAATAGTGGGCTCATTGCCCAGGCACACTACCCAAAGAAGGTTAAAGCCACCCTCAAGGATTAACAATCTGAACAAGTGTATATAAGAAATATACAATTCAGTGAACTGTCTGATAACAACTATCTTTTCTTGGTTAGTTCTAATAAAGTACTATAATCATAAACTATGCTCTATATCTAGCATCCAATCAAGCTTCATAGCTTCCACACTTCTCTGCCTTCACATTACTCTCACATCCTACTACCACTTCTTTTCAAAAGAAAAGATCTCTCATATATGCCCTATTACAATAATTGATTAGTCCAGCCAATTAAGCTTTCCTAATATATAAATAATTATTTAAGCCTTTTCTAAGATACACAAGGTACCTAATGTGCTAGCTAAATGTGGGCCTCTGATTTAGCAGTACACTTCAATATGGTCATTGCTCTTCAATCACATACAGAAATTAATATAGATTTATTCATCTTGCATGTGTGAATGAATCGACCTGTTGCCTCCTAGTAGGAAGGAGTATGAGCTTGCTCTTAGATCATCGCAAGCTCAGTGACTAAACCGAAGACCTAAATAAAGGATTTAAAAAATATGCTAAATGATCTAAGATAATTATGCAGATGCAGTTAATCCAAAGCTAATTAAGATTCAGTTTTTAAAGCACCAATTGAAGTGTGTAAGATTGATTTTAAAACACCAATTGAAATATGCTCTAAGATTAGATTTGCATGATTAACATAAAGGTAAACAAAAATTAAAGCTATGATAAGAATGCAAGAAAGCTAAGACAAAAATGCAACATAATAACATAAGATAAAAAGTTAGGATCCTTTGTGAAGGAAAAGAGTTTCTCTTTTATAGAAATATCTCTCAAATCGACGGTCAAGATCGAACAAAAAAAGTGGATCAGATTTGATTGAAGAAGCACAATCCATGTGCAAGTGATTCGATTGGTCGAGAGTTAGTTGATAGAACTGATTGATCAGTTATTTTGGAAACTTCCAAAATCAGTTTACAGTTAACTAAAATGTTTCCAAAATGATAAACAGTGGAGAATCAGTTAACTGAGTGGAACTAGATTGTTTCCATTTTGATAATTAGTCAACTGAATTTGATGATGTCATATGTATTTTTGATAAATTAATTGATTTTTAATGCACATTTATATTTTTATAATTAATTTAATTCCTTTTTGATTTAATTGACAATTTAGTAATTTTTATTTAATTAATCTGTCATAATATCAATTAAATAATAGTATAAAGTTTATTTGCCAATGTAATGTGATTTTAGGAATTAATTAATTAATCAAGTAAGATGAATAATTAGGACCTAGGTTTTAGGTCAGATTAGTTCGAATTTGATAATTTTCTGTTTGATTTAGGACTTAGAATAATCAAGATTAGGGTTTCTTGATTAATTGTTGAGATTGGGGGTCTAGGGTTTAGGTGCCCATTTTTAGATGATTACATTTTCCCCTCTTTGAATTGATGTGCAATGAGCACATTGATTCAAAGACCTGTTAATGAGAAGATCTAGAATAGTTTGATTTGAAGTGATGAAACCATTATTTTGAAGAAGAAGAATGACTTTGAGCTTGATTGGATGAAGATCGATCAAAATATATAAACAAAATGCTTAGTTTGATTTGAAGCGATGAAACTAAACATCTGTTAGGAACTTTTAAACCTTTTTGATTGGTTTGAATGAATAACCAGTTTGATTTGAAGTGATGAAACTGATTACCATTAAGAGATTTGATTAACAAGCAAATTGACTTGATTTGAAGCGATGAAGCCAATTTGATCAATGTATCTAGTTTCAATAATGAATAGCCTGTATAAGACTAATCTTGGGTGGTTTTGAGTGTATTCACCACTGTATAAGACCATTGATTAGGTTTCCTTTGATTTAAGATGATCTCAAGTTGATTTGATGCGATGAAGCTAAGATGCCCCAAGCGATGGGGTTTTGATTGAGGATGTGATCACTAGAATGTTGATGTCCTGATCCTGCCCCCTCGGGAGAAAAATTGAAATATGGCTAGGTGCCCTAGTGATGAGAAGAAATTCAATTGATTAGAAAATTTAGGAAGAAACTGATCTAATTAGAAAGAGGTCCCATGTGGTCAGGACAAAATCTGTACTTAATGAGAGATGTTGTTGACTGAGATTGACCAAAAGTAAGATACATGGATTGATGAGAAGAAAAGCATGAGATATTTATATTGGTTATGTGAGTGGTCAAATTTAGATTTCAATTTTGATCCTGAAAATAGAATTAGGACAATGGATTTAGCAAGGGGTGTCATGACCACTTGATGATGAGAAGATTGACTGATTATAATCTTAGATCCTTCACATTGGATAGAGATACAGTTATTATGCTGATTTCATCACTATGCAGATGCAAGACTAACATGAATGCAACCTAAGGTGTAGTCATTGAGCTTTAGCATTGAAAATTTTCATCATTGAGCATTTTTGGAACATCAGAGTTGATACAATCCTTACTTTTGCCACTGCAACCATAAGAATATGAATATGAATTTCATCAGATAAGATATGGGAAACTAACATAAGCATTGAGGCACAAAAGCCGAGATGACCTGAACATTGTTTCCAGTTTTGATAGTGCAAGAGTACACCAGTATCGAGGCATTCAAAGGAAAGATAAACATGAGTGTGATCTTGCATAAACAAGCAGAGCAATAATAGTCAAGGAAATAGTTCTGACCTCACCTTGGCATACAAATAAAGAGGATCAAGGGATGTGAGGCTTTTCTGCCTTAATGCAGGAGCTCTTACCACATACACCCAGATTATTTGACATTGCCAGATCATCAGGACCATACCAACAAGTAGTAGACAAAGAAAAGATTAACCAAAACAATGAGAATATGCAGCATACAAATAAAAGTTTAGCATACCTCAACCAGTTTCAAAATTTTCAAATGTATATATGTATGAGGTGTTGAGAAACACCGTTGTGCTTATGAGTGCTTTGTGTTTGATTGCTATCGATCTATTGTTTAATTTTGTGATATCCAATGTGTGTTAAGAAACATAGATGTGTCCAAGGATAGTGTTAAGAAACACTGTTGATTGTGGTGTTGAGAAACACCTGTTTGTGTCAGTAGCGAGTTATCCTTTAGAAATGACAAGATTACTGACTCTAGTGTAAACCAAAGATGTGGTCAAATTGGAGACCCATGACCCAAGTAGAAAATAACCAGTGTCATGAAAGTGACTGAAAGATATGGACAAACCGAAGCAAAAGATTGCCAAGATTGAGCATTGATAGATGGAGCACTGAGCACAAGAGGCGCATGTTTACCAGGTTTTCACCTACTTGGTAGAGATTCTATTTTTGCTACCATGGCACCTGTTTACCAGGTTTTCACCTACTTGGTAGAGATTCTATTTTCGCTACCATGGCACCTGTTTACCAGGTTTTCACCAAGGCACTTTTTTTTTTTGTCTTTTTCATTTTTTTTGTATTTTTCCATTTTTTTTTTTTTGATTGATGCATCAAGGCGCCTATTGCTAGGTTTTCACCAAGATGATCATTTTTTTAGGATTGTTTCCAATTTTTAGATTTTTTTTCAGGACATTACTATGTACATGGTGCTGATCACCAATAATGCGTTAGGTGTAGAACTTCTTCAGATGGAGAGTTTTGATGGGCTCTCAAAGTGATTCTCCTTCAGGTGTGAAGAGTCGATAGGCTCCAGAGCTGAATGCTACAGTAATGATATAAGGACCCAGCCAGTTGGGTTCAAACTTCCCCTTCTATTCTCTATGTGACTGATTATGGGGATTTTCTCTCAACACAAGGTCGCCCACCTAAAGTTCTCTAGGTTTGACTTTCTTGTTGTATCCTCTTGACATTATTTTCTGATAAGCTCTGAGGTGATCAAAGGCCACTTTCCAACGTTCATCTAGCAGCTCTAGTTCTTGGAGTCTCAAAACTCTGTACTCTTCATCTGGTACAAGTTTGCACAAAGAAACCCTAAGAGATGTGATTTCTACCTCTAGGGGTAAGACTAATTCTGCCCCATATACCAGTGCAAATGGGGTTGCCCCTGTAGGCATTTTGATGCTCGTTCTATAAGCCCATAATGTAGGATTGATCTACAGGTGCCAATCCCTTGGAAACTTGTTAACTATATGCTGTTAGATTTTTAAAAAAAATTTATTTGAGGCCTCAGCCTGCCCATTACCTTGTGGGTAATATATTGAAGAACAATGTTGTGTATTTTGAATTTTTCACACAACTCATCCATAATGTTGTTCTTAAATTGACCTCCATTGTTAGTGATGATGGATGAAGGTATTCCATAGCAACAAATGATGTAGTTCAGAATGAACAGTGAGACCTACTGTCCAGTCACTTTAATGAGTGGGACCACCTCAACCCACTTGGTAAAATACTCAGTAGCTGTAATAATGAACTTGTGTCCATTAAAAGATGAGGGGTAAATCTTCCCGATTAGATCAAATGCCTATTGTTGAAAGGCCCAGTGTGTTACAAAAGGAATGAGCTTCCTTTCTGGAGCGTGTATAATATTTCCATGTAGCTGACATTTCTTACAAGTTTTTGTAAACCTGATAGATTCTTTGTCCATATCTGGCCAATAATACCCTTCTCTAAGCAATTTTTGGGCTAGAGTCAGACCATTAGAATGAGAGCCACAAATTCCTTCATGGACTTCAGACAATGCATGTTTAGGCTCTTCTTTTTCTAGACACCTAAGAAAAGTACCATCTAATCCTCGCCTATATAAATTGTTGGCCATAAGAACATACCGTGAGGCATTATGGATGAGGTGTCATTTTTTGTTTTTGGTTAGTCCATCAGGAATGATCTGATGGCATAGGTAAGAGTAAAAATGGTGATCATAGAAGGATTCCTGTTCAATTACTGAACATATCATTTGGGAGTCAGGAGAGTTGTAGGAAGGGAAATGGATTTCTTCCACCAAAAACTCATAGCAAAAATAACCCTCTTGTTGCTACGAGGAAGCTAGTGTAGCCATGGCATCAGCTGCTCTATTCTGTACCCTTGGGACTTGTTGAAATGTGATGTAAGTGAAATATTTCTTAAAGTCATCAACCATTCATTTATAAGGCATGAGTTTTTCATCCTTAGTTTGGTATATATCATTGATTTGGTTGATTACAAGTTGAGAGTCACCATGGACATGTAACTCAAAAACATTCCATTCAAGAGCCAGTTTGATTCCATTTACCAGTGCTTCATATTTGGCTATGTTGTTTGTACAAGGAAACATGAGATTGTACACCTTTGGAATGGAATAGTTTTGAGGAGTCAGAAACAAAATCCATGCAACTGAACCTTGTTGTGTGAAGGAGCCATCAAAGAACATTTTCCAAGATCTGAGTGATGTGAAAAATAGATCCATCTGGGAACTTAGCATTGATTGGTTCATTGTCTTGTAGTGGAGCATCTGCCAGTTGATCTGTAATTTCTTTCCCTTTGATCTCTTTACGCTCAATATATTCTATGTCAAACTCACTAAGAAGCATAACCCATTTAGCCAACTTCTAGTGAGGGTAGCTTTACTTAAGAGATACTTCAAAGGGTCAATTTTAGCTACCAGTTTGACTGAGTGAGACAACATGTAATGATGCAATTTATGAGATGTAAAGACTATGAATAGGAACACTTTCTCGATCACAGAGTAATTCATCTCATAGGACACCAATTTTCTACTGATATAGTATATAGCACATTCTTTCTTGTCTTCGTCTTCTTGCACTAGCAGTGCCCCTACTGACGTTGAGGTAGCTAAAATGTACAGAATCAATGGTTTTCCTTATTGAGGTGGCATGAGTACTGGTAGGTTAGCTAGGTATGTTTTGATTTGAGTGAAACTCTTGTCACATTCTTCACTCCATTGATAAGTAATGCCCTTGCATAGAGTCTTGGTAAATGGTTGTACTCTATCAACCAACTATGAGATGAACCTTATGATAGACTGGATTCTCCCTTGGAGTGTTCTCATTTGAATTATGTTCTTGGGAGGTGACATTTTTTTAGGATTGACTTCTATGCCTTTAGTTGAGATAATGTAACCCAACATCTTGCCAGAGGTAACACCGAATGTACATTTCTTAGGATTCAACCGTAATTTAAACTTTTCCATTCTATCCATGATTGGGCCTAAATGTTGTAGGTGCAGGGATCATTTCTTTGATTTAGCAAGGGTATCATCCACATAGTCCTCCATGGTTTTGTGCATCATATCATGGAAGATAGTTGTTACTGCCCTCTGATAGGTAGCTCCTGCATTTTTCAAACTGAAAGGCATGGCATTCCAGCAGAATGTTCCCCAGTCACATGTGAAGGTAGTCTTTTCTTGATCCTCTAGAGTAATCTTGATTTGGTTGTACCCTAAGAAACCATCCACAAGAGAATACATTTCATACCCAGCAGTAATGTCTACAATCATGTCAATGTTAGGCAAAGGAAAGTCATCCTTTGGACATGCTTTATTGAGATCCCTAAAATCAGTGTAGAATCTGATGGATTTGTCTAGCTTTGATACTAGTATGATGTTGGATATCCATTCTGCATATTCAATAGCTCAGATGAATCTAGCATTGAGTAGCTTTTCCAGTTTAGCCTTGATAAGTAATGCAACATGAGGGTGCTTTTTTCTGAGTTTTTGTTTTAATGGTTTTACTCCAGGTACTATTGAGAGATGATGCATGATAAGGTCTAGATCTAAACCAGGCATATCTGAGTATGTCCATGTAAAGTTTATCTTCTTCTCTTTAAAGAATTTGGTGAATTCCTTGAGCTCTTTTGTAGACAAAGATTTAGCCACATGAATGATGTGTGGATGTTCCTCTGTGCCAATATTCACTGGTTGAGTTGGCTCTATAAGCACTAATGATCATTCCTATAAATGACTAGGCAAGACATCAAGCATCACATCCTTAGGCACCTCAAAGAGGTTTTCACCTTTGGATGCATCTTTTCTTTTTACTATTTTGGGTTCTGAAATTGCCACAATGCGATTTTCACCTTCAGACCCTTTTCTTTTTCTCATTTTTATTTTATAAGTAAGATACTTGATGTCTGCTTCAGTCATGCTCACACTAGGTTCACTGGTGGAAGAAGTGACAGGTTCAGTAGTGTTAAGATAGCAGGCTAAAGCATAGTCATTGGGAAATGTAGTCATTTCAGCAGGTTGTCCTTGTAAGGACCAATCAATGAGTTCAGGATGCATTAGCGGTAAAGGTTCACTAGGTTCGAGGGTGTTCACAGTATGTTCATTGTAGGCGGTGACTGTTAAGTAGAGTCCTAGACCTAAACCTTGTATAGATGTGTTCAAATCAGAAAGAGCCCTAACGGCATCATCGAAGCCCATGTCAAAAATAGGAGGTCCTAATTTGTCCAACCTAATCTCTAAGCCTTCATCTACTTCGGGCATGGGTACATATCGTTGAACTATATCCATATCTATGTCTAAGGTGTCTTCTAAAAGACTGTCAAACTCATAGTCATGGGAGTCTGTTCCATCATTAGGTTTCATATCAAGGACATGAGTGAAATCCACTCTTTTCCCCCAATTTGGATGAGTTCTACCTAAAAACTCTGCTATGGTTAGACTCCTTTCTTCTATATCTAGATCTCATCCAGCTTCAGTAGTTTCTGACTGATAAGAAGTTATTGGTGATTCCTCCAAAATACGCTCTTCAATAGCATTGACCTGTGGTGTATCTTCATCAAATAGAAGAGCCACAATATTGGGAGGAATGGGAGAAGGATATACATCCTCTGCATCAGAATCATCTGAATCATCCTAGTTGCAAGTGGGTATGTCAATGCTTTCTACTATTGTGTTTTGTTCTTCTAGAACCGGATGTCCTTTTCCTTTATCTAGGTGATTCTTCACTCTTTTTTCTTTCTTAGATAAGAACCCTAGACCAGTTATGTCTCTAGGTCATCTGTAGTCAGCAGAGATAGGTTCTTTAAGTCCATTTTGATTAGGTCCAATGGGTCCTTTACCCGAATACCCCATTTTACAAGCTACCTTATACCCCACACTAAATTTTTATAGGGGTATTACATGTTGTTCAACTTTAGTGTCTTTAGGTTCTTTATATAACCAATCCAGAATGGTTCTTTCCTCCTATTCATCTTCTGATGGTGTGTTGGCTTTAACAAAGGTCTCATCATAGATTTCTTGGGGTGTTGTTGGTTTCATCTCTTCTGACAGTTTTCCATAAGACCTAGGTGATCTGGGAAGGGATGTGAGTGATAGTACGGGTTCCACTATGTATCCACCCATACCTATGTCCTTTATCTTGAGTTTCTTTTCCATTTCCTTAAGTAAATTTGTAGTTGGTTTAGGGTTGGATGCCTCACTGTTGTGCGGGACAAGGGTATCTGCTGCTTGTCTTAATGCATTACAGGCATAACTAGTATCTGCAGGAATAGTAACTTCTACACCATTGAATGGGAATTTGATGCAATGATGGAATGTTGATGGCACTACCTACATCTCATGGATCCAGGGTCTTCCCAATAGAATGTTGTAGGCTAGTGGGAGATCCAAAACTTGGAAGGTAACATCCCTTTCAAGAGGACCTATGCAAATTGGTAAAGTTACGAGACCTTGAGAAGATCTTTCTTGTTCGTCATACACCTTGATAGTGATTTTATTTTTAGGATCAATGACATTCTCTGAATAGCCTATTTTCTTGATTAACTTGTATGTGTAGATATTCAAGTCTGCGCCTCCATTTATCAAGACCTGTCTGACGTGATGTTTATGGATCAAGAGTTCAACATGCAAGGGGAGATTGTGTGGATGACTTAAAGAGTTGTCATCTTCTTTTGAGAATGATAGGTAATGTGGTGAGGTCAAGTGACCGACCATGGATTGAAACTAATCCAGATCCAAGTCCCTAGGGACATTGGTAGTTGATAGCGCTTTATCTAGGACCTCTCTGTGAGATGGAGAGAGTTTGAGCAATTCAAAGATTGAAATTTGGGCAAAGGTTCTCTGCAATTGCTCAATGACGCTATAGTCCACAGTATTGGATGAAGTCAGTTGTTTGGACTGTGAGACTTTAGGGGTACCCATAGAAGTTTTTTTTCTAAGAGGTACCCATGATTTTGATACTGATGGTTTATTGGAAGACAATGAAGGGTTGGAAGATCCAAAACCCCCCCAGGGTGACTTTTGCTTGCACTCGAGTCACTGCGTTGGCCGATCGAGACTCTTTCTCTTTCTGCTTGACGATGATGACATTGCAATATACAGAATGAGATGGCTCAATAATGTTGATGATGTTGTAGTCATCATTAGAATAAGCATGATTGATTTGAGCACCTTTCTTAGAAGTTTCTCCTTTGTGATGTTCTAGGAAAGGATCTTTGAATGCCTTATGATCAGCATTCTTGTTGTGATTATCAACCGTAATTATTTCATTATCAATGAGATCTTAGATATCATGTTTGAGCCTCATGCAATTTTCTATTGTGTGTCCCTTGTTTCTATGGAATTGACAGAAATCATTGTCTCTCCACCATTTAGGTTTGATTTCTGGATCATATGGTTTAGAGTTATCTAGCAACGTTATCATGTTGTTTTCCAGTAGAGTTTTAAGTGTAGATTCATAGGACTCACCTAAAGAGTCAAAGTCTCATTTATGTTTAATCCATGGTTTGTCTTTCAACAAACTGTTGGTCCCTTTAGAAGATGAATATTTAGTGGTATTTTCAGCAATTTTTAGAGCCTTGAAAATACTTGTCAGATTGAAGACTAATGGTTTTGACTGGGGAGCAGAGTAATCAACTACTCCATCATTTACCACATGCTTTTTTTTGGTCCAATATTTAGATTTGTCTTTGGAACTGGAACCAAACTTGTTTTCTTTATAGAGGGTAATGTCACCCTTTTTAACAAGCACATCTTCTATCTTCATCGCGTTTTCCACCATTTTCTTGAAAGAGGGTGGACATTGCATCTAAAGAGGGTATTTTAGTTCTGGAATCAAAACACTAGCAAGAATATCCATCTTTTCAGATCTAGGCATGAGTCATGGATATCTAGAAAACATCTTTCTCCATCGCTGAAGAAAGATCAGAAAGGGTTCTCCTATGTTTTTCTTTGTGTTACATAAATCAGTCATCATCATAGGATGTTGGATATTGTAAGAGTACTGTTGCAAGAATAGATTCATCAGCTCATCAATTTTTTTTTATATTAGTGGGTAACTTTGAGAACCACTCCATAGCTTGGCCACTCAAACTCTGAGGAAAGAGACACATAAGATATGTCTCATCATGCATACATTCTATACAAAGAGCACATACTTATCAGATGTGATCTTGTGGATCAGAGTGACCGTTGTACTTATCAAATCATGGAATTTCAACCCCACGTAGGAATGGAGGTAAGTACAAATCTTTATCAAAAGGAAAAGGGTAGATTATGTTTAAAGAAAACCTTGTGTTGGGTGTTTCCTTTTCCTTTTGCATTTTTTGTAATTCCATTTGCATAGCTTGCATTTGTTTAGTTATGAGTGTCATAGGTGTCTCTTCTTCTCTAGCAATGATATCCTCATTTTTGAAGTGAGGTGGAAGTTGAGCGCCTTGCTCTGCTAGATATAAGAAATATTGTTCCTTATCCCAATTTAGGATTGTTTTCATGAGTTTTACAAACCTCTTATCCTAGAGATATTCATCAATCTCTTCCTCACTGGGGTCTGATGGACTCGAGGAACATTGACTATTGTGAGGGTTGGTACCATTAGAGGGGTCTCTCCATCGAGACCTACCTCTACCTTGTATTTCTTCTGACATCTTGGGACTAGGTAACTTATCCTCTAGGGATTGTGATCTAGGAGGAATTTGAGAATCTCCCTCAAAGAGAGGGTTCTCTCCAAACAAGGATTTGTTTTCAAATGGGAATCCCTAGTTGTCTTCTTCATGAAATTCTCTAAAATGGCTTCTAGTTCACACAGGCATAATATAAGTTAATTCGCCTTACTAACACCATGGTGATATCTAAAGTGTTGTCAAAGTCCAAGACCAAAGAGACCAAGAGATAAACATCCAACTAAGGATGGACATAGAAAAGAATATAATCTTGAGTCAAGGTTAAAAAACCTACTCTCACAACCCAGAATAAGGACAATGCAGATAAAGATGATAAGATTGAACAAAAGGACTCGGTCAATTGGACAAGCGCAATGACATCAGATTTCAAGAAAGTGATATGTTGGACTAACAATAGATCATAGTTGCATATGAACTAGTAGAAGAATTATGACAGTGCAAATTTTAGAATAGACTAAATGTAGTAGCATAGACTGATGGAAGAAAAAGTTTCAACAAGTTTTTGAAACCAATTTGACATAATTTTGACAGAGTTTCGACAGAGTTTCGATAGAGTTTCGTTGAAGTTTCAGATGAGCCCCACGGTGGGCACTAGAAATGTGCTAGCTAAATGTGGGCCTCTGATTTAGAAGTACAATTCAACATGGTCATTGCTCTTCAATCACATACAGAAATGAATATAGATTAATTCATTCTGCATGTGTGAATGAATTGACCTATTGCCTCCTAAAATGCCACATTTGACGTCACCAACAATATTATGACTATTGATTAACAACAAACATTCCTCATGTGTCCTCTATCATCCCTTAAGCTTGCATAACCTGAATCATCTTTTCCTATAAGATATACCCAAAATATAGAGACCTGCTTTATCAAGCATCACTGCCATAGTCTAGAAACCAATCTTCACTAAAACATCTGTAACATCACCAATATGCAATATTAAGCCAAGAAACCTTAGGAATAAGGTCATCACACATCCTTCTTCATATCCTTATCTTCAATCACTCTAATGCATCCGTATAGTGTCCCTACACTTCTATTAGTCATCATATAGTAGTAATAACCAGTACTGTTCACTCCACAGAAACATATGTTGACATCAATGAAAACACATGAATGACAACAACATCAATAGTACCCAAATATGATATCATCCAACATAGGGATGTCCAGAAGTATGTAGAGACTTGTATAGTCTGTCAAAACACTAAGGGGACTTTATCCAATGCAGGATTGTATCAACCACTTCCAATCCCAAATAAACCTTGGGAGTGCCTCAGTATGGATTTTGTGGTTGGACTTCCTAAGACCAAGCTGGAGTGAATAATATTTTTGTGATTGTGGATAGATTTAGCAAAATGGCTCACTTTGTGCCATGTAAAAATACTCATTATGCATTCTCTATAACACATATTTTATTTAGAGAAGCAATAATGATACATGGATTACCCTCGAGTATTGTATCAGACAGGGACTCTAAGTTTATGAGTCATTTTTGGAAAACTGTATGGCAGAAGCTTGGTACAAATATTTCCTTTATCTCAGCATATCATCCATAGAATGATGGTCAGACTAAGGTGGTGAATCATAGATTAGGAAATCTCTTGAGATGCCTAACAAAAGAATATTGACAATTATGGGATCAATTACTTGCTCAGGCAGAATTTGCCTATAGTGATACAGTCAATAGATCCATTGGAAAGAGCCCTTTTGAAATAGTGTATGGGATTCATCCTAGGGGTATATGTGAACTCAGGGATCTTGGAAGCAATGTAGAGATGAGTGGCTATGCTAAATATTTTTCTTAATCCATGAAAGAAGTCCATAATAGTATGAAGAATACATTAGTGGAGAATACAACTCACACCAAGTAGAAGGTAGATGAAAAGAAAAGAGATGTTCAGTTCCAAGTTGCACATTTGGTCATGGTGCACCTAAATAAAGAAAGACTACAAAAAGGTGTCCCAAGTAAGCTTTAGATGAGGAAGATAGGACCTTGTACAATTCTGACAAAATATGGGTCTAATGCTTACAAGGTCGACCTTCCTACTGATATGGGGTTATCTCTAATTTTTAATGTGGTAGATCTTGTGTCCTATAAGGGACCAATTCCACAAGGAGGTCCTGATCTATCACAAGACACAAATGATCTCAAATCACTGAAACTTCTAGTTACTCCAAAGCCAAAGGCAGAGCAAATTATGAATTCAAGAGTTGCTAAGAAGACTAGAATAAAAACCTACATGGAACATCTAGTCAAATGGAAAGGACAAGTTGATTCCAAAGCTAGATGTTCCAGGAGACTGAGTTCAAGAAGTTAGGCATCGACCCTGACTTGATCCAATCAGTTGGAATTTGATTTCTCTAATTTGGGGGAGTATGGTGTAGGAGAACCTAGAGAAGTTAGGGTTAAAGGCCCTTAGGAAAATTTTGGATTTGTTTAAGTTGGTTTGTAAGGTGTTTGTTCATTCACTCTTGTAATGACTGAGTGAAAAATGGGTCAAATTGGTGACCAAACACCCTAGTTTCTTAGATTCATGTTTTTAGGTTAATTGTGTGTTGCTGAGGTAGTCTGCAAGCCTCTGGAAATCCAACCAAGGCATTAGGAACCTTAGATAAGTTTCTCGACATGTACTGATGCTCGGTGATGATGCTCGATACTGATGCTCGATAATGATGCTCGATACTAATGCTCAATAATGATGCTCAATAATGATGCTTAGTAATGATGCTTGGTACTGATGCTTGGTAATGATGCTCGATACTGATGCTCGGTAATGATGCTCAATACTGATAGTGCTTGGTACTGATGTGCTTGGTACTGTTGTTGCCCAGTGGCATGTTCTGATGCTTGGTATGTATTTCTATTGCTCGGTACATTCAGTTACAACAAACTGAGAAAATAGGCTTTTGTCTTTAGTGGACATCATGGTCAGTTGTAACAATTCCTGAAAAGATGCTTTCGAATTGAGTGGGTAGTTAAGGCTGTTCCAATGATGGGAAGATCATTTAAGATCTCACAAGCCTTCATTTAGAGAGGTTTGGTAGAGGTTCGATAGAGAGTTGGAGATAAGATAAGATAAATTTATTAATGTCCAACCAAAGAACAACAAGGGTCTAAGGGACTGGAAATGTACAGCAAGGAACAACGAGCCAACAGACCACTAAACAGTGGTTGGGAAAGCAACCAAGAGAAAGAAAAGAAAGAAGAGAACAAGAAACAAAAATCAAGAAGAATAGACATAAGAGAAGGACTAAGGATCATTTTCAGGTAGAAATAAATCCAACACTGAAGGATAATGATCCAGATGAGAAGGAACCATGGGTCATCACTGTGAGTTACTAGAGATGTATCACTGACGGGTAAAGGTATTACGGGGTTTCAGAGATCTAGAGTGACCAGTGATGGAGGCAATGTGAGGCTGCTTCAACCCCTTGTAAAGGAGATGAGGGTGAGAAGAAGGCTGTAATGAGATGATCTCATATATGTCTCTGGGGGAAAAGATGTTGTAGAGTATGCTCATGGAGTTGTACAGTCTCACAGAGATAAAGTGCCAGGCATCTCTGATCGGTGTAGCTAAAGAAAGCAGTCAAGGAATTGCACCCTTTGAATAAACAATAGAATCTACCTTTGATCTCATAGTAAGTAGGAGAAAGAGTTAGATATTTTGTATGGTTTTTCTTATTTCCCGTTATTGAAAATTTGTAGGTTGTGTGTTTAGTCATTTTTGTTTACTTTGTGTGCAAGTAGTTTAGTCTTTTTCTTTCATTTTGTAAGTTGAAGTTTTTGGCCCATTCTGGGTTGTAAATACGGAATGGCTCCTCAATATTCTAGAATCCATGGTGAGAAGCATGTGCCTGGATGGAATTTGAGAGGAGCCCCTGTATATAGTTTTCTTTTTGGTTTTGTTAGGAGAAGTGACAGTCATGATTTTGGAGTTCTTACCATAGGTGAGCTCGGTAATAGTCTGGCTAGGGAAGAAAGTGAGAAAGATGTTATAAGTGCAATGGTTGAATGATTTGGGTTAGTAAGATTGAATCTACCCGTGTAGGTTCATCGAGTGTGGAATAATAACTTGTTGATGGGTACCAGATCTTGAGAAGGAAGTGAAGTTCTTAGTGACTTACTTTAGATTAGGGTTTGAAAGTACCCTAGTAGGTCTAGGAGAGAGACCTTAAAGCAGGGTCATGCTGACTCTATAGAGAAGGATCCCAAGTCCCCATCAAAATGAAATAGCCTTCTTAAAGGTTGAACCACTTGGAACTGCCTACAAATATGCCACAAAGATTGAGGAGAAGGTGAAACAAAAAGGAAAAAGCACTGGTAAGTACCTATAAAAATAGACCATTGTAGAGTATTTTACCCAATCACCAATATTTAACAAATTCAGTGAACAAGAACCAAAAGATACATATCTAGTGTGATTTTTACAAAAATCACTCGGTATAGTACCATGGATTGCAGGGTTGCAACAACATTAGTAACAAAAGCACAAATAGAAAATAATGAAGAGGATGGAAAATATATCATTAAAGCAGATCCCTATACCATGGTGTAATTTCCCCTTTTGGGATTGCCCTAATTTTTCCCTAGAATTAAAAATTCCATTAAATTAAGAATTGTAAGCCTTTTTAACAAGATAAATTCTGAGCGAGGTCTTTCTTTTGTAAGTTTTGACAAAAAGAATCTAATTGGATATTATAATCAAGAGAAATCAAGTGCTAAGTAATGAGCAGGAAACAAAGAATACTTCCCTTTGAAGCCTGATGGTAGCTTGTCATAACAATAGGGTCGATATCCATCATGTTAGATAAAGTGAGTTTTTGCCAACCTTTGGCATTTTGTATATGTTTACATTCTAACAGATATGATAGGTTCCTCAATCCTCATATTTGTTTGAAGCTTCCCAATTACTCCTTCCAATGCTATAGATTGATGCTTCCATGACTTATAAGATTGCATAATACCTAGTTCCCATATCAATATCTATTATGATATACATTTTTCCATAAGAAGTATCACTGACTTATATAATCCTTGCAGATTAATCATGCTCCAAATTGGTATAGAATTCACAACCTTATAAAGTATGCAAAATGTCCTAGTTCATTATAGATTCTTCGCCTCTTCCAGCAACACTCTCAACACCAAATATGTATTCTTGTCCTATGTAATATCCATCTTTTTTTCCCATTGAAATTGAATTGTATTATATAATTTTCACCTTAAGTATGGTTTCTTTAAAATGGATATGTCTTTTTCTAAATGTGTCTTCTCATAATACAATCACAACCATTCTATTGATTTAATGATTATGTTAATTCTTGTCAACATGCTTATGATTAGATGATATTTTCTAAAGTGCCTCTCCTCATTTTTGACTGTATACTATATATGCGTACAAGGAAAAAGGAGAGAGGCGACTCTCCCAAGAGGCATGACTAGTGAGTCACTCGTAAGTATATATTTGTATCATCATTGTTTATTTTATTTTACTATTAAATTTTATTATTAATTATTATTATATTGATAAATAATATATTATTTTATATCGTTAATAATAAATATAAATATATTATTATATATTACTACCATATATTGTTGATTATTTTTATATTAATCTATTAATAACAAATTATTAATTTTATATCATTACTTATTATTATACAATTTTAATCATGGATTATATTATAATTATAATTATTATTTATGTATGTAAATAATAATAATATTTATTTATATTATGATTATAACATTTATTTATTATTAAATCTTTATTTCAGAAGAGGGCATCATAATTAGGGTTCTTAAACAAGGGAATATGACACATGGTGTCCACTACTAAAGTCCTACCTTGGGAAGATATATAACATTTTTTCATTAAAAAATGTGGGTAAATGGAAAAAAACTACATTTCATAGTTTATAGTGGAAGTCAAAATAATTTAATTTCAATTAAAATTGTTAAGAGATTGAACTTGTAGACTAGGCCACACCCACAACCATATTCCAAGGGATATGTTAATCAAGAGAAAACCATACAAGTAATTAGGAAGTGCTACTTATATTATTCTATTAAACTATTTGAGGATGAAGTTTTTTGTGATGTAGAACCATTAGATGTGTGTGATGTACTTTTGGGATATCCCTATATGTATCAATGTCACGACATCTATGAGTCAAGACCTCACATCATTATTGTCAAGTTGGGGAAAAATAAATATCGAATACCTGAGGTAAGCTTTAGAAATTGTAGATATTTGTTTCACAAGGAATTGGCTATACATATTAGAATTATCATTCATTATGAAGGGGTGCAATCATCTGTAAATAGATCTCATGAGACCACAACAACCTACACTAGTTAGAAGAATCATTGCAGAAAACCAAGGTTGAAGAAAAAAAAGGTACTCATGTCACCTATGAAGTTTTCACTATAATGTACACTCAACTATCCAATTAGCAAAGTCTGACACAATCCATATCATGAAACTATACAACATTTTCAAGATAGGATTAATAGTATTGGGAAAACTCAAACTATTGCAATACACCCTATTTCCAATAAGCATATGAAGGAAATGACATATCAAAAAATTCTTTCCCACCAAGTGAATCAACTCCCTTCCCAAAAATAATGCTCTATTAGAGAACAAATTACCAAATGTTCTCATTTTTTATAGGGTGTTGGTGCAATGGGGCACATTGCCTCTCAAGGGGAGAGGAAAATTCTGGATTGTGTTAGGAATATTATAGAACAATATAGGGACAATCTAGTGTGTGTTAGGACTTGTCAAGAGTTGTTAGGAGAAGATGCAAAACATGAAAAAATGCCCCGAACAGTCTAGGAATAGTTCAAAGTCATTTGGGTGTAATCTAGTTCCATCAAGATTTGACAGAGTATACAAATATGAGAAAAATTATCAATCTAATTTTTGTACTTTTTGGAGTCTCATCGGCTCATATTTTGTTTTTGTTAATCAACACTTTAAAAAACATTAAATGAATTTTTAAAAAAAAGGTTAACCTACCCATGCCATGGGAAATTCATTTAAAATGACCCCTAAACTTTTTACAACTTTTTAAATTAAATTCAAATCTTAAACACTTTGACTACCACCATGATATGAATTAAATGGAAAATTTGGTTACAATGCTAGGTATGCAAAACCTTGTAAATATTGTTAATAAAAATAGATAATAGAAGAACTCGTAGAAAAGTTGTACGCAATAAAAGTTATCGTTCAATGCTCCAAAATGATTTTTAAATACAAATTTTAAATCCCAACAATCTTAGGATTCCAAGAAGCTTCAAAAAGTAGAGTTTCTAGGGAATAAAATAATAAATAAGATTACAAATATTTTGAAAACTACAAAATTGGGTAACCCAACTTGGCAGGGCCACAAATTTCCACTTGTAGATCCAAATTTGAAACCACTTGATTTGTTGGAAAGATATAAAAAAAATCTATATTTTGTTTCTTAGAACTAGGATATTTCTGAAAATTCCCCCAAACCCCTGATTTAAATGAATATCCAAAAGGCCCATTTGACCAAACATTTCTCAAGCCCAAAATTTGTAAACAACCCATCATAGAAAAAAAATATGAAACCCCTAGATATGCAACAAACAACTTGCAAAACCCTCGTATCTTTCCATGCATTTCATTTTTTCATGCATTTCATAGATTCAACTCCTAAGTTTATACAACCAAAACTACTACTCTAGTACCACTTGTAAGGAAAGTTGCAACTATACAATGACAATTTCCACATAACCCACATGATAAATTAATTAAATAGGTACTTAGGATCTACATATAAGAGAATAGACAACATATTCACAAAAATGTGATACGAGATACACCTTAAAAAAACCCTCACGAGGGAAAAACCTAGCCTCCAAAGCATCCATCACCCATGTATTATTCAACAATGCAATATTACAATACATCCATGAAAGCCTTTAAAACCCCATCCATCAACAAACACTCTATATGGACAAACATGTAACCACACATCCCATGCCATGCTTCCAACCTCCACAAATGCTAACCTGATTAACTTCAACAACTATCCTTGTGGTTGATTTTATAGAAATAAGCTCCCACAAAACCATCAAGTGGTATTATATAAACCATTTTCTACCTAACTCCTTGACCCCATATTTAATATTGGGTATTTTATTTATTTTTATCATCAATATTAAAAAATTACAATATTCATAATATTATGATGTTACAATACAACACCAAGTGGTCCCAAAAATATTCCAAATGAATGTCTACATGGCACAGATCCATCTAGGTACTCCTAGGTATAATATTGCATAATAAATAAAATATTATAATTATAAGCATTATTATGTAAGGTGTACAACACCTCTTTCCTAATATATAGTCCATTTCAAATGTCCCTAAAATAAAGACTCCTCTTCAATCCATGTGAAATAGGACGATTTGAATCACTCTGTAGAAGATAAATAAACTTGAAATCAGATTTAAAGCTAGTGAGAACAATTAAATTCACTGTAATGTATAAAATAAAATAAAAATAGCATATGAGTCTAGTCATCTCTGCTCGTATCTAGGTGCTCTACATATTCAACAATATGTACTATGGGAAGGTTTGGACTTATCCCATGCTATAGAAGAAAAAACAAAGCATGTGAAAACTAAAATTCTATTTAAACTTGCTTTACACCACAATATGTGTTTAAATATAATGAAAATTTAAAAGTAATGTTGTTTGTTCATCATCTTGAGACATGGTCTGCATGGTAGGATTAGGACCAAAAGTGTCACTTAAAAGGTCCTAAAAGGTCAAATGAAGTACATGTGTACAAATTAGGTTAAAACATGTGCTTTGATCCATTTAAAAGTCTTGAAAATTATTCACACAAAAAATTAAACCTGAAATATAGTTGATGACTCCTGCAATTGACTTTGATCATTGGGGTGTGGAAAATTCACCCTTAGAATGGAAACCTACATAGACATGTAATTAGAAATAAGTAAAGACATGTTTGATAATGGATTCAAAATACAAATTTCTAAGTGTGGAAATAAATTTAAATAGTTTACATACGTACATTTAGTGGCTCATCTAATACAACTAACACTAAAGGAGCTCTTGCCACAAACTTAGGTAGACCCAACAAGGAAGTTAGATGACCTCCTTGTACCAACTTTAATGTTTAATTTATGAACAAGTTTAGGAATTAATTGTAAATTAAAATTAATTTTTAATTATTTAATATATTTAAAAATTAAATCAATTTATAGCCCAAAAGGTGTGACAAGTTGCATAGGTGTCGAGAAAAGACAAAATTGATAAAAAAAAGATGTGCTCATAGCTATCATCTACACCAAATAATTAGTTAAATGTTTATGTGTGTGCATGTGTATGTATATGTATATATGTAAATATATACATATATGTATATATATATATATATATACATATATGTATACATACATACATACATACATACATACATACATACATAACATAGTAAACGAGTTCTCTTCACCGGCATTCATTTTTGAGCCCCTGTAGTGACATGTTTTTTGTCCTATGAGGAGTAGGGCCATTTTTCTTGGCCACCCAACTATGCAGAGGTGGCCATAGAATTTTGAGGACCTCAACTAGAAGATGGGCACTTGGGAGAGGTTCCCCATTATATAGTAGGGCCATGTAATTGTAGGGGAAACTCAAAGCCGAAATGGACAGGGGATGTATATGTGTGTATATAATTCTCAATTTTTATCGATTGATTGTATTACATACGTCAAAACAATATATATATATATACATACACATATACATATACGCACACACACATACATATATACATACATACATATTTATGTATGTGTGTTATAGTACAAAATGAGAAGCAAGGTAGACTTGATCGTATCTCCTATTATACATTATAAAGGAGAATGGCCCACTAAGCTTGAATGGGATCAAGCACTTAATGGGTTTATCTAATCCTTCATATATATATATATATATATATATGCGTGTGTGTGTATATACATATACATATATATATATATATATATATATAT
>MU228022.1:2698923-2733816 GCA_018584345.1 Thuja plicata
TATATATGTATACACACACACACACACACATATACACACACACACACACACACACACACACACACACACACACACACATACATACATGTACATACATACATATTTATGTCTATATGTATGTATGTATGTTACAATATAAAATGAGAAGCAAGGTAGACTTGATCCTATCTTCTATTATACATTAGGAAGGAGAATGACCAACTAAGCTTGAATGGGATCAAGCACTTAAATGGTATCTCTAATCCTTCACTAGGATAAAAAGGTTCATTAGGGAAAATTGATTGACTAATGCAAATGAGAAGGTTGAATAGGCTAAATAAATTTTTTTGGTAGAAACATACAAACAGAAATCAGACATGAACCTGTAATGAACAAAAATGGAGACTACACTATAAAATTGACTTGGGATTTTAATTTGAAGTTGTTTTGGAGGGTATAGGTCACCTAGTTTCCCTGTACCCAGGTATAGGTCACCTAGTCACCTTGTATCCTACACCATTGATTGAAACTTTCATGAATCATCCACTAAATCTTGTACTTTCTAGATCTCCAATTGTAGGTTCGCCACTTGCTCCTACACATAGAAAAAGTGGGAGGAGGGTTGTATAGAGGGATTTGCCTTAGTCAAACCCTAGTTTGGAATAAACCTTGAAATGAAATAAGATAAATTAAAGTGTGCTATCATATAGTAGAGGCTAGATCTTAAAAAGGAAACATATCATACCATGACAATGCAAATGCTTCTCTGAATGTGATAAAATATTTTGGTGCAATAGATTTAACCTAACAAAAAAACCCAAAAGGAAATCATGAAATTCAAAACTTCATGTAATGGATGTTGTAGTTTATCACCATGCTTGATTGGAGAGAGAGAGAGAGAGAGAGAGAGAGAGAGAGAGAGAGAGGCGACTGTTAGCACTTTTTCTTGTTGAATCAATATGTAACTATTTAAGCCTGACTCTTAGATTCCCAATTCAGATTCATACAGGGAAAAGGCTAACTAGTAAGGATATTATCCTTCTTCACTTCGGGCTCCACAGACCCAGGCGGGTGCATCTAATACAATTTTCTGCTTGACAATAAAATTATTAATGGATTGGGGTTTACACTAACTATCCAATTATCATTAACTAGATCATTTGATAAAACATATTACAGACTACTACAATCAACTTAATACAAAGCTTGACAAGCCAGAATATAACAATGATAATAGCAGACAACAATGAAACAAGGACATTCATCCTTCTTCTTTTTATAGTGCTAGACTTAGGAAGGATAACCTATTGATTCTCTCTTTAAGGAATCATCAAAATGATTATATCTTTTGGATGCTATTCAAACATGGATACTTTTAATAATAGAAATGTAAAGCTTTAATTTGATTTATGGTTCATGATGAGAACTACTATTCAGAACTTAGACCAGTGCCTAATCCAAGGCAAAGAGTCCAATGAGATGCAAATCCATAGAAAAATAATTAATAGGAACACAAGTAAAATTACAACTAGAGTGCCTTAAAAACTGTCTACTCATTCTCACATCCATGTATCAAATTCTCATACTAATACCTAGCTCTCTGGGATTAATGACAAGACTGACTCCTTCCTTGAAGGAAACTCATGAGTAATTGCACAATTACCTTATAACCAATATGTTTAAAATGCCTTACAAACTAAACATACAAGAGCATAAACGGAAGTACAAAAATACATCATAGATATAAAATAGGAAATTCCACTGTATTTTATTAATATCTTTTTGTTTCAATACATCAGATAGACCAAAGCTTGAAAAACTAAACAATAATAAAAAGTCTTCCTTGCAATTGTAAATTCACCATCCTCTACAATACTTCACAAGTTTCTATATATACTCAACATTAGCCATCTTGGAATCCTTAAAGTTCAAGGATGCAACAAGCTTCGGATGGCTAAGCTAACCCTAAAGAAATTAAAAGAAAAAACTTTCAGTTAATCCTTTAGATAGTGGAAAGACAAAATTAGTTGAAAACCAAATTTGATCTTCAATATTCAATAGCTGGCACCTTTGTTTGTTGATATTCTAGATAACTTCATGTAGTTGCAACGAGACCTAGTGAATGCCATTTTAGGCTAACTTACACTAGTCTTTGAGATAGTTATCCTCCCTATGCTCAGAGATTAGGTGCTAGGAGTCCTCTTTACTCTTCATCTAGTATATCTGGATCAACTACTGCAACCTTCTTATTTTTGGGCTTAGTGAGAGTGGCCCGTGCTGTTACCTCTGCCTCTATAGGCTAAATAAAACTTTGAGTGCTCTGAATTTGTGTCTTTTTCTGCTCCCATCTGGTATCTATTATCATCTTAACATTTTTTACAAACTTGTTGAAGTCTGTTTTAGCTTTGAAAGCTTCATTCAAAATGTTGTTGAATCTTTGCATGTCCAAGGTGCCATCATCTTAAATAAATGCCTCTTTACTAGGAAATAAGGTGTCAAACTCACCTTTCCATACTTCCATGGTTTTAATTTGATCATCCTCCCTCTTTATTGAAGGAATGAACCTACTGTATCCTGGGCCAAATATACTTATTCTGGCCTCTATCTGATTAACCTTACATTTGAAGAAAGACAAGGTATTAGTGATATGATATATCTCCTCTCCCACTTGGCACACAATCTCTAAGAGGTCTATCCTATGAGGCTGCAAGGATGCTAATCATTCAAAAATTTGAGTCCTGACTGACCATGTTGCAAAATATGGATTCAAAGTTAACACATAATTGTTTGCCTCTATCTGTAAACCAAACAATTTTTTGTATGCATTATACACTAAGTCAACTTTATCCTTTAGGATACTCATCCTATGCTGAAAAATCTATATTAAAGCTTCCAAAATAATCTTATTGTATTCTAAGATTACTTTCTCTATTTTTGGTACATCCCCTGCATCCTAAATCCAGATCTCAACATCTGTACTTGGCTTTGCTTGGGCAGGGACAAATTCAGGCATCTCTAGCAATTTTTGTGATAGGTCTTCTATTAGCTTCTCTTGTGCCTTGATCTTTATCAGACACAATTCTCTGTCCTTAACTATACCACTAGTTTCACTAGCCAAGTTTTTGAATCTCTCAGACATTTGGGCAGCCTTAGCTTCATTCAATTGTGCAAAATGGGTGAGTACTTGATAAATTTCCAAGTCTCCTATGTTATGGGCAGACCAAATGATCTTGTCCCCTTTAGTTTTCTCTTGTATATTCAACAAGGATGGCTTCTAATCTTTTGGAGCTAAAATCCACATTGCTAGGGCTTGGGGTTTTGGATTATATCCAAATCCTCTTATCATTTCTCCAACCTGTATTTCTGATGATAGCTTGACATTAGTTTTCTTCCTTATCTAGTCAATTATGAAGGCTGAGGCTAAGTTCCATCCTTACACTAACAAAATTCCACTAGAATTTACCATCTACATAGCTTCTTTTGGTGTGATCTATTCTGAATCAGGATCATAATCTTGCAATGCCTGCAAAGCCTCACTTGTTACTAGATCTCCTCCTGCCAATTGCAACTGTGCCCCTACCTACTTCTGCTTGTTCCAAATAAGAAACTAATTAAATTCTTTAGTTTTGATAAAGTTATCATCATTTAGGAATTCTCTTGATGTAACAATCTCTCATCTATGCATGTTATAAGATTTAATTTGATTTCCTCTTCATCATCTTTTTGCAGCTTCTTTCCTTGTCTTATCTGCTTCCTAAGTTGATGATCACATGCTCTATCACCAATGATGAGAGCATAAATTCTATCCTTTTTTTTTCCTTCTTCTTGTCATGAGATGGATCCCCTATTTCTACTCTTTGTTTCTTTAATGGGGGCTCATCAGTGACTTCAGTTTATGGTACCTCTGTTAGGTCAATTATATTCTCTCCTTCTGCTGCCTATTCTTCAAAAAATGGCTGATCCATTTGAGGGGGGCTAGGACTTGAATAGTATTAATCACTATCCTCATCATATTCAGATGAAGAATGCCCTTTATGGCCCTTTTCCTTTACGACAAGTGCATCCTCAAGATGATTACATAACAAACTATAAGAATCAATCATGGCATCAAGTCTTTTCAAATATGGTAGATCTGGGAAGAAACCCCCAAAAGAAATTCCTTTCCTCTTTCCTTTTCTTTCTAAATCCATTAATTCATTAAACTTATCAACCCTTAAATTGACTTCTTCATCCTCTATTATATTTCTGATGAGGTCTTCCTCCATACACTGCTTATGTTATTTTGTATAGGAAATGGTAGGTGTTAAGAGCTTCTTAGCACTCATTATGAAACATTCTATGTCAATGTATCTACATAGGGCTACATTCATCCTATAATGGCTCATCCAATTATTCACTGGATCCACTGCCCTTTGACCAATTGTGAAGTTGTATATCCTGAACTCTCTAGGGGTAAATGTACCCTTTCTATGAGGAGCCAGGTGCTCCTTGTTTGTTAAGATCAATTGTCTGATAAAATCCATTGCTACAATTATAGGTGGCATATGGAATGGGAGAACATGGGGTGGGTGAATACAACCAAAAACACTTAACTCTTCTCATAGTAAAAATCACCCCAGTTGTGGTCTCCTGGCCATTTATCAACATACTGGCATGGTCTTAGCAATTGCAGCACCTTCACTGACAACCTAGTCTTGTCTACACCCAAATACTTGAGGATTGGATACACTATCCAATTCTCAAAAGCATAGAATTCCTACTCTCTGGAGGTGTAGTTCCACACTCTTAACCAAAACTATATGGGGTTACCTAATTTTGAAAAAATCTTTGTGGCCTCATATTCTGGCAATCCATAAGAGGAAAATTGTAATATAGAATCAAATGCATTAATATGGAATAATGCATGAATTTAGGGTTTTTCTCCTTGTCTTGGATATCCACAAACCCTTGATGCATTTTTTTGATTATATACTGAATATAATCATTGCTTGTGCTGATATGAGAGATCCGCATATCCAAGATAATCATAAGGATGTCTGCACTTATCCTCTCAGGCCCTCCATCCATTCCCAAAAATCTACATAATGTGTAGGAAATGTACTTCATGTAAAAATTTAGGTCATTGTAGTAATAGGGTGCATTTATAGGGATAGGAGATGTGTAACTTATCATCTTCCTGGGCACATGATACTCTTGGATCAAATTTGATGCAATGCTGGACTCTCTTGTATATCTGGCCTCTAAAGCTTTTAAATTTATCTCTATGGCCATTGGGTAATAGACATTGAATTCCTTCATGAATGAATTCCTATCTAGGGTTACTAGAGCTTCCCTGTCATCCCTTTTTATGGTCCTAGTTAGGACATCATACCTATTGGCCAACTCTAGAATGAAATCAACATCTACAAATATATCTAGGACTACTAATTTTGCTAATCCATAGGTCCATGGGTTTGAAATTGGAACAACTTCATCACTATTTTTATAAAAGTAATTGAACAGTGAATAACTAGAAGAACCTAGAGTTTTGGCATCCCTAATATATGAAAAATCATCTACAAGATTTTTGGAATTTAACTTTCTATTCTGACTAGATCCAGGCAACAAAGTGATGAATTATTCAGAGTAATTCCTCTTCCCTTTCATATCCTCCTCTGCATCCCCACTCTTCCTGCTGGTAGAAGCTATGCTTACTGCTTAACTCATCTTGTCCTTTGTTCTGATCACACCTTTTTCTTACCAATATTAAAACAAATCTATCTCTAGATCACTCACGTCTAAATGTAATTCTCTCAATTTGCTTCGGAGCACTGATTTTCACTGTAATTCCCTAGATTATGGACTGAAAACCTTCTTATTTTACTCTGCAAATGCAAGAAGCTCTATTTTATGCACACATTGATTACTTAGTAGGTTTCACTCTAAAAACAATAAAACCCCTGATAATATGCAATGATTAATGAAAACCCTTATTTATTTTAGAACCATCAATGCACAAATCACATATTATAATTTAATCACTTCTGTCTTCAATTCTTCATGCTGTGAAATAAATTTTTGTTCTAGCCATAGCCTTTGAAAGTGACAGGAAATCAAATTTGAATGAGTGATTTTTCATAAAAACCCTTATTATATTTGGAAGAGTATCCAAATTTGATCTGATTAGCTATTTCAAATACAGCTCAGTTACTTTTTAATACACTTGTCATAAATCTCTTCATTTCCATTGGCTGGCAACTGTACATCCTGGCACCGAAGAAAAGTATTTGTTTCAAACTCTAGTTCTCTTATTAGCGACTTCATGACTGCATTGTCTCCTTATCACTGAGAGTTACCCTTAACTCTAGTTTCTTACTGAGACTTGGTGACTCCCACACGATCAACTTCCTGATCAACAGTTATCTCCTTGTCACCAAATGAAATCACTTAACTCACATTCTTTTTGAGACTTTGCAACTGAAGGAACTAATAACTCATCTTTAAACCTTGGTTTCCTTTTAGAGACTTGGTGGTTGTGTAATCTCCTTGTCACTGAGAAAACCTTTTAAATCATAATTCATTTGGAGATAATGCGACTAAGGCTTTATCTCTTAATTGCTGAATAATTTTACACTTACTTTATTTATCTGGAGATTACCCAACTACCATAGATCTTCCTTCATCCATATCTAACAGTCTGTACTAAGTCTCCAAATATATAAGGTAAACCCTAATTTGTTATGGGACCACGTGACTATCATCTCTAAGTTTCCATATTTATTCTTCACTTTAAATTTTTCTCAGAGACTACATGATAGTTAAACACGTGTCTCAATGTTATCCTTTTGTCTCTTAATCACTGAATCTTCTTTGACTTTCCAAACTTTCTTAGTGACTTAGCACCAACTGTTGGATCTTCTTCTAATCTAATGGTTGTCGCCAAGTCTCATGATTTTTCACTTAACTCTGACTTTCTTCCATGACCCAGTGAAAACACTAATATGAAACCTGACATTTAAATAAGGTTTACTCAAGAGACTTCATGACCAAAGGAACTCATTGTCACTGAAAGATTTTATAACTATTGTGTTTATCATGAGACTTCCCAACCACCATTGGATCTTACCAAAAATGGACGTTCCGCGCTAAGTCTCTAGATCATTTGAATTATATTCTTTTCCTTGGGAGATAACGCGACAAAGCATTTTCACTAAGTCTCATGAAAAAATGGAATATTATCAGAGTTTTATGAGACTTAGTGTCTGACTTTAAAAAGCACATGATTTATCAAAGATTTTAAGTTACGATAAAGTAACTTCAAAATAGAACTATGACTGAGATATTTAGGGTTTTAGCCATTTTTGAACAAAAGATGACCTAGGACCTAGGTTTTTTTTTGCATTCTTCACTGGGTTCATGGCTAAAATCATCATTTGCAAGGAAAAATTATAGCATTGAATAGGAATTTCAACTCTCAAGCATGGAAATGACTGAGGATTTCAAATTTTTTTTGGCAGACTACAAAAATGGAAAAATAACCAACAGTGGATCTATCTGAGGATGTTTAAATTCAAGTTTATAGAAAGAACCATAGATCTCTAGGAAAATAGACCACAAATACACTAACCTATTATTGAAACAAACACACAGCCGAGAAAGAAACACACAACAGAAGGAAACACACCTGTACATGATATACAACTACTGTGCATGGAACAAAAAGATCTAATTGAAGAAATTTTTTCAGGAATTCTCCATGCACTGGAAATTCCTATTCTTCATCATCCATATTCCTAAGGAAATATGAATTTTCCAAAAATATGAGAGATAACAAAAGGCCCCAACTATAGTGACTCAAAATTTTTATGCTTGCCTTTATCTTCAGCCCTGACATTCCAATGCAACACAAAATCACCAGGCTGGAACTTTCTTTCACGTGCCCTTCTATCAAATAGATATTTCATCCTTTGTTGTAGTTTGATATTTTCCCTTTGACTATTCCTCCTCATCTCATCCAATTCTACTAATTGGACCATTCTTTCCTGCATAGGTTCAGAAACCTGAATATCCTCATCTTGAATGAATTTGTAAATTGGGAGTAAATTATGATAGACATCCTTGAATGAAAAACATACACTAGTTCAAAAGGAGATTTCCCTATAGCCTTCCTAACAACAATTCTATCTGCCCATAGGGAAAGTTTTAGCTTTGCATGCCAGGCTCTCTTGTTATTTTCTAGGGTCTTTTTAAGAATTTGTAGAATAATTTTGTTACTTGATTTTGATTTCCCATTATCCTGAGGATGGTAAGGGGATGAATAAGAAATGAAAATTCCCATGTTAGAATAGAAATCAACAAATTCTTTAGATCTAAAGCACATGGCATTGTCCATTACTAATTTGAGTGGAACACCAAACCTAGTGATCACATTTGTCATCAAAAACTCAATGACCACTGCACTTGTAGCTTTATTAGTTGGAAATGCCTCAACCCATTTGGTAAAATAATCAGTCACCAATAAAATCCAACTGTGCCCCCCACTTGATTTTTCATTAAATTCCTTAATAAAATCCATTCTCCACATGGTGAAAGGGGCTTCTTCAGCTATGGGGTTTAGTAGTAAAGCTTCTGAGAATTTCATCTTGTTGGAAAACCTCTAGCAAGGTTAAAATTTTATGACAAATGCATGGGTATCTTGAAAAAAACAAGGCCAATAATAGCCTTCTCTAAAAATCTTGTGAGATGTTGATCTAGTAGAGTAATGATCTCCACACATCCCAACATGCATTTGTTTCAATACCTCTTTAGATTGTCCTTTATCAAGACATAACAACAATATTCCATCCCTATTTTTCCAATACAAATCACCATGCAATAGGACATGCTTCTGAGCCTGTAACCTTAGACTTCTCTTTTGGTTATCATTTAAATTTCCTAGGCAGCTAGCATTTTTAAGGAAATATACAATGTCAGCATACCAGGGCTGCATCTCAATGCTTGTAACAACCTTTTCATCAGTATCAACACTGTTTACATGAATTAAGGCTAGGTTTTCTTCTGTCATCAAATTTTCCAGTCCCAGTCCTCTCACCAACTTTGTGATATGAATGTCAAGGTCAAATTCTTGAATTTTGTTTATTCACTTACATATTTTTCCAGTTACCTCATTTTGGACAAAAATATCTTTTACATCAGCATGAGGAACATATGCATTTACTTTTGCACATACAAGATAAGGAATGGAAACCTTAACTACTTTTACTAAGGCATAAGCCTATTTTTCCATCAACTGATAGTTCAGCTCAGCTAATTGCAAGGACTTGCTGAAAAATGCTATGGGATGTTCAAATCCCTCATTATCCTTTTGCAGTAGGACTGCAACAATAGTATGGAAAGAAGCAAATGTAAACAAAGAGAAAGGTTTGGTATAGTCAGGGGATACTAAGACAAGGGATTCCTATATAGGTTGTTTTAGTTTTTCAAAATCCAATTGCGCCTCTTGATCCCATTCAAATTTCACATATTTTTTCAACAATTTGACTATGGGTTTGACTAATTCTACAAAGTTTGTAATGAATCTCCTGACAAAATTTATTTGTCCCAAAAATAACTGTATGCCTTTCAGGTTTTTAGGAGCAAGTACCTTTTGAATAGCCTTAACTCTTTCTATATCTACTCTTACTCCTTATTTTGACACTATGTGACCTAAAAATTTCCCTTCAGTACCAACAAAGTGGCATTTATTTTGTTTTAATGACACCCCATACTCCAATTCTTTGAGCATAACTTTTTCCAAATGGTTGCAGTGGTCTTCTTCCTTCTTTGAAAATATTTTCAAATTATCCTAGTAAAGAACCATAAGGACATCTATAAGATCCTTAAAATATACATCCATAGCCCTCTTAAAAGTTGCACCAACATTTTTTAAACCAAATGGAATGTGAGCATACACACAAGTGCCCCAAGGAGTGGTAAATGCTATTTTGAATTGTTCAAATTTTTTGACCAGCACTTGATTATACCCTGAGAACCCATCCATCATAGACAATAGTTTGCATCCAATGAACTTATGCAACATAGCCTCCATATTAGGTACCCCATAATTATCTTTTAGTGAAGCTACATTCAGGTTCCTGAAGTCAACACATAATCTTATATCCCCATTCTTCTTTCTCACATGAACCAAATTGGAAACCCATGATGAATGCCTAATAGGATGAATTATGCCTGCATCCCTCAACTTCATTTATTCCATCTTATTTTTAGTAGCCAACAGTGGATTAATAGGTATATGTTTTTACCTAAATGGTTTCACATCTTTAAGTGGGATTGTTAGGAATAACAGTCCACAAGATAACTGAGAGGTGGGGTGAATCAGTTGTAATCTAGATTATTAAACTTTATACTTTATAAACCAAATCTACAAATGTAAATGAGAAAATAGTAAATGCCAACACCATAACACAATATTTGTTGTCGAGGAAAGCCTATTAAAGGTAAAACCCCAGTGGGAATTAACACCCACAAATAATGTACTGAGAGTATAGTATCCCTCTTAAAAGATGTTAGCCCTGTTAGGAGATTTTTACAACATTACAATACACAATCCTTGTTAGGAGACAGACCCTATTAGGAGTCAAAGAAAATAGTAGGCTCACTACCAAGGCACACTTCCTAAAGAAGGTTAAATCCACCCTCAAGGATTCACAATCTGAATCAAGTGTATAAAGAAAATACAAATTCCAGCGAACTGTCTGATAGCAACTGTCTTTGCTTGGTTAGTTCCAATGAATTATCAACTTTGCTTGTATCTAGTAGTCAACAAGCTTTGCATCTTCCACCTCTCCACTCTTATATTTCTCTTTCACAATTCTCCACAAGAAATTATCATTCATATGTACCCTCTTACAATAATTTATTAGGTCAGCCAGTTAAGCTTTCCTAATACATAATTAACTAGGTTGGTCAATTAAGGCTTTCCATCATACAAATAATAACATAGCCCCTTGATAAGATACACATGGTATCTAAGACAAGTATACAACATTTAAAATCCATTACATATACTTTCAAATCCGTAATTCGTGCTCACAATTAATTTCACATGCTACATGTTTGAAGTCGGCTAGGAAATAGGTCTTCTCTAGAATACACACCACAATTGATGTCATCAATATCCAAAAAAAATCAAACTCAACCCATTACTCTAACATATGTTAGCTATCTATTAGTAAGCTTGCAATTTTTGAAATATCTTCGCCAGAAACATATACCCGAAACATAGAGACCTGCTCTGTCTAGAATCACAGTTACAGTCCAAAAAACCAGTCTTCGCCAAATCAACTGTAACATCCACAATCTACAATATCAAGCCAAGCAACCTTAGGAGTAAGGTCAAAACATATCCTTCTATATAAACCCAACTTTGATAATTTTGAATCATCTGTATAGTGTTCGTACACTCTTTCCAGTTAAGTAGCCAATTTGTCTTCATATAAATATATGTTGACATCAGTGACAAAACATGAATATCAAAAACATGATAATTAACCAAAAATGATATCATCCAACAATATTCCCCTTTGGAATTGATGGAAACACATGGTAAAATCCATATGCATCAACCCAAAAGTACTCTCTCTCAATACAATCTTCTCAATATCCTCAACACAAATCTCCCCAAAATAGTAGGGATTTTCACATAGATTCCTTCCCCCTTTGGCAACAATGGAAAAGGGTGCCATAACTCATCTGTAGTCTTTTGTAAGGTTTATCTTTTTCAAATCTTAATGTCCAATCAGCTAGGTGCAAGATCACCCAAATGTACTCCATAGTATTCTCCTGCGATCACTCCCCCTAAGGAGTAGATCCATACATCAAGTCTAGAGAATGATATAGCTTTGAGATCCACTGGACTGATGCATATCTACATCCTTTTAGTCTTCAATGGGAGGCACCATCACCCCAAGCATGCCTCTGAGATATTCAAAAGCATCTTTTGGGAAATTTTTAGTATTTATATCTGCTATCTATTCCTTGGTGCTAATATACTCCAATTTAATCTCTCTATCTACTACCTTCTCCCTCAAGAAATGATACTTGATGGAAATATGTTTAGTCTTTGAATGCATTATAGGATTCTTTGACATATTAACTGTGTTGGTGTTATCACAATGGATAATCACTGGATCTTTGAAAATTATCCCAATGTCCTTCAGCATTTGTTTCATCCAAACAACTTGTGTACATTTTATTGCAGAAACAACATACTCTAACTCAACAGTAGATTGAGCAATATAGTTCTGCTTCTTTCTCAACCAAGAAACCAACCTTTTTCCAAGGAAAAATGCACCACCACTTGTACTCTTTGTGTCATCCACATTACCTGCCCAATCAACATTAGTAAAAGCCCGCAATGTAAAATCATCAGATTTTTCATGCCACAATCCATGTTCTGTTGTTCCTTTCAAATATCTGAAGATTCTTTTTGCAGCAGCAAAATGTGTCTCTTTAGGATCTGCCTGATATCTAGCCACAATTCCAACTGGATTGGTAATATCTGGTCTAGTGTGTGTTAGATATTGTAGACGTCCAATCATTGATCTATACTTAGTCTACCCAACACTTTGAGTCTCATCACATTTTCTCAGTTTTTCTATAACCATGGGTGTACCAACAAGTTTACAATCTTCCATTCCAAATTTCTTCAACATTTCCTTAAGATACTTGGTCTAAGATATAAAAATTCCATTCTTACTTTGATTAATTTACAAACCAAGAAAAAATTTCATCTCACCAATCATTGACATTTCAAACTCATTCTTCATTTCTTTAGCAAACTTATTACTCATTTTATCATTGCCTTCAAAAATGATATCATCAACGAAAACTTCTATAATTAAGATTTCATCTTCATCAGTTCTTAAATATAAATTACTTTATGCATTACCTTTTCTGAAACCAAGATGAAGTAGATGTTTATCTAGTCTTGCATACCATGCCCTTGGTGCTTGTTTCAGTCCATACAGTGCCTTCTTCAGTCTGGAAATCAGGTTTTCATCATCTGTCAAAGGAAAACCATTAGGTTGCTCAATGTACACTTCTTCTTCTAGATCACCATTCAAGAATGCTGACTTCACATCCATCTGATACACATTGAAGTATTTATGTGAAACATAAGAAAGAAATAGTCTCATAGCTTCCAATTCAGCAACAGGTGCAAATGTTTCTTCATAGTCTATGCCTTCTTGTTGTGAGTAGCCTTTACATACCAGTCTAGCCTTGTTTCTTACCACTATGCCTTCCTCATCCATCTTGTTTCTGAAAACCCACTTAGTGCCAATCACATTTTTATTCTTAGGTCTTGGAACCAATTCCTAGGTATTGTTTTTCTTTATTTGTTCTAGTTCTTCTTCCATGGCTTTAGTCCAAGATTCATCTCTACATGCTTCATCAGTATTCTTTGATTCAACTTGAGAAATCAAACAGATCTCATCTCTAACTCTAGATATATTCATCATTCCTTTTCTTGCATCACCAATAATTTGATCTTCAAGATGGTCTATCTTGACATACCTTGGTGTCTTCAATGTCTCAGTAGCTTCAACATGTTCTTCTTCTTTAATCTCATTCTTGATCATCAAAGGTCCTTTAGGTTTAGCATCAACTTATTTTGTTTCTGTTATCTGACCACAATCATATATTCTTTCCTGAATCTAAAACTTTTCATCTATCCTCACATTGGCACTTTCAATCAGTTTTCTTAGTCTCCGATTGAAACATTTATATGCTTTACTCTTAGTGGAATAACCAAGAAATATTCCTTCATCACTTCTAGAATCAAACTTGCCTATCTCATCATCTCTCTTAATATAATATTTACTACCAAATATTATGAAATATTTCACAGTAGGTTCATGATCAAACTATAATTCATAAGGAGTTTTATTTGTACCTTCTCTGATATGAATTCTGTTTAATGTGTACATAGCAGTGCCAACTACTTCTCTCCAATGAACATGTGATACATTCCCTTCCAGCAACATAGTCCTTGCAACATCTAATATGGTTATGTTTCTTCACTCTGCTATCCTATTCTATTGTGGAGTTCTAGGTGCTGAAGTTTGTCTATGTATTCCATTTTCTTCATAGTATGTATTAAACAATTCTAATGTAAACTCTCCTCCTTTGTCTGATCTCAAACACTTCATCTTTAAACCAGATTCATTCTCAACTTTCACCTTGAATAACTTAAACTTTTCAAATGCTTTAGATTTCTCTCTCAAATATGTAACCCACATAATTCTAGAAAAGTCATCAACAAAAAGTATAAAATATATTTTACCATAGTATGATCTTGTTCTTGTAGGACCACAAAGATATATATGCACCAGATCCAACTTCCCTTTTGCTGAATAGGCTTTTCTTTTGAAGGTTCTTCTAGTATGTTTCCCCATAACACATTCTCTACACATAGTGTTAGATGGCTTTACAATTCTAGGTAGATCTCTTACTACTTTTGTCATACTTGCCTTCACAATGTTATCAAAGTTAACATGACAAAATCTAATGTGCCATAACCAACTGTCATCAACCTTTGCAATAAAACAAGAAGCTTCAGATGTGTTCAATTCAAATACATTACCTCTGGATTTAGAACTAGATGATATCAAGTCTATTGTTTTACTCTTGATAGAAAATTTTCCATTTATGAAGTTCAGCTGATAACCCTTGTCCACTAGCTTTCCAACTCTCAAAAAATTGTGCTTAAGTCCATCAAGAAGTAATACATTGTCATTGTTAGTATTTCCATCCAAAGAAATAGATCCAACTCCAATAATAATTTTAGGAGTATTTTCACCAAATCTAACAACACCACCATCATGTCTTTTCAAACTCACAAACTTGTTTTTATCTCCAGTCATATGATGTGAACAACCACTATCTATGACCCATTCAGATTTATTTTCAACTCGAGATACAAAGGCTTTTTCTTCATGTATAGGTTCATCATCCTCTCTTTTCTCTTCTAGAAATCAGTTACATGACTTCATCTAGCTTCCTTTCTTATTCTTGTATTTGTTCCCATTCATCAGCATAGGCTCCAAGTTCTTCTCTTAGGTCACTAATGCTTGTGCTTGCATTTACAGGTAAGATTCTTTTGCTTTTGTGCATGATTGCTTTGAATGCTGACTCAACCTTAGGTAAAGTGTCTCCCAATTATGTGGCTTCAAATGTAGTTATCTTGCCAATTAAAATTTCTCTGGTGAAGTTTGGTATCAAAGGTATGATCTCCTCTATAGCCTAAACCTTGGTTCTATATGCAGGTGTCAAAGATCTGAGTATCTTTGCAATCACTTCTTCCTCACTGCAAGTTCCTCCAGAGTTCCTAATACTAGTCACCACCTCAATAATTATTTGTGCATATGATTTGATGTTCTCATCTTCAGTGATTCCATCTTTGTCTTCCAGTTTTGTAACTTTGCTTTCTTTGCAAACTTGTCTCCAACATATAATGCTTCCTGTCTTGTCCAGGTTTCATGTGTAGAATCCAAGTCCTTTACTTCAGTGAATTCTCCTTTTGATAGAGTGCTGATTAAATATTCCCTTGCAACCATATTACATGAAAATAAATTCTTCTGATCTTTAGTATCCTTCTCTAATTCATCCCCAGTCGCTAACTTTTCATGCTTCTTTGTGATCATCGAGTAGTCAAGTCCTAGACATAGAAAATGTGTTCTCATCTTGTTCTGCCAACTGTCAAAATTTTTAGGTTTGGACTATCCTTCCTATAGTAAGTCATCTTCAGGATCACCTCAAGCCGTTACACTTTCTCTATAAGGACTAGTAGCTCTGATGCTAATTGTAAGGAATAACAGTCCACAAGACAACTGAGAGAGGGGTGAATAAGTTGTAATCTAGATTAATAAAATTTATACTTCATAAACCAAATCTACAAATGTAAATGATAACACGGTAAATGCCAACACCATAACACAATATTTTTTGTTGAGGAAACCTTGTTAAAGGTAAAACCCTGGTGGTAATTAACACCCACAAATAATTTACTAAGAGTATAGTATCCCTATTAAAATATGTTAGTCCTGTTAGGAGCTTATTACAACATTATAATACACAGTCCCTATTAGGAGATAGACCCTGTTAGGAGTCAAAGAAAATAGTAGGCTCACTGCCAAGGCACATGACCCAAAGAAGGTTAAAGCCACCCTCAAGGATTCACAATCTGAATCAAGTGTATAAAGAAAATACAAATTCCAGTGAACTGTCTGATAGCAATTGTCTTTGCTTGGTTAGTTCCAATGAATTATTGAAACTCTGCTTGCATCCAAAAGTCAACAAGCTTTGCAACTTCCACCTCTCTGCTCTTATATTTCTCTTTCACAATTATCCACAAGAAATTATCATTCATATATACCCTCTTACAATAATTCATTAGGTCAGCCAGTTAAGCTTTCCTAATACATAATTAACTAGGTCGGCCAATTAAGGCTTTCCATCATAAAAATAATTACATATCCCCTTGCTAAGATACACATGGTATTTAAGACAAGTATACAACATTTACAATCCATTACATATACTTTTAGATCCATAATTTATGGTCATAATTTATTTGGCACGCTACATGTTTGAAGTCAGCTAGGAAATAGGTCTTCTCTAGAATACACGCCACAACTGATGTCATCAGTATCAAAAAAAAAATGGAACTCACCCCAGTACTCTAACATATGTCAGCTATCCATTAGTAAGCTCACAAGTTCTGAAATATCTTCACCAGAAAGATATACCCGAAACATAGAGACCTGCTCTATCCAGAATCATAGTTAAAGTCCAAAAAACCAGTCTTCACCAAATCAACTGTAACATCCACAATCTGGAACATCAAAGAAAGTGACCTTAGGAGTAAGGTCAAAATATATCCTTCTATATAAACCCAACTTTGATCATTCTGAATCATCTGTATAGTGTTAATACACTCTTTCCATTTAAGTAGCTAGTCTGTCTTCTTCATAGAAATATATGTTGACATCAGTGAAAAAACATGAATATCAACAACATGATCAGTAACCAAAACTGATATCATCCAATAGGGATGTCATGCTAGACCAAGTATTTTCTATAGGCTTTCAAATCCTCATAAGACCAGGCAAAATCATGTTTATACTTTTTCAGCATCCTTATCAGGTTCAATCTCACATTGCTATCCAAATTTTTACCAATATAGACTACTTAAGGAGATATCTCAGATCCTAGATTTATCTCTTCTAAATCTCCTACCTTTGCATTAGAATTCTGGGACATATAGTTGTCATTTATAATAAACATGCCCTCCAACTCAACTAATCCTTTATGAATGTGATAAGTAGCCAGCTGAATAAATTCTTGGTTGAAAACATATTCGTTACCATCCACAACTGCTACTAGGGATTCGTAGTCAATTTTTTGACTGTCATATTGATCTAAACACTGGATAAACCTAAGGATATCATCATCATCCTCAAATACTTGTCAGTTATGAATATTTTTAGGGACTGCATGACTACTTTTTACTTCTACTACAGACATGCCAGTAAGGGTAACATCATAATTTTTTAGGGCAACATTAGCAAGAAAATATGCCATTATGTTATTTGATCTCTCTATCCAAAGAATATTGAAGGCATCAAAGAATTATATCCTATCCCAGGCTGCATACTTGTATAATTTTAGTCTATCATCTTTGGCAGCATACTGTTCCCTTATCTGAGATATGATTAATTGGGAATCTCCATGAACTTTCAAACATTTAATACCATGTTTAATGGAAATATCCATTCCCAAGATTAAGGCTTCATACTTAGCTATGTTATTTGTAAAGTGAAAGGTCAATAAGAAAGAATACTTAAAATTAATACTTGATGGGGAGATGAAAAAAACTCATGCTCCTGATCCTTCCTTGGAAAACCCTCCATCAAAGTACATTTTCCATAGTCCATCTTGTTGCAATAGAAACTCATCAACAATTGGGTTAGTATTTTTTAATTGTGGCTTGATCTCTTTCAAATTTTTTTTTTCCATATCTACATCTACACAACAGTTCAATTGGTTAGGTAGAACCATCTCCACCATGACAAGTGAATGAGGTTCTCTATACAACTTAACCTCATTACCATTTATAGGGATCATTGCATAGGAAAAATCTAGTTGCATCTTTCCACCCACTGTTATAGCCCATTGTCTTGACAAAAGCATACCATAATATGGTTTGGTATCTACAACAACTACATCCATTCTGTGGGTAGCTTCAGGGAAAGCATCAAATTTTACTTCAATGCCTTTTAGTGTTCCTATCTCAAGAAATTCTCTATTTTCCATAGCATAACAACTTCCAGTAGGGGTGGTGACCTGAAGGCCCAATTCCTTCATGACATGATAAGAAATTACATTCACTGCAACACCAGAATCTATCATAAAATTTTTTACTAAGAAATTTTTAACCATCAAGGTGACATAAAATGGGTCAACAGATAATGGTTCTTGGGTAATTATGTTGCCAATGCCTATATTGGAAATTTTTTTTCTTTTTTTCTTTTCCTTTCACTTTCTCTTCTCTTTCCTTGACAGGTGGACTTTCCCTTTTATGATCATTTGAAGTCAAGGATGTTTTATCTTGGCTTGGCACAGAGACATCATCTATCCCTCTCAAAAGTGCCAATGCAACTTCTTTATGCTCTTTTATTTTCAGCATCTCCATCACTGAGATTGAAACTTCCATATGAGTTAGAGCATGTTTCATGTCAAACATGGGTAATTCAGAGGATACACCACTCATATTTCTACCTTTATTGAATTTATAATTGGCTATTTGTTCCTCCTTTGCTTCTTCCTTTTCAGCATGATCAAAAGAGTGTCTTGCTTGTCTCGCAGACTTTTTATCTTTACTCTCCCTGATAAGAGAATCTACAGTATCTTGAGGGGAATCCTTTCTAACATAGGCAGGGGTAGATTTACCTTGAGCTATTTTCACTACTCTATTTCTTAGATTATATGAATTTATGGCTTGATTAATGGCTGCAACAGTCAAAGATCTTTTTTCCTCGTCAGTAGGAGTTTTAAAATGAGAATGTTATTTGTCATTTCCTACTGTACTTATAGTTACTTGTGAGACAATATCAACCTGATCATTTTGACAAGGTACAATCTGTGATTGATGTTCTAGATAAACATTGTCTTCTTTACAAAAATCATTAGAAGGTGAATCGATGTCTGAAAACCATGGATAGGGTTTTTTTACTATAAACATATTAATGGTAGGACCTTCTTACCCTGCATCCCTCTCTTCTATTTGATCAAACAAGGATTGGGCTACCACACACTGCTATGAAGAATGTGGCATATTGCAAGAATCACACCAAGGAGTGTTTTCAACATAATTTGTATTATTCCTTTTTAGGGGATCATGGGTTTCCTTGGATTTTTGGTTCTGTTGTCCCTCAAGGACTGGCTTGCCGTTGTTCCAATTTTTTTGTATGGGTAGTCTCTCAAGGTAGGATATTTATCAAACCTTTTGTTAGGTTATTTATTATCATAGTACCCTCCCCTATTATTTTTTTCCTTTTTGGCAGCAAGATCTTTTACTGCGCTTACTAATTTATCAACTGTGTCATATTCTTTGACAGGTTTGTTGGTTGGTCCCTTTTCTTTCCAAAGTTTATTATCTTCCCTTTTCCCAATTTTCTTGATGCTCTCCTATTGCTTTCAATATCAATAGCTATTTTTTATGCATCTCTTAAGGTTTTTTGGTTTTTGTCTCTGAGCAAGTAAGACATTTTACCATCAACAACATTGATATAGGTTGTTATACATACTTCCTCATCTAACCTCAAGACTTGGAATAATTTATTCATGGCCTTTTGAAATCTATTGTTGAAATTGACCATATTCTCATTAGGGAATTTTTTGATATTATTGAATTCATTGAGAATATATCTAGAGTTGACATGTTCTCTGTATTGTTCCCTAAAAGTCTTTACAAACTCATCCCAAGATGCAATTCTATCATTTGGTAAATTTATAAACCAATCCCTAGCATCTTCTGTTAAAGACTGAACAAAAATCTTCATGATAACATCTTCATTTCCAATTTAAAAATTAGTTATCTTGTCACTGAAAGATTTCAAATGTTCTTCACAAGTAATGACATTATTTCCTATGAATTTCGGGATTTTGTCTCTTACCTCATTGGGGATCACATTTGGGTGACCATGAATACCATCAAAGAGAAGAGCTCTATATCTGTTCATGTGAACATGTCTTCTTTGGAAATTACCCAACACATTGTTTCCACTTGGTCCAACTATCCCTCTTTGATTTTGAATTGGTGGGGGAACATTCTACTTCAGGTTAGAGAGTTTAGCATTAGGACTAGAACCAGAAGATTGAGCAACCGCACTTGGGCCAAAAGTATGAGTATTTGAATTCAGGCCAGCAGATTGAATTCCAGGACCAACACTTTGAGTATTTGGACCAGGACCAGTAGATTGATTTTTTTGCTTCATCCCATGGTTGATAGGCATAGAAATACTGGCAATAGTGTTCATAATAGCATGTAGGATATCTATTTTCATTCTCATGTCAGCTACAGTAGCTTCCAACTCAAACTTTTCTAATTGTTTGGCTAAGTCCTCCTTAGCCTTTCTGGCTTGTTCAATTTCTAAATCAATTGGAGACATTCTTGAAGGGATAGTCACATTTTGTTTAGGCTCACTTATAGTAATCCCAAAAAAAATTTGCTTACCCTTTTTGGGGACATCCTTAGTGCTTGAATTAGGCTTTGCAATTTGCTCAACCTTATCTGGGTGCAATTGTCTAATGACAAGTGCTTCCTTTTAAACTCATCTCTGCCAAAATTTGATTTCTGATTTGCAGCCTCTTTCCTTTAATCATCAAGACTACCAAACAAATCTTTATCTAGGCCTTTAACCTCTTCATTTAGGCTCTTAGCATTGAGGTCATTTCTTCTTGTTTTAGCCAAGAGTTCTTCTCTTTCTACTAGAAAGTCATATAACTCTTGCTCACACCTTTTCCTTGCATTTGATATCTCTATTTCTTGCTCCTTTTTCCATCTTCTCAAAGCCAAAACCTCATCTCTCAACTTATCAGAATCATAAGAAGTTGTCTCAGCAGCAGATGTTTCTTCTGGTGGAGCAAGGTTTTCTTCTGCAGGGAAAAAACCTACATCCATTATTTCTCCTTCTCTAAAAGGATCAAAAGATGTCTCAAATTGATTAGGATCTACAGGCCTTGATTTTTCCGCATCCTCAGAAGAAGATGACCTTATTTCAAGAATAGGGGTTTCCATTCTCCCTTTAGAGGTACTTGGGGAATCATGTTTGGAACCACCTCTCTTTGACCATTATTTCCTCCCAGGTGTATGGAGCTCTTCTCCAATATCCTTCTTAGGATTAACTTTGAAATATGATCTAGTATTCCTTTTTCAAATCATCTTTTAAAGAAGACAAATGTATTCAACATGCTCAGTATGCAAATCTCACTAGAATGCACAGAGATTTAGAGTTGCCACCTCTTTGCAAAGGACAACTATATAAAATATAGCTGAGAATCTAGTCCCAACTTAGATGTTGCTTCACAATAATAAGTCTAAACAAAGCCCTTATGCGAGATTTTCATAGTAATTTTTCACCTTGGCCAAATATGTAATCACGAGAGAACTATCCTTTATTGTGTACACTTGTGCAGATTCACTTTCTCCTAGAAATATATCTTCAAAAATATGAATCGGGGCACATCAAAGAACTCAGAACCACCATTCAATATACGTGGGACAATATCTGTATCATTTTCAAGATCATAACATTTATGCAGTGCACAAAAAAATATACGCAGAATAAAATTGATCTCACAATTATTAAGAAAAATAGACTTATATATAGTATCACAAGGATTAACTCTCCGATAAACATAGTCTTTAAGATATTGAGATATTCCCCAGTAGAGTCGCCAATTTGTTAGCACTTTTTCTTATTGAATTAGTATATAGATATTCAAGCCTAACTCTTAGATTCCCAATTCAAATTCATACAGGGAAAAGGCTAATTAATAAGGATATTATCCTTCTTCACTTCAGGCTCCATAGACCCAGGCAAGTGCACCTAATACAATTCTTTGCCTGATAGTAAAATTATCAATGGATTGGGGTTTACACTGACTGTCCAATTATGATTTACTAGATCATTTGATAAAACACATTACAGACTATTGCAATCAACTTGATACAAAGCTTGACAAGCCAAAATATAACAATGATAATAGCAGACAACAATGAAACAAGGACATTCATCCTTCTTCTTTTTATAGTGCTAGACTTAGGAAGGATAACCTATTGATTCTCTCTTTAAGGAATAATCAAAATAAATTATATCCTTGGGATACTATTCAAACATGGATACTCTTAATAATAGAAATGTAAAGATTTAATTTGATTTATGGTTGATGATGAGAAATACTATTAGAACTTACACCAGTGCCTAATCCCGGGCAAAGAGTCCAATGATATACAGTTAACAACCAAATTTGATCTTCAATCTTCAATAGCTGGCACCTTTGTCTATTGATATTCTGGATAACTTCATGTAGTTGCAACAAGACCTAGTGACTTCTATTTCAAGCTAGCTTACACTAGTCTTTGAGATAGTTATTGTCCCTGTGCTGAGAAATCAGGTGCCAGGTGTCCTCTTTACTCTTCATCCAGTATATCTAGATCAACTAATACAACCTTCTTCTTTTTGGGCTTAGTTTGAGTGTCCCATGCTGTTACCTCCGCCTCTGTAGGCCAACTAAAACTTTGAGTGCTCTAAAGTTGTGTATTTTTCCGCTCCCATATGGTATATGTTATCATCTTAACATCTTTTACAAACTTGTTGAAGTCTGTTTCAGCTTTGAAAGCTTCATCTAAAATGTTGTTGAATCTTTGCATGTCCAAGGTGCCATCATCTAAAATAAATTCCTCTTTACTAGGCAATAAGGTGTCAAACTCACCTTTCCACACTTCCATGGTTTTAATTTGATCATTCTCCCTCTTTATTGAAGGAATGAACCTATTGTATTCTGGGTCAAACATACTTATTTTGGTCTCTATCTGATTAACCTTACCTTTGAAGAAAGACAAGGTAGAAGTAATATGATCTATCTCCTCTCCCACTTGGCACACAATATTTTGGAGGTCTGTCATATGAGGTTGCAAAGATGCTAATCATTCAAAAAGTTGAGTCCCAATTGACCATGTTGCAAAATATGGATTCAAAGTTAACACATAATTTTTTGCCTCTATCTGTAAACCAGGAAATTTTCTGTATGCATTATACACTAAGTCAAATTTTTCCTTCAGGATACTAATCCTATGCTAAAAGATCTGTATTAAAGCTTCCAAAATAATCTTATTCTGTTCTGAGATTGATTACTCTATTTCTGGTACATCCCCCATGTCCCCAGTCTAGATCTCAACATTTGTACTTGGCTTTGGTTGGGTAGGGACAACTTTAGGCATCTCTTGAAATATTTTTGTTAGGTCTTTTATTAGCTTCTCTTGTGCCTTGATCTTTATCAGACACAATTCCCTGTCCTTAACTATACCAATAGTTTCACTAGCCAGTTTTGTGAATCTCTTAGACATTTGGACAGCCTTAGCTTCATTCAATTGTGCTGAATGGGTGAGTACTTGAGAAATTTCCAAGTCTCCCATGTTCTGGAGAAACCAAATGATCTTGTCCCCTTACATTTTCTCTTGTATATTCAACAAGGATGGCTTCTGATCTTTTGGAGCTAAACTCCACATTGCTAGGGCCTAGGATTTTGGATTATATCCAAATCCTCTTATCATTTCTCCAACCTATATTTCTGATGATAACTTGACATCAGGTTGCTTCCTTATCTGGTCAATTATGAACGTTGAGGCTAAGTTCCATCCTTCCACTAACAACATTCCACTAGACTTTACCAACTTCCTAGCTTCTTCTGGTGTGATCTGTTCTAAATTAGGATCATATTCTTGCAATGCCTGCAAAGCCTCACTTGTTACTGGATCTCCTCCTACCAACTGTAGTTGTGCCCCTACCTACTTCTGCTTGTTCCAAATAAGAAACTCTTTAAATTCTTTAGTTTTGATAAATTTATCATCATTTAGGAATTTATCTTGATGCAACAATCTCTCATCTATGCATGTTATAAGAGGTAATTCAATTTCCTCTTCATCATCTTTTTGTAGCTTCTTTCCTTGTCTTATCTACTTCCTAAGTTGATGATAATAATCTCTATCACCAGTGATGAGAGCACCAATTCTATCCTTTTTCTTTTCCTTCTTATTTTCATGAGATGGCTCCCCTGTTTCTAATCTTTGTTTCTTTAATGGGGGCTCATCAGTGACTTCAGTTTCTGGTACCTCTATTAGGTCAATTATAGTCTCTCCTTCTTCTGCCTATTCTTTAACAAATTGTTGATCTATTTGAGGGGGGCTAGGACTTGAATAGTACTCATCACTATCCTCATCATATTTAGATGAAGAATTCCCTTTATGGCCCTTTTCATTTACTACAAGTGCATCCTCAAGTTGATTACATAACAAACTGTAAGACTCAATCATGACATCAAGTATTTTCAAATATGATAGATCTGGGAAGAAACCCCCAAAATAAATTCCTTTCCTCTTCACTTGTCTTTCTAAATCCATTAATTCATTAAACTTATCAGCCTTTAAATTGACTTCTTCATCCTCCATTATATTTGTGATGAGGTCTTCCTCCATACACTGCTCATGTTCTTTTGTATAGGGAATGGTAGGTGTTAAGAGCTTCTTAGCACTCATTATGAAAAATTATGTGTCAGTGTATCTACACAGGGCTACATTCATCCTATAATGGCTCATCCAATTATTCACTGGATCCACTGCCCTTTTTCCAATTGTGAAGTTGTAGATCCTGAACTATCTAGGAATAAATGTACCCTTTCTATGAGGAGCCAAGTGCTCTCTGTCTGTTAAGATCAACTGTCTGATAAACTTCATTGTTGTAATTCTGGGTGGCACATGGAATGGGGGAACATGGGGTGGGTGAATACAACCATAAACCCTAATCAAAGTATAATTATTCTCATAGTAAAAATCCCCCCAGTTGTGGTCTCCTAGCCATTTATCAACATACTGGCATGGCCTTAGAAATTGCAACACCTACACTGGAAACCTAGTCTTGTCTACACCCAAATGCTTGAGAATTGGATACACTATCCAATTCTCAACAACACAGAATTCCTTCTCTTTGGAGGTGTAGTTCCACACTCTTAACCAGAATCGTATGGGGTTGGCCTAATTTTGAAAAAATCTCTATGGCCTGATCTTCCTTCATTTGCATCTGACGGTCTGCGCTAAGTCTCCAAATCTTTAAGGCAAACCATAATTTGTTACAAGACCATGCAACTATCATCTCTAAGTCACCAGATGTATTCTTCACTTTAAATTTTTCTCAGAGACTACGCAACTGTTAAATATGTGTCTCAATGTTATCCTTTTGTCTCTGAATCACTGAATCTTCTTCGACTTTTCAAACTTTCTTAGAAACTCAGTGTGAACCATTGGATCTTCTTCTAATCTGATGGTTGTCACCAAGTCTCATGATTTTTCAATTAACTCTAACTTTCTTCCAGGACCCAGTGAAAACACTAATATGAAACCCGACAATTAACTATGGTTTACTCAAGAGACTTCATGACCAAATGAACTCATTGTCACTGAAAGATTTTCTAACTGTTGTGTTTATCACAAGAATTCCTCACTAGCATTGGATCTTACTAAAAATGGATGGCCCACGCTAAGTCTCCAAATCATTTGAAGTATATTATTTTCCTTGGGAGATAACGCGACCAAGCATTTTCGCTAAGTCTTATGAAAAAATGGAATATTATTAGAGTTTTACGAGACTTAGCGTCTAACTTTAAAAAGCACATGATTTATCAAAGATTTTAAGTTATGATAAAGTAACTTCAAAATAGAACTATGATTGAGATATTTAGGGTTTTAGCCATTTTTGAATAGAAGATGACCTAGGACCTAGGGTTTTTTTTCATTCTTCATTGGTTTCGTGGCTAAAATCATCATTTGCAAGGAAAAATTATAGCATTGGATAGGAATTTCAACTCTCAAGCATGGAAATGAATGAGGATTTCAAAATTTTTTTGGCAGACTACAAAACTAGAAAAACAACCAACAACGACAACATAGAGTATGAACAAGTATTGCTGAATAGTAGAAAAAGAGTAAATCAGGAAAGGAACAGAGCAGCATGAGATCTGACAAGCTTTATGAGAAATCATTCATAGGTCAAATTTCTTGTTGATTTATTCCTAACAGTTTAGCAACAAGATTGTGAAATCCCTTAATCGGGTAGTCTCTAACCGGACTTAGAAGAACTATTCAAGAATTTATTGTAAATCCTTTAACAGGGTAAACACTGTATAAGTGGGATAAAATCTCTTAATAGAGTAGTCTTTGATGGGAGTTTAAATACTCCTAAAAGGCTATTAATTACTCCAAATAGTGTAAAGTCATTTAAAAGATGACATTTTTGTAAGCTCTTAATCGGGCACCTTATTACTGCAATGATAAGTTGTGGGTTTTATCCCCACCACAGTTTTTCCTCTTACCAAGGGTTTTCTATGATACCAAAATATTGTGTTAAATGTTTGAATGTTTATGTGTTACATGTTTGTTAATTTTCAAGATATCACTTATTGGTTAATATTGTAGCAGTTATCGGTAAAAGGAAAGATAAATATCGGTATAGGTAAACATAAAAGCTTAGTTTTGAGATTGATAGGGAAAAGTGTGAATGTTTTGAGGTACTGATTCACCCCCCTCCCCCTCTTGATATTTCCAAAAATTGGTATCAAAGCTCATTGGTTCTCTAGAAGAAAATTTTAATAGCTTTGGAGTAGATCTAGGATAATGAAAAGTTATAGGTATCATAAATAGTTAGAGGAAGCCCTAGAAGATGCTAAAGAAAATATCCATGATTTGAAGATCAACCTAAGGACACCATTTAAAAAAAGGAAGGAACTGACATAAAAACTACACATGAGACTTGATGACCTTGACAGACTATCAGAAGGAAGTATCGATTCTAGGGAAGCTAATGCTGCCATTACTTATCTATTGAAAAAGAAAAATGAATTACTTGAAGAAATAATTCAAATGAAGAAGGAACATGAAATTCAAGCCTTGAGAATGACATAAATAATGGAAAGAATGAGAATTTCTGAAAGTGCCAAAGAAACTCTTGAAACAGAAAAAGAGATGCTGAAGAAACAATCACTGGAAAAGACTTACTAGTGGAAATACAATAGAGAGAGATTCGTGAAAAGAGTGAAATGATAGAAAGAACTAATGACATAAATTCACAACTAAAAATAGAAAATAAAAATTTGAAGCAAGATAATGAACACTAGAAGAACAACCTGAAAGTTGAAAAAGAAATTAATGAAAGACTCACAAAGTTTGAACAAAGCATGTAGACGATTGATGAACAATTGAAAAGTCAAAGAAAACCAAGTGACACTACCAGACTGGGATATATCGGCAAAAACACTATGGAGATCAAAGAATCATCAAAATATGGAGAATTAAGTTATATACAAGGTAAGAAACCCTATAAGCCTACTTGCTACAATTATGGAAAATATGGTCACATAGAAAATGTTTGTTGAAGAAAACAAGTAAGTTCTACTGGAAACACATCCTTCAATGGTTATTTCTATAAATGCAACATGTTTGGTCATAAAGCATATGAATGTAGATCTGAAACCATCACTAGATCATATGAGAAAAGTTTCCATGGATATTGTTACAAATGTAATCACTATGGACACAAAGATGAATATTGGAGAACCAAAACATTGACAACAAGGAAAATAGTACATTATCAAAGAATAGAAGCAAACAACTTAGTTACATGCTTTAAGTGTACAAAATCAGGACATATAACATTAGAATGCAGAAAAGGAAACAATTAAGTAAGAACATAACCTTGGAGACCATTTTCACTACAATTTTATATTTTCTCAAAGTTTGGTCATGCTACCTACAACTGCATATATCAGTTCTCTACTGAAAATGATAGAGCTATTAGAGGAAAAAGAAATATAAATCCAAAACAATTCACAAATGAAATGAATAAGATATGGGTAAAGAAGGAAGATGAAGCAACATCAATGGAAGCCTCTATTTTGAATGGCGTAGGGAATTCAACCATCAACTAAGAAAGTAATTTCTTAGGGACCTGAAACTTCATTAGAATCATCAATTAGTCCCTTAAATCAATTATGAGCCCAAGCATTCAAATAGCATAAATAGATGCAATAATTAATTAGGAAATTTGAAAAATATTAGTATGAGATTATTATCGGTGAATCCATTTTACTATCAGTACATAAGGAACATTGTCAGCCTGCAATAAATGTTTTATTAAAAATAAATGTTGGACACCTTGCCTCTATATATAACGACACTTATCTTATGAAAGTCACACTTTGAAAAGTCAATCCAAAAATGAGCTTGAGTGAACATTACCAATTCATCTTACAAAAATGATTTCTTAGTGAGTTGATTGAGCAGTAAACCCAAGAAGATAAAAATTTTCTTGAGAATTGTATAATAGTTATTATGGATAAGAAGATTGTATTAATCGATAGATCACAAGAAAAGGAACTTGAATATTAATTAAATTCACTGAAAGAAACTAAAACAAATGAAGCTAGAGCATTATCTTGGATACCAACTAGAGTTATATTGACATAAGACATTATAGCTTATATTCGATGTAAGTATAGTGAGATCGGAGATGAAGATATAAGTACAGTCTACAAGGAACTATACAAAGAGAATAAAATTTTGTATGAAGATTATGGACATCTTGAAACAAAAGGACTGACACATATCATTGTGTGTGTCAAAATGTGCACCTATTATCTGCGACACAACTTCAATAGGTCATTGCGTTAGTGGAAAACATGGTTAGAAGAGCATATAAAGCACTAAAATTGACCTATTGCTTTCTAACTAAGAAGAGTATGATAAGCAACATAACAACCCTTAGATTATGCTACCATCAGTGACATATACAACTTAGCATGAAAGATTTGAGTTAAAATAAAGAAAAATATCTGCTAAACATGCATTCTAACTCTAAAAAGCATGAAAATAACAATACATAAACATGAAATCTAAAATATGATATGAATCTATGTCTATTCTAACAACATAACAATGCATTTTTCTCTAAAATTATAGGCTTATTTGTGCTCAAAAACACTTTCTATTTATAGAAGAATGAGGAGAGAGAGGGGGGACAAGGTGCATTAATGGAGTTGTAAAAATCATTAATGTGGTGTAAGAGGAAATAAATGCCGAAGTCATTTAAGAGGCATGGTGGGAGGAATATCCATTAATAAAACATTAATGGGAGCATTCAAGAGGCATGGTGAGGGTATAAGAGGGAAGCTTGAGAAGGTGGACTTGGAGAGAGTCAAGCTTGAGAAAGTTGACTCTCCCAAGTGGGTTGAATTCCTAATCACTCCCTAATGGAATGTGACAACATTAGGAGGTGAGTTAGAGTGGGATTAGGATTTGGATTAGATTTAGCATGGGGTGAATAGGTTGGGATGGGTTAGAACCCAGGGTAGAAGTGGTTGAAATGGGTTAGGTTGGGGTTTAGAGGAATATTAATGAAATGAATTAAACTTATTTAATTCATTCAAAAATAGGAATATTAATTATTTAAGCTTTTTATTGCTTTTTAATAATCAATAGGACTATAGCCAATTAAATTAAATTAATTAGGCTAGGGGAATGGGTTCATTTGCAAGTGATGAGATATATTTAATTCCTTTATGATTAAATACTTTAGCCATGTTTGAAATTTGATTTATTTTGATTGGTTTGGATTGATTTGAATTGTATGGCTAAAGTAGTTAATATATTTTAGTGATAAAAATCACCTAGGACATAAATCTGATTTTAAAAGAATTATGTCAATTAGTAACAAGGTCTTTTGGACATAATTTGGGGTATGATCACAGTTAGGGAAAATAGGGTCTATAGTCAGAGAAGACCAAATCCAGGTGGTTACAATCATGCATATGCAAAGAATTTTTAAGCTGAATGGATTGATTATGTATTAAGTTAAATACATGGAGACTACATATTGTTGAAAGAAAAAAGACAAATTGAGATCACAAAGGAAATAATCTTTGCAGTCACTGGATTATGGGATAATGGAATAAAATACGTAAAGGAACTAGATTTTAGAATAGAAATTGAAGTTATAGTAAGGTACAAGAAAGATCAGAAAACATTTTCTATACGCAACATTTTGGACAGAAATGAAATTTGCATCAATGGTTATTGGATACAAGATCTATCAAGAAAATCAAATAGACAACATATCAGAAGGAGCATAATAGGCTGCATATGAAATTTTTACTGAAGTAAATATATATGATTTAGCATAAATGATGAGAAATCAGCTGATGATGGATCTGAGAAAAATCAAGAAACAAGGATTCAAGTTTGGAGTGTTATTGGTATGTATATTTTTCTACGTACAAAATTATTGTCTGGGCATTGGTAAAGTAAATTAGACAACAGATGAACTAGTTATAAATTAAATCAATAGGTATATTGAACAATTAGGAAGAAGTTACAATATAGTAATGTGGAGTTATTTCAAATAATTTCAAACAAGAATATATGAAAGATATCAGAAACCACCTCACATTCTTAAGAAATATGAGAAAGATATATGTTTTTTGGTTAGCACACACTCATGCATAATTATAGTAGTGGAACGATGAACTTCATGGCTACAACCTACTGTATATGAAACAAAGGAGAATGAATTAATAAAAATTATTGAGAAACTATTGGATCAACCTAAGGATATGGAAGATAATCGGTTTGGAACCTATGAAATTTTTTACAAAAGGATAATATCAAAAGAAAATAAATCAAAGGAAGAGGTTAGAAGTACAGTGAGAAAACATAAATCAACTACCATACCTGAAACATATGCCAAGATCAAGATTAAGCGAGCTAAAAAGAGACAACCTACTTGTATCATCTTAAAATGGAAGCACTTCCATGTTATGAACATTTATCCCTCCTTAGGGGGTGTTTTTGACCACTTTCACATTGTCCCCTCATTTCTACATCCTCTCTCACTTCTGTGTCTGTTTAGGACCCTGATTGGGCCTCTCCAGGCACCTTCCCTCCCAAATGGCATGTTTTCCAGGGGTCTTGGCTCCCTAGGTCAAGGTTGACCTTGACCTTGACCTAGGTCAAGGATGACCTTGACCTTGACCTAAGTCAAGGATGATATCGACCTTGACCTGGGTCCCCCTTTCAAATCTGGAAGTCTGTTGGCTGCTAAAGGTCATCAAAATTTCATTTCCCGCTTCCTGGTCGGCTGTTTTGGGTTCCGAAGCAATGATTCTTAAATTGTATTTAATATAGGTCCTCTTCTAGGGGCATGGGTCTAATATGAATTTAATTCTCCTATGTTAGCCTCTCTAGAGGATTGTGCCCTAGTTTCATATAAAAGGAAGTTTTCACCTCTCATTTTCTCTAACCGTTAAGCACAAAGTCTCTCTAAGCCATGTGAAGTACAAATTATCAAATTGAGAATTAAGATAAGTTCAAGAATCCATTGTTCTAAATGTTTTCAAGATTTCAAAGTGTTCAAGTCTTCCTCTCAATCATTCAAGTTCTCCATTGAAGATCAAGGATTCAAGCTTTCAAGCCTTTGAAGGGATTTGGTCCAAGCATTCGAGATTCATCATTCAAACCATAGATCTATCCATCATGTTGAAGTGATCTTCCTTCAAGATCCTTTGTGCATCCTCAAGACTCATTCATTCTCCCTTCAAGTTGAATTCCAAGCATACAATCATGGAGGTTTATGGTTTCTAATTGAATCTAAGCTTTCATATTTACATACTTGTTTACATTCAAAATACAATTGCATATCTATTTGAATATCATAGCTTCATCATTAGATTTACTTCTAATAATTGCTAGCATTCTTTATTTAAATTATTGATTTCAAGGTTAATTCCTAAATGAGGGTTTGACTAAGGCAAACCCCTCCCCACAAAGAAATAAATTTTTTTTATTGTAGGTACAGGTTTGGAACATCAGATTGGGATGGAGATTCGGATACCCTTTTCGGCAAACTTCCAAGATCCAAAAATAGAATTTCAGTTTGAGACTTTTTAAGTCGATTCTGCCCTAGGGTGCAATCAGAAATTTAGGCAAATAGTGACATTGACTTCAGGGTACAAATCGGAATTGTCTCAGACTAGAAAAATATTTTTGGGTTTTGTCTATCTCTGCGTTTCTATTCCAGATCTAGTCTCATATTTTCCAAAAACTCAATACAGGCTTTAGAAAATAACATTCTTCAGATCTACAATATTTCAAGGTTGGTGCATTTCTCCTATTCAATCCAATTAAAAATTTCTTAATCCTTCTAAACCTATTACATACTCTCTTCTATAAAATTGAAATTAGGATTTCTTTCTTTAATCCTTATCCTTAATAGGTTGATTCATTTATGCATTAATCCTTTCTTTAGGGTTAATCAATTTGGATCTTCCCTCGAAGAAATTTAGGATTAAGAGCACAATCCTACCCTTCTCACACCTATTTCAAATAACCCTTAATTTCAAATGTACTATAATGAAACACACATCAATAAACATTAAACTCATCCAATTTCATAGATTACATTTTGGTGAACCCGCGATAGACAACTCTTTCTTTTTGGTGTTAGATGCTTTGCCTCATTTTATTAGAGACGAGATCTTACATATTAAATTAATTTTCTTTTATGCTCTTGCATTTCAAAATACAAAAAAATCTACATACTCATAAAAATATAAAAACACTTCTTGCATTTCATTCACTATGAAGATCTTTAAGATGATTTGGGGCATGGCTATTTTTCTCATTATGCTTCTTTTAGCATCTCTCTATAGTAATTATGATGTTTATGAAAGTATCATCCATTTTATTATGTTTTTTAATCTTCATGTTTCACTTGATTATGCTATTTTGAGATTAATTAATACTATTCTTCCTACTTTCAAAACTTTCATCAAGGATATATGTAGTGGACTTATTACTCTTTTGGATTATGTGAAGAATTGGGTAGATGATACCCCACCTACTAATCTTCCTAATCCTATCATGCCTAATCTTCCTAATCCTAATCCTATCAATCCTAATCTAATTCTAAATATTCCTATTTCTATTTCTCCATCTTCAATCCCTATTTCTTCCCACATTTATGATGGGGCTCAAGCTAGGGTTCATGATAATGACGTTCAAGAATTATTTCATTTACCTTCACCCCCTTATCCAATCTATGATGATGTTAAAGAGGAAAACAAGGAAACCCCTTCTAATCCTATCATTCCACCATACACAAGATTTTATCATGAACACCATAATCAATCTCCTCCTATCGAAGCTTTGCAAGATAGGTACACTATCGGATATACTACGGTGGATAAACAAGGCTATAAAGGTTTAGGGCTTGGTATCAATTAACAAGGCATTCAAAACCTGATTAATTAATCTCCTAAACAAGATATGCATGGTATAGGTTTCCCACCTCCTCCAATTAAGATATTTGATCTTAACCACCATCCTCATCTTCATGTTCTTCTTCCAACACCTTCTTTAGATCACCCTAATACTCCTCAAGATGTGACTAAGAAAGTGTATGTCCAATTAATGAATTCTAAGAAAGAAATATTTAAACCTATTCACAAAAATGCTCTTTGTAAATACAGATGTCCTTTTCATTATAGTAATAAACATTTACTTGCTGATTGTGTTCATTTCAAATTATATATTCAAGAAAGAGCTGCCTTGGGAATTATATCTCATTCCCGTGCAGTATTACAATTTCTTCATAATTTTGATATAGGGCATTGTCCTCATTCTTCTATAAGCTAGATTATGTTTCTCCTCTTGTTCTTAACTTGGGGGAAGAGGTATTTTATTCCAGTCTTCTAGGATCCATTATGCTCTTAGCATGTACTTTTTTTTGAGTTTAATTGGTTATTATTTCTATATTCTATCCTTGTAATTTTCTATTATGATACATGCTTTCTTCACTTATAATCATTCATGATATATTTTCTAGGCCATTTTGTTTTGTAAAGATATCTCTTTTTCTACAACATCTATTGATATAAATTGGTATATCCCTTGCTTTCACCCCTGGGGGGCAAGGAATTTTCCTTCTTCCTCTATCTAAGGATATGCTTTCCTTAACTTTGTGGCATTTATTTATCATACAACATTATTTCCTTATAAATATTTATGTTTTTGGCCATGGATACCCTCTTATATGGGAGGTGATTGTCCTAGGTCATCACCTCTTCTTTATTTTGAAAACTATGCTCTTGATAAACTCTTGCCTTTTCATTGGGTTAGAGTTTGACTCCATTCCGAGATTCCTCTTCCTCTTCATCGCAGGGGGCTAGATGATTGATTCTTTGGTCCCTCTTTCTTTTGAATATGATATTTTATCCTAAGAAATCCTCTCCAGTGGGGGTCTTGATGATAATATATTTTCCTCTTTGAGGATCCTTTTTCCATATGCGACATATCCATTTCAAAATCATATATGTTCTTAAAGGTAAGGGTCAATACTCTTTGCTAAGGATATAGTGTATATTGTTAAGTGATGCAGGAGCATCCTGGGTGTAAGAGCAATCTTGCATCACCCAAAAATATTTCTGTTTTTATATTCAATAAGGGCTATTTTGTGCAGAGCTGCTATTTATGGAAAGTTACTATTTTTGGTA
>MU228022.1:2739595-2820208 GCA_018584345.1 Thuja plicata
TTGGTCGGCCTTATTCTGGAACCTTCCCAGGCGGTGGAAAATTGCCTATATAAGGAAGGCTGTATTATTGTCTTAGGTAGTTCAGAATAGTTCTGGGTAGTAGATCTGGGTAATAATTCGAGGCTTTTTCCTACAGAATATTGTAAGGGAATGCCCAGGTGGCTTTGCATATTGTAATTCTGAAATTTTGTAATTCCACATTTGTGGAGATAATAAGAAGCCAATTTTCTGTTCTTGCATATTGTGGTTGTTTCTTTGTTTATGTTATGTGTTTGTGGTATTAAGGGGAGCACCCTTCATCATTAAGTTGGATATCTCCTTACTTTGTGAAGCGGGTATCCTCTTTCTCTTCCTTATCCTTCCTAGTGGGTAGTCATGATAAGGAGGGGGCATATATAGGGTCTCCCTTATACTAAATTTTACAACATGCTAAATCCTTGGAAGGTAACGGACATAAGTTGCTAAATCCTGAAGAGACACACATTTTTTTTTTTTCTAAATCCTCGGAAGGTAACGCACATAAGTTTCTAAATCCTAAAGAGATACGCATTTTAAATTTTACAATGTTCTAAACCCTTGCAAGGTAACACACATAAGTTTCTAAAATCCTGAAAAGACACACATTTTATACATTTTCCATAGTGATACAAGAATGTGGATCTATGGATATTTTAAAAGCTATCATAAGACACATTACAATTGCAAAGCATAGTTTATGGGTGAACCTATTGGGATCTCCCTCCTTGGTCATTCATGGTAAGGTGGGCATCTTACTAGGTGAGGTAATCACTCTCTCTCTTCTCTCTTTTCACTTTCATGCTATTAGGATTAGATCATGAAGCTATGTTATCTGTAGTGTTGCCCTTGTCTTATTTATGTAATCATGTATGTTTCTATGATTGATTTCTCTTTACTTCCATATCTTTATGCATGTATGTTGAGTTAGAATCCTTGGTTTGGGGTCTCATGTCCTTGAATTAGTGATGTTCTACCTCGTTTCAATCCACCAGAGTCTTTCTTCTAACTTTACCACGAGTATGTTCGATTTCCATACTCCCGCTAAAGTGGGGGCTTTATGTATCCTCTTAAAATGGAAGCATTTCCATGTTAAGAATTTTTAGGCCTCCTTAGGGGGCATTTTTGACCTTCATCACATTTTTCCCTCATTTCTTCATCCTCTCTCACTTCTATGTCTATTTAGGACCCTAATTGGGTCTCTCTGGGCACCTTCCCTCCCAACTGGCATATTTTCCAGGGGTCCTGGCTCCCTGGGTCAAGGTCAACCTCAACCTTGACCTAGGTCAAGGACAACCTTGACCTTGACCTGGGTCCCCCTTTCAAATCTGGAAGTCCGTCGACTGTCAGAGGTCATCAAAATTTCATTTCCCGCTTCTGGGTTGGCTATTTTGGGTTCCAAAGTGACGATTATTGAATTATATTTAATATAGGTCCTCTTCTAGGGGCATGGGTCTAATTTGAATTTAATTCTCCTATGTTGGCCTCTCTAGAGGATTGTGCCCTAGTTTCATATAAAATAAAGTTCGCTCCTCTCATTTTCTCTAACCATTAAGCATGAAGTCTCTCTAAGCCATGTGAAGTACAAATTATCAAATCGAGCATTAAGAGAAGTTCAAGAATCCATTGTCCTACATGTTTTCAAGCTTTAAAAGTGTTCAAGTCTTCCTCTCAAGAGTTCAATTTCTCCATTGAAGATCAAGGATTCAAGCTTTCAATCCTTTAAAGGGATTTGGTCCAAGCATCCGAGATTAATCATTCAAACCCTAGATCTATCCATCATTGTGGAGTGATCTTCCTTCAAGATCCTTCGTGCATCCTCAAGGCTCATTCATTCTCCCTTCAAGGTGGATTCCAAGAATACAATCATGGAGGTTTATGGTTTGTAATTGAATCTAAGCTTTCATATTTACATACTTGTTTACATTCAAAATACAATTGCATATCTATTTGAATATCATAGCTTCATCATTTGATTTACATCTAGCATTCTTTATTTTAGTTATTGATTTCAAAGTTAATTCCTAAATTGGGGTTTGACTAAGGCAAACCCCTCCCCCAAAAAATAAACCATTTTTCTTGTAGGTATAGGTTTGGAATAGAAGATTGCGATGGAGATTCAGATACCCTTTTCGGCAAACTTCCAGGATCCAAAAATAGAATTTCAGTTTGAGACTTTTTAAGTTGATTCTACCCTAGGACGCAATCATAAATTTAGACAAATGGTGACATTGACTTGAGGGTACAAATCAGAACTGTCTGAGATTAGAAAAATATTTCTGGGTTTTGTCTATTTCTGTGTTTCTATTCCAGATCCAGTCTCAGATTTTCCAGAAACTCAACATAGACTTTAGAAAATATCATTCTTCCGATCTGCAATATTTCAAGGTTGGTGCATTTCTCCTATTCAATCCAATTAAAAATTTCTTAATCCTTCTAAAAATATTACATACTCTCTTCTATAAAATAGGAATTAGGATTTCTCTCTTTAATCCATATCCTTAATAGGTTGATTCATTTCTGCATTAATCCTTTCTTCAGGGTTAATCAATTTGGATCTTTCCTCTAAGAAATTTGGGATTAAGAGGACAATCCTACCCTTCTCACACCTATTTCAAATAACCCTCAATTTCAAATGTAATATAAGGAAACACACATCAATAAACATCAAACCCATCCAAAATTTCTTATATTACACTACTGATAAAGGAACAAAGAACATATACTGGGAAAGAGAAAGAGATCAAGAACAATGCAGTCTACAACAAGGAAGAAAACAAGAGGACAGTCAATAGTAGAATAAAAAACAAGTACACAAAGAAAGGAAAATGAACTTGAGACTGAACAAACAAGATCAAGAACTTTGAGGAAAACTAATGACTTAGCAGAAGGAATAAGAGAGCATGGAACTATCATTCACATACATGAAATCAAGTACAGGACATGGTCAAAAGAAGATAAGAAAATTGTAGAAGATGCAATCGTATTTCACTTACACTAATTGAAAAGATTCCCAAATGAATTAAGAAAATTATTCATGAGGAATTACTCGATAAAATAAATATAAGATGGAATGAAGATTTAGAATAAGAAAATTTAAGCAGAGAAAGAAATTTAAACATTACAAAGCTAGGATCAAGTGTTGAAGAAATTGATTAATTGATGACAAAATATGAAAAATAGATTTCTTAAAAAGAGGAGAACAATCAAGTTAGTAGTGGGATTACATAAAGAAGTAGAAGAAGAAGCACTACAAAAGTAGAACATGACCTTTATTGTAGAAAGGTCACAAGGACAAGTGGATCAACTAATTGAAATTTAGGATGAATCTGATGATGATACAAGTACTGAGGAAGATGAATATCTTGAGGAACAACTCACGCAAAAGACAATAGATGAATTCACTAGAACATAACAGGAAACGTATGCTACCAATATAGCACCTGCTATCGGTGAGATAATAGAAAATAAGGAAGAACAAGTTACAAGGACTTTACAAAGTATAACTATGTTTAAAAAACACAATTAAAGAGAAACAAAGATTCAAAAAGTGAAGAAATAGAAGATTTATATGAAAGACCCGACTTTGCAATTTTGAAGAAAGATCCAAATAAGCTACACTAAAATGAACAACTATTATATGTGGATAAATACAGAGAAAAGAAAAATATAGAGAAACAATTAAGGAAGAGGAAAAAGAATAAGATAATGAAGATAATTATTGAAACATTTTCAAGCTTACTACCAATAATAATTGTTGATGAGAATGAATTGGTTACAACACAGTTAAGAACTTTTGTGGACACAATCAGAAATAATCAGAATCTTAAAGCATAACTAAGAGGAAAAATACAACATAGCTCATTTACTAATAGAAGCATAAATAAAATGATAGAAGTCACATAAATATTATCAGAGAGATTGGAGGAAATAAAGGAGACATTAAGTAAAGTGACTGATATCACAAAGAAGCTACTTATAGGTAATAATACACCAATTGAGGAATCATGTATGATAGCTATACTTATGGATATGATGTAGAAACATATAAAAGTTACATCTAACCTGCTGAGCATAGTATAAAAGAATGATAAGGAAGATATTACCTGTTGGTCCACTAAGAGAGGGGGTGAATCAGATAAAATCAAACTTAAATACTTAAAACTTAGCTCACTAATTCACTTAGTAGTAATGAATATAGTAATGACTGACTCACCAAATAAATTAATAAATTAAACAAACATACATCTCCTAATATGCAAATCAATCATTCAAACTTAGTTAACACCAGATTTAATGATGAAACCCAATATGGGAAAAAAATCTATGGTAATTATGACCCACAATAAAAATGTACCTTTCTGAAGTACGCTCAGTTAAGAACTTATCCTGTTAAAGATTACAAACACATTTTCTAGATGTGACCCTATTAAGGGATTTACCTCTAATCTATTAAGATCTTCACCTTGTTAGGAGTGGCTTTGTTAGAGGTCTTTAAGCACTCTTTTGGAATGTCACCTACTTCTAATAATTACAAATAGGACTGTTAAATCCACTCGATTAAGAGATTTTTCTCTGTTACAAATGATAATAAGAAACAGTAAAAATTTGATATGTAAATATGGAAACAACCTTTGCTTCGGTCAAATCCTTTATGCTCACATGAATACTGGCATCACATACTCCATTTGTCTCTACTTTAGACTGTAGATTCTTCTCTTTCTACTTCTCTGTTCTGCTTGGTAACTTCTGTTCTTCAGCTTCTTCTGCTTCTTAATTCAACTTGCCAACATCTCTTCTCTATTTTGTTCTCATCCTTTATATAGACAAACTTTTCCCTCTTAATCTCCTTTCTTAGGTTTTCCATCTTTTTATCACTCAATTGTTCAATCATCTTCTTGACAAATCTTAGCTTAGTAAACCATTAAATTTTACCTCATAACTTGAACTTTTTCTTGGAACTCTAATAATCAGGTTTAACCACTTAATCTTTTTCTTAGGTCTTCTCATTGAATTTTATTTCTCGTAGATATTCTAACAAAATTCCTTTAATTCTTTTCAACATCTAGATCATCATAGCTTTATATTAAATTTGATCTTATCATCATTTTGAATCAATATCATGTACCCATTAACTTGCTTTGCAACTCGGTAACTAACTCCATTCATTGCTCAGTGCCTAACTCATTCTCAGTGCTCGGTAACTAATAGTGACTAACACAAGTCTATATAACCGACTCTGTCTAGCTTGGTAGAGTAACTCTTTTCAGTCATAAATTAACTCTTTGTAATCTCTAACTTAATCAATCAAATGTACCGACTTGATATCATCAAATATATAGTAGAAAATAAATATATCAACATTACTTCATCATTGTCTTATCTATATTTATCACCCATTTAACTTCTCCTTCTTATGATATGGTAACTCAATAAAAATCAGTAATCAATTACTTGATATCAATGACAAAATAACAACTAATCTAACTATTTCTACAAACATGTATACCTATTATCACTCGGTCTTCATTATCTCCATCAGTTGATTAACAATCTCCCTTTTTGGTATTGATGGCAACACTATAGTATTACTATAGAAATTGATGATGGAAAATCTCAATAATATCAATCTTTATCATTTCTCCCTCTGAGTTGATAGTTCAATTTATGATCATCACACTTGTTGTGGGTCCAGAAAACACACCCCATTTTTTGTCCTCTAATCATGGGGACCCCACCTTTTTCTTTTCACTTTTGGGTCTGCCCCTCTCCCTATTCCTTGAACTAGGTTCTTGAGGGGCATGTTGAGAAGAGTAGAGTTTTTTTTGGCATTTTTTCCCTTTCAACATTTCGGAGGACCCAAATTTCCCTAAAATATAGAAAAGGCCGAAAGTGTGAGCCCGACCCTTTTGGTGTTTTGGCCACCAAAATGCCGAAAGGCTGAAGGGTAGAACCTTCACACCTTTTGGTGTTTTGGCCTCCAAAAAAACAAAAGGTGGATGTAGCCACCCAAGTTTCAGTGCTTTGGCCTCCAAAACACCAAAGATCAGTGATGTTATCCATGAGCTATTTAAACACTTAATCACTCTAAGTTTCTCACTTGTGTTTTTCTTTCCTTGCCTGCGTCTCCTCACTCCTCCACACATTTTTAGTTTCTTTTTATTTTCATGCCCTTCTATTTCCTCCTCGCACCCAGTGGTCATAGTCCTACCCTCTCCTTGTATTTAATAGGTAGGGTTTTGTCCTCTCTTCCTGTCAAGCTCATTTTTTATTTGTTTTGTATCTGTTTGTGTTAGGTTTTTAGCCTAGTCAGGTCATGCTCTCTCCTAAGTCCCTAGGTTTTGTGCCCTGGGACTGGTGGAGGGGTCTCTCTCCCCTTTTTTCCCTTTTCTTTTATTTTTTTAAGAGTTAGGGTCTTTGGTGTCGCAGCCTAGTCGTAAGTTTTTGGCCTCTAAAAGGCCAAAAACATCCCTTCCCGGAGCAATTTTACAACTAACTACATTTTTCACTTTTGACAACATCGCTGCTTCAGACCTCCCAAATGTCCAAATGCCTTGAAACACCAAAATGACTGAAGACAAGGTCTCTGTTCCTAGAGTTTTCAGAATTTCAGACTCCGAAACCTTCTTCAAACTTTTGCACTCTGAAAGCCCAAAAGTTTTCATTAGCCCCTGGATCTTTCAAGATTTCAAGTTTTCACACCCCAATTCTCCACAAGGGTTTTGCACTCTAACCTTGTCTTCAGCATGTAAAAGCCTGAAATTCCTGAAAGAGTGAAAACTGCATTTCTGGCTACTTAAGAGACCTTTGCATCTAATTTTCTTAGTTTGTTTGTTTCCTTTCCTTCTTTTTTAGTTTTATTTCAATATAGATACTAATACTTGCATTTTTCCTTGTAGGAATGCCTAAGAAATGAAAAGCATCCTCGATGAAGTACTTTGTACAAGAGGAATCACCCCCCTTCAAAGATCAGGAACAATCACATAGATATTACTGATACCGACATCGGGAACGTGGATTGGGATTAGTTCCTAGTAAGGTGTTCCCAGCCAACAGCAAGGTCTAAAGACTGTACCTCCCTAGTCATATCAGGCCTAGTTAATGTAGCAGCCCATCCAGTGACAGTCATGTCTTCTGATTTGATCATGACCTTAGCTAACCACTACATACCAGATGAAAATGTGGTTAAAAATACAAAAGGATAGGTGGTTCTGGACCTAAGGCTAGACAATGTAGAAGAGGTCTTCCATCTCCAAAAGGGCATGGAAAAATTCTATTATTTCTACTTAGACAAAGGGGCTGAGATGGTTTAGGAACAAAGTTGAAGATGCATATGAGATTACAAATCAAGAATACCTCAAGTAGCCTCTCCCGAAGAACAAACTAGATAAGATAGATCTCAGAAGGGGGTACTTAAAAGATGACATCCAGGCCGCAATGACATTAATAATCTAGGTATATGGACTACCTCAATCCATCCAACTCAAGAACTAGATGATCTTACTGGTAGAGAAGATCAAAAACTGCAAAGCTAGGTTTGATTGGGCCACTATGATAAGTGACAAAATGGATGAGCAACTGACCGCAGTCAAGGACAACCCAAAATTATACATGACTACATATATAGTGTTCCTATTGGATGCACAAGAAGACTATCTGGGGCTCACAAAAAGGGGAAACATTGATGACCCAAATGCATGGCCTCATATTGTCTATCCACAACTAGTGAGAAGAGAAGATATGCTAGAAAATAGCCAGGATAGTGAATGACGCCTTTATCTTTGCAATCATCAGATCCATAAACAATGACTTCACAAAGAGATTGTTAGAAGAAATAGTTGCCAAAGTGAGGGCCATAGGGGCTTATTACATATAGTTCATGATGTTCACATACATCTGAGTGGTAGGATCTACCCTAAACCCAAAGAAGCTACCCAGGTACCCATCTAATTGGGTAATCATCCTTGAAATGGCCAGATAGCTTACAGACTCATATGAGCACATCAAGCATAAGAAGAAGCACTACTAGGACTTCCCCATTTCCTTAGGCCCCTACACCCTTGAGGACATGAAAATTTGTAAGTCCTTGGCTTTTGAGTTGGACAAGTGTTTACTCCAACTATATAAAAAAATCCGGGCAAGATTTGACCCAATAGGAACATACAACCATATCATTGACAATTTTTACATCCACGAGCCACACATTGAAGATCATTGGATGAATTGTGTGGATGACCACAAGGTAAGAATTAGGGATTAATGCAGGATGTCCCTCACACTAGCATAAGAAACTTTATAGATCATTATTCCCCCCAAGGTTTGGGAAAAAGATTCAAATAATGTGCTAGAGTCAATTTATACTCTGGATAAGATATACAACATGCTCATCTTGAATGCAGAGATAGATAAGGATGAAAATGATGACATTGAATTCAAAGTAAGCCATGTGGTTAGGAAGATTGAGGCATGGATAAATAGGCCCTATCAAATGGATCCTATTCCAATGAAGACACTAATGGATCTGCCCCATAAGGTAGATAAGAAATGGGGAGAAAGGTCCACAATATCCCAATACAAGAAGGCCCCACCTCAGAAGCTAGGGATAGTGTATTGGCATGAACGTCTAGTAGAATATGGTCCTAATCCTACACACAAGGCCCCAAAAAACAGGATTATAGGGAAGCTATATCCTCCTATTGGATCATCATAGGCCACCCAAGATGAAGGCCCTTCCACTTCTAGCCAATTTCCCCTACCACTAGAGAAGGGAAGAATACTTATAAAAGAAAGAGGGCTTCTATTTCTCCAAGATTGGAAACTTTACAAGAGGAGCCAAAAGAGGAAGAGGTACCCTTATTAAAAAGGACAAGATCTAAGGAAACCTCTCTAAGGAATAAGGATATCACAATGAAGAATACAAAGGATACAAAAGAGTAGGACAAGCCTTTGGATTCCCTAGGCTCAGATGAGTTCCAGATATCCAATTTTGAAGGACTAGAGGGCTTTGCAGACCAAGGGAAGGATACACTTGAATCAACAAAAATAATTGACATGGGAACATAGGCACCCATCTAGCCTCAAGTGATCCTCACTCCACCTCCAACCCAATTCAATAATCTCTCACTAAACATGCCTATCATAGGAGTGGACTCTAGCACTGGCCAAGGGCCAAAAATTCAAGATGCCACCACTATCCAAAGTACAGCAAGAGGTAATACTATAGGAGAGAGTTCAATCTCAACTCCACTTCCCCACATTCGGACTCCATCAACCTCTCTCCCACCTCCCATTCTGACTCCACCACCTTCTCTCCCAACTCCCATGCCAACTCTGCCTCCTTCTACTTCTACTTCTACTCCACCACCTACAATACCAATTTCTACTCCACCACCATCAGTTCCTTTTCCTTTCTTTATCCCGAATCCCCAAGTGTTGATAAGCACAAAAGTTGTGTCTCCCTTCAAAACTACACTGGGAGCCATGAATGGCCTTAATGTAGAAGTATTAATCAGTTCCTTAGGGGATGAAGGCTGAGATAGAGATGAACAAGATGCTAAAGGAAAGAGAAGGAGAGAGTCATGAGGAAGGAATTCATGAGGGAGAAGTTATGGGAGAAGGTGAACATAGGAGAGATGTAGAAGAGGAGGTGACCCCTGAATCACAAATCTTGGCTTTAGTCCTCCATATCACCCCATATGAGCCAGTTATAGTCTTTAGTAAACCTACTTGGTTCACTAAAGAGATTCAGCCAAGGAAGAGGACTTACAGAGATGAAGAGGAAGGAGAAAACATAGATATGGCATTCCTAGGGAAAGCCTTCCACAAGGCAGAGGCCAATATACCAGCTAGGACTATATCCTACATCACTCAAGATACCAAGGGTCACTCGAAAGCATAGGTAACTTTTCCTCTACTAGCACCTCTCAAGCACAAATAACTTCTAAGGATTATACATTTGAAGGGGTAGATCTAGGGGATCTAACTAGGGAAGGAAGTAAGACACTGATAGACTTAGGGATTCAACATGATCTAGGATTTATGAGCAAAGACGAGGAAACCATCAAGTCCTTAATAGAGAAAAATGAGCTCTAAAGAAATTCATTCATAAGATGGTGGGTCATTTTGACCCAAGTTGCCTTGAGGCCTCATTACAGGTCGTACTAGAAAAGAGAGCTACTCCGGACTTGCCGATAGGTATGACCCCTTCTTTCATTCAGGCAAGTGCTAACTGGAAGAATGATTTTGAGTAGTATGGAGAAGGGGTTATCAAACTAGTATTTAGGCCTTTCAAGTCATTCTGGTGGAAACCACAAAGTTGATTAACCTGATGGAGAGTGAGAAGGGGTTAGATTCTGAAGTAACTAAATGGAAATCTTCCCTCCAAGACCTTAAGATAATCAAGAAGCAACACTTACAAATCCTGGTTAAGATATATGAGGGCGAAGAACTAGACAACTTTGAAACCTAGATTAAGAGCATTGCCAAAACAATTAAGGTTTGCAAAAAGTGCCTAGCTCGCATACTATAAAAGCATAAAGAAGTTATGGAATGGGTAGAAGAAATAGAAGGTTTCTTCATAGGTATCAGATTAGAACTGTACCAGGACAAAGACAAACAAATCCTATGCCCAGCTAAGGAAGTGATACACCAATTCAAGGATATTTTGGCAAGTATTGGCACCAAAGAGGCCCTACACCAACTATTCTATTCAAAGGAAGACATGTAGAGGATGTCCGAACACAAAGAAGATATCAAGTTCTTCGCTTCAACATTAATCAATTTTAGAGAGAAGAAAGAATGACATGTTAAAAAAGTGAAGAGGAGAGAAACAAATTATAAGGAAGTGTAGGAAATAGTGTAGAGGCTGGAAGCTTCTCATCCAGTGGTGTTCCCAAGATGATTGCTCAAACCTGGACAACCATTTTTGAGAGATATAGTTTTCACAATTAGCCATTTTCCCCCAAAGGATAATTTCATCATTTTAGCCTTTTGGTCATTTTGGCCCTCTCAAAATTTCATCCTTTCATCCTTTGTATCCTTTTGGCCTCCGAAAGGGATAAAATTTTGGGATCTCTAGTTTTGGTTTTAACACTTAGTCAAATTTGCTCTTGGTAAATTTTGGTGCAAAGGTTGGGGTCTGAATTTCTAGGATTTTTCAGTGAGCACTTTTTTTGCATGGAATTTGAACTTCAGATAAGATGGATGCCTAACTGGAGCTTGTTTTGGAAGGGTTAAGGGTCTTTTATCAGTTCCCACCTCAAAGAGAACCACTAAAGATTCCAAGGGAGAACTCCAAGATCAAGAAGAAGACTCCAGTTGCATATAAAGAAACCCCAATCTCTCTCTCTCTTCTTTCTTGGTGAGTTTGATCCCTTTTGCATGGGCAAACTGATTATAAATGGATTATAAATATATACAAGTTGTTTAGTATCAGTTAGCAATAGTTTCCTTTAGCAAAGCTTTAGTTTTAGTTTATTTTCATTGTCTTTAGAGTCTTTGATGCCCTAATTTTGGCATTTAGATTTTGTAGATAAGAACTCTATATATTGTAATCAAAAGCAATGTAATAGGGTTGGATTCTTAATTTAATACAGATCTACAATTGTGCTTCATTGATGGTGTGATATTTTCTAATATATATGGAAAATTGATGAGTGTGTGCATGATTATTCATTCTTTTCAAAGAGCCAATTGTTTTATTGTGTTTCACATCTGCATTTCTTTAGTTAGATTTTGTTGTTTTTCATCTACCTTATTGTGACAAATGTATGGAAAGATAATCTTTTGGGCTTAACAATAAATCTATCTTGTGTGTGCACACAGCTTGGTAGCTTCAAGATTTGATAGGTTTTGAAAATATTGCATGAGTGAATACATTTCTCCTTTTCAAATGATTGCATCCATTATGTATATAATTGTGGCATTGTCTAATTTATATTCATTGGGTTGGTTCAAAATCTCTCTATCATTCAATTCACAAGGAAGGATCAATAATAGTTTATGTTTGTTAGGATTTCATTTTTAGAAAATTACTTCATTCTTGTTACCCTACTCATGTAAATTTCTGTCATAAATCTGAAAGCAATCGAAATCATCTTTATCTTAAACACAACTTTGTTTCCTTAGTTAATCACAATATTTGATAAATTTGAAAATACTAAAAAAGAACTAAAGTTGTTTTGTGGTTTGATGTCTTGAAAGTACTAGCTAAGGCCTCCTTATGAACATTCTAATTTATCTTCAACTGAGTAACCAAGAAAGTTGTACCATGACCCCAGAGGACCTTGGGAATAACATCATTATTCTTTCAAGAGAGGAAATTGAATCTCGAGATCCTAGCAATTGACTTGTGTAAAACAAATGCTCAACAGAAGTGGTGCTAGAAGGAGGGCCTCAAGACTAAAAAGCTGGATAACATTGTATCTTTTTCTCCAGAATGGTTTGAGTGAGTTCTTAGATCATCTCTAAAAAGAGGCAAGTTCCTTGAACTCTCTCACCACCGTAGAGATCGTAGCAACAAAGGGAAGACAAGAGAGAACTCCTCTCACCATCCTACCGAGTCACAAAACCCGCTTGGACAAAAATCACACATTGTTGTCCTGACTATTCTCATAGCCATAAATAAAAATAAAAAATTGCAAAACCAAAATTTGCAGCAACCTCATCTAATGGATTTCTTCACTAATGAACAAAGCTCACCATTAAACTTTGTTGGGTAGCTCCATGAATTGCCCAAAAATCTGAAAAAGTTTTGCACATGTTTCATATATGGAAAATCAAGGAAAACAGAACAGCACATCAATGCCTTCAAAAAAATTTGCAACCGTAAAGAGATCGCCCACCAAGATATTTTTTTTCTTCAATTACCATATACTTTGGGGGAATTTGTGTACAAATGGAACCTAAACCTACCACATGAATCTATCTCTGCATGGCTCAAATTTGAAACCAAATTTCTCAATCAATTTAAGTTGTATGTGGACCCTGCTACAACACACCACCAGTTCATAATGACAAGAAATGATACTAAGGAGCCTATTTTCATATTCAATCATCATTTCCAAAAGATGCATCAAAATTTGGAAGCTCCTTACACCATACTAGAGGCAACCATCATGCAAGTTTACTAACTCAAAGCTCTGGACCCCTTCACTTCAATTTTCCTAAGAAGAATCCCCCTGTAGATGATTGATGACATACCTCTGAGTAAAAAAATAATTACACTAGATCCCCAAGAAATTAATAATCCTACACCACCTAGAGTTCTAAATGATCCTACATCATCCTCATCAAACACATTTTCTAGTTACAAGAGCTCAGCATGGTCAAATAATAAATACAGTGTAGTTGAAGAATTAAAAAAAATAAAGGCGAACATATACATGTTCAAGATGCTTCAAGGTTTCCTTCTTAGAGAGAAGCCCTCCTGAGATCCCTGGACCATTCAAAGCAAGGTAAAATGGCTAGCAGTGCAAATACCACCTCTACGTCAACACTTTCAAAGCTTTCCCAATGATGTTCAAAGATAAGATAGAGGTACCACCATTCCTGCTCAGTCTACAGATATTCAAGAAGAAATTACACAATTTCCTGATTGATTTCAGGGCTTCGTGTAACATCACGCCTTTATCCATCTATCAAAAACTAGGAATAATTCTGCAAACAACAAACAGAGTGGTGATTATGCTCGATAAGACATAATTCAAGGTAATTGGTGTACTCAAGGATGTAGATATCCAACTAGTTGCTGACCCAAGGTTACAAAAATACATTGATGTGCACATAGTAGATATTCCCAAGACTTATGGAATGCTACTGAGTCGAGAATGGACCAAATGCTTGAGAGGCTGGTTGTCCTCAGATTTCACATAGCTATGGCTACCATGGAAAGGGCTGAACAACCAAATCAAGATTGATGTTGAGCCTAAATTAAAGAGGATGATCACTGATAATAATACTCTAAATGATTTTTTGTTTATACAGACTGACCTAGGCACCTATCATATGGATGACATTCTCATGTTCCAAATAAGAGAAGTTGAAGACCAAGACCATAGTCCTATGTAGGGCCTACTAGAGATAAATATCAATGAGAAAATATTTCAGATATTTATCAACAGTATAGTGACAAGAATGAAACACCTAGGGAAAGATGTGGACCCTAACATCCTCCTATTGCCAAGGTACTATTGGTTACATCAAGTGAGTCACTCATAATTCACATGCTCCAATTGCCAAAATGCGATGTCCTAAGTGATAACCCAAATTTCCCTACCAGTCAAAGTCCTAAGGAAGCCTGAAGTAGACAGAGGAACCCTCAAAGTGGCAAGTGAAGGTGGCATCATGTCTAGGGTAGATGACCTAGTGGACCTAGATGCCTCGACTGAAAGTCAAGGTAGTGGGTCAGATTTAGATACCAAAAGCCCTACCTTGAACTTATTCAGTGACTAGAGCACTTTAGATAATGGAGCATGTCCACTCTATAGAGAGCTACAAGAAGATAAAGATGGTGAAAATACTAAATTCCCCAACCTCAAACATATCTAAGGGATGAGAAAAAGAGAGTCAACTTCCTCAGGTATTGATGGAGGAAAGAAGCAGAAGCTCTAAGCAAAGGGATTCTCAAAGAGGGTCCTTGACGATTAAAAACCTGTAAAATAGTACCAAATATGGAAATTACACTTTGATGGCTCTAAGTGTAAACAAGGAGCAGGAGTGGGGATCAAAGTAACAGATCTAAGAGGTAAGTCTTTCTATCCTACATATAGAAATTACAATTTCTATGCACTAACAATGTTGCAGAATATGAAGCATTGGTATCTGGACTCCTCCTGGCCCACGAGAAAGGAATAAAAGCCTTGATGGTAGAAGGAGATCCACAACTGGTCATCAAACAAGTCTATAGTTAGTATTCTTGCAATGATAAGAGGTTTTCAGCCTACCAAAATAGGGCATGGGACTTCATCAATGACTTCGAAGTGGGGATCAAACTAATAAATCCAGATCAGCTTTCATTCAGGCAAGTGCTAACTAGAAGAATGATTTTGAATAGTACTGAGAAGCAGTTATCAAACTGATTTTTAGGCCTTTCAGAGTCATTCTGGTGGAAACCACAAAGTTTATTAACCTGATGGAGAGTGAGGAAGGGTAAGATTCTGAAGTAACTAAATGGCAAGCTGCCATCCAAGACCTCAAGATAATCAAGAAGCAATGCTTCCAAATCCTGGTTAAGATATATGAGGGTGAAGAACTAGACAAATTCAAAACCTATATTAAGAGCACCACCAAAAAAATTAAGGTTTGTCAAAAGTACCTAGCTGGCATATTGGAAAAGAAGAAAGAAGTTATGGAATGGGTAGAAGAAATAGAAGGTTTCTTCACATGTATCGACTTAAAACTATACTGGGACCAAGACAGAAAAATCTTGCACCCAGCTAAGGAAGTGATACAATGATTCAAGGATATTCTGGTAGGTATTAGCACCAAAGAGGACCTACACCAACTGTTATATTTAAAGGATGACATGCAGAGGATGTCTGAACACGAAGAATAAATCAAGTTCTTTGCTTCCAAATTGACCTTTTTTGGAGAGAAGCAAGAACGACAGGTTAACAAAGTGAAGAGGAGAGAAATACATTATGAGGAAGTGCATGAAATAGTGTAGAGGCTGCAAGTTTCTCATCCATAAGTGTTCCCAAGATGATTTCTCAAACCTGAACAACCATTTTTTAGAGATGCACTTTTCACAGTTAGTCATTTTTCCCCCAAAGGCTAATTTTAGCATTTTGGCCTTTCAGCCCTTTCGTCCCTCTTGGTATTTCATCCTTTCATCCCTTTTGACCCTCTCAACATTTCAGCTTTTTGGCCTCTGAAAGGGCCAAAATTTTGGGGTCTCCAATTTTGGTTTTAGCACTTAGTTAAATTTTCACTTGGCAAATTCCAGTGCAGAGGTCGTGGTCCAAATTTCTAGGATTTTTTTAGCAAGATCACTTTTTTTGCATGGAATTTGAACTTCAAATCAGATGGATGCCTAAATGGAGTTTTTTTTGGAAGGGTTCAGGGTCCTCTATCAGTTCCCACCTCAAAGAGAACCACAGATGAAAATTCCAAGGTAGAAATCTGAGATCAAGAAGAAGACTCCAGTTGCATATAAAGAAACCTCTCTCTCTCTCTCTCTCTCTCAGCAAGTTTGATCCCTTTTGCATGGGAAAACTGATTGTAAATGGATTCAAAATCTATGTAAGTTTTTTAGTATCAGTTAGCAATAGTTTCCTTCGGCAAAGCTTTAGTTTTAGTTTATTTTCATTGTTTTTAGAGTCTTTGATGCCATAATTTTGGAATTTAGAGTTTGTAGATCACAACTCTATATATTGTAATCAAAAGCAATGTAATAGGGTCAGATTTTTAATGCAAGAAAGATCTACAATTGGTGCTTCATTCATGGTGTGATATTTTCTTCTATCTATGTGAAATTGATGAGTGTGTGCATGCTTATTCATTCTTTTCAAAGAGCCAACTATTTTATTTTGTTTCAAATCTACATTTCTTTAGTTGGAGTTTGATGTTGTTCATCTACCTTGTTGTGACGAATGTATGGAAAGTGTCATGCCCAAAATTTGGGCAAAAACACATAATCAAATTTTTTTAAAAATATGCTAAAGGATAGCTACACTACCTCAAATGTAACAATTGCATGAAAAATGGTGCAAGAGGTAAAATAATTAACAAAAAGGTCATACTAGGTAGAATAGCTTTCAAAACTATCATACAGGGATCCCTAAGCTACACGCTTTGATCAACACACAAATTGAGATAGTTGGCCAAAAGTCAATCTGAGTTGACCCAAAAGTCAATTGTGCTTTGATAAGCATGAAAAGATGTTACCAGGGCCTGCTAAGCCCTAAGGAAGGCTTACACATGCATAACAATCTAGTTGACCAAAATTCAATGAGAGTTGACTTCAAAAGTCAACTATGCCTGATAAGTGTGAAACTGAAAACCAAGGTTCTAAAGAGTATAGGGAATGCCTGGGCTCAAAAAATGGGATGGTCGGAGGAAGTTTGACCATGGTTGACCAAAATTCAACCATGCATGATATCGGTCAAAGGTAACAACAAAACCCTAATGAATGTTTATCACGAGGATAAGAGGTTGTTATGACCCCCTTATCGATAATAATGGCTAAAAGTTTTAACTATTAATTTAATAAAATAAATCATGTTTTAATGCTACATTTATATATTAATTAACAATATCCCCTAATTTAAAGGTAATAGCCTAACATAAAAATAAAATTAATAAACTAATATTTATTTATAAGAAAATAACTTTAATTATGATCCTATAATTACCTCCTTCAATTTTAAATAAACTTGTTTTAATCATTAAATAAGGATCAATTAACAAATGGAAATCCAATCTAATCTGAATTTAAAATCTGATTTGCAAGTTTAAAATCAAATCTAATTTAAATAATACTTAATCATATTAAGTCATATCTATATGAAAATCTAATTTAAAGATAAGTCAAATCTATCTACACATTATCAAACCTATCTAAAAATCATTAAATCCATATATGAATATAACCTAATGTAGTAATAATCTAATCTTCTATATAGAATCAAATCTTATTTAACTCTAAAAGAACATCATATCTAATTGTACGCCTCTCTTTTTCGTGATTCATGGTTTCCAAGCTTTCCAAAGGCGGGGGTTAGTAGCACCATTTTGCAATGATGTAAACCAAATACACAAAGCTACCAATAATGAATAACTTAAAATGTAACCAATAAAATGTACAAGAAAAGAAAGGAAAAAAAAATGAATGCAAACCCCAAAGTTCTTGAAGCTTCTATTATCTCTCTCCACTCCTTTTGAAATGCTATTTTTTATGCTTAGTATTGGTATGGGAAGCGTCTATGACTTGAGAAGCATTGAGAATTTGCTAATTGTAATGTGTGTGTGATCGCAAGATGGCTTGAATGCTAGAACCAAACTGACAGAGTAATGGCACACGAGAGCTTGAAATCCTGGATGTATGATTGCAAGAAGGCTTGAATGCTAGAACCAATCTGACATAGTAATAGCGCACAAAAGCTTGAAATCCTGGATCCTTCAAATGGTTATGAAGGGTTTATTATATAGGAATTGGGGATGATATGAATGGTTGAGATCAATCCCAGAGATAAGGAGATGAACAATTGAGATCAAAGGGAAATGGAGAAGCCATCAGTAAACAACAGTGTCTATGCAGAAACATATTTTCACCTTAGTAAACAAAATATGTTGTTAATAACATAAATGTTAGCCTATTGTGTTAACATGTGTTAGTAATTTTCAAACAAATACAATAGGCTAACATTTATGTTGTTAACATATTTTGTTTATGATGGGGAGGGCACCTTACTCTCTGAAACTCCTACTCTCTTCTAGGAATCTCACCTTGGATCCTATTCAATTCAGGACCCTCTAGACTCACACTTGAGTCTCTTAGGGATACTCTCAGACCCTAACCAGAAGGAATTATCTATTCCCTCTCTCTTAGGTTTCCTACCCACCGAAATGCTTTACTCTTCACTGTATTTTACTCTTCATGACTGAATCAGATCCATCATGCACCTTCCTATTTCTATCTGTTTATTCTACAAGTTCTCTAGCCAGACCATTGACTCGCCTAGGACTTGTCTGCAATCTTGACTAGCTTCCTTTCCAACATAAATACAGAAACAAACATAATATACATGAAGGATGCTTCTTGACTATCACAGTCCATAGAATTGATTATCAGAGTCAAGAAGCATCCATGAGACTAAACTGAAACAAAATCCTACTTTACAGAAGTCTGTTCAGAACAGAAAAAACACACCAAATACAGTAAACTCATTTTTATTAAACACCAGTAGATTACAATATTCCCTGCTAGTCTATTCTATTTTGACTTTCTTACAATCACTCCCCCACCCTTACAAAATTCCCTTTTTCTATTTTTATCCTCGGCCTCTTCTTGATTCTGTAACCCTGGCGGTTATCTGTCATTTGAGAATTCCAGATGTCTCTGTTCTTCCCTTTCTTCTACAAACTGTCATCACCTTGCTCTGCATGGTCGTCTCTGTGGACAGCTCTTTTCATCTATGTCATTCCTTTCTATTTTGGCGGTTAAGACTTTTCAATGCTTCCTCCTGTTGACATGTCATCATTTTTCATCATTCAACTGTTTCTTTTGTTCATCGCATAGTTGCGAGTTATATTCACTCTTCATGTCTTGATTCGCGACTGAGCGATAACATGCTTATCACGCTCTTGCTATGCCTTTACCCGAGCTATCCTTTACTCCGTGACTGAGCGAAGCTTACTTGTCACGCACTCGTAACTCTTTTAGATGAGCTGACCATGTCGTTGCGATAGAGCGATGAACTCAAGTCGCATGCCTGCACTGCTTCTTTTCGAGCTGATGTTTTCATCTGCGATCGAGCGATGAGCACTCGTCACGTACCTGCACTATTTTGATACAAGCTGTTCATGTCTCTATGATTGAGAAATGCATTGAAATCACATACCCGCACTGCTCATGCTTAACTGTCTGTTTAGCTCGCGACTGAGCGATAAGTGCTTGTCGCGTTGTCGTGCCGATTTTCCACTAATTGTTATTTGACCACCAACTGCGCGCTGAGTTAGTGTCACCTTGTCGCAGCCATCTTCCACTAACCGTCAACCTGCTTGTGAGTCTGCGATGCCTTCTCATCATGTTGTTGCGACCCTTATGTCCTAACTGCTAACTCACCTCGCGACTGAGCGATGAGCTCTTGTCGCATACTCGCACACTTCAGAATTTAACTGTTGAACAGCTCGCGAGTTGGCGATTCACTATTTCCTGCTTGCTGCTGGCCTCTGCGACTTTGCGATGAGACAAAACATATCAGGCCTGAGACAAAACTTGTTAATCGTGACCATTCTGCAAAAATGTTAGGGCTTGGGAGCTAAACCCTAGGTGCTCTGCACCATACTCCCCCCTCTGCAAAGGAAAAAAATTAGCTTGAACTAGTCGGCAGCAATGCCAAACTAATGCCATGTCTTTTGCAGTCTGTTTCGGTCATCCATGTAGCTTCTGCTTCTGGTAACCCTGACCACTTTACTAGGTATTCTCTGTATACCCTGCGCCTGGTTGTTTTCTGAATTCTAGAATCCAGGACTTTCTCTACTTGCAACTTGGACTTAGGCTTCATCTATATATCTTGAACATCTTTTCCTATCTCCTTCTGCTGAGTATTCTCAGGTATCACTAGTCCTTTGTATGGAATCAAATCTTGCACATTAAAAATAGGTGATATATCCAAATTGTTAGGTAAATTAATTTTATAGGCATTTTTCCCATATTTCTCCAATATTTTACAGGGACCTATTCTCCTCATTTGCAACTTAGTAGGAACCCCCTTCTGTAATATGGCTTTGTTCAGATGTACCATTACCAGATCTCCAATCTAAAATTGGACTTCTCTCCTTCCTTCATCTACCTTTTCTTTTAATTTCTGATTTGACTCAATCAGATTTCTCTTCACTTGATCATGTATCTCCTTCATGGATTGTGCAAAGTCATCAACATGTCCACTTATCACTCCTTGTCCTTTTAATTCTCTGAGTTCACAAACTCCTCTTGGATGTATCCCATAGACAATCTAAAATGGGCTTTTCCCTGTATTTCTATTAACACTATCATTGTAAGAAAATTCTGCCTGTGGTAACACTTGATCCCATGCTTGTCCATATTCCTTTGTCAAGCATCTCAGAAAATTTCCCAACACTCTGTTGACAACTTCTGTCTGACCATCTTTTTGAGGATGGTAAGCAGAACTGTGGGACAAATTAGTTCCCAACCTTCTCCATAAAGTTTTCCAAAAATGACCCATGAATTTGACATCTCTGTCTGACACTATGTTTACTGGCAATCCATGAATTCTAACTATCTCCTTGAAAAATAGATGAGCTATATGACTAGCATCATTAGTGGTCTTACAAGGTATAAAATGACTCATTTTTCTGAATCTATCTACCACAACAAAAATTCTATCATAACCAGTCTTTGTCCTAGGTAACCCCACAATAAAATCCATACTCAAAAATTCCCAAGGTCTATCTGGTATGGGTAGTGGTTGATACAAACCAGCATTTGTAGAGGTTCCTTTTGCTTTTTGACAAATTGTGAATTTCTCTACATATCTCCTTACATCTTTCTGCATCTTTGGCTAGTAATAGTATCTACTTACTAATTCCAGAGTCTTGTTCAATCCAAAGTGTCCACTCAAACATCCATTGCGTTTTTCTTGTATCAAGTTTTCTCTCATTGAACCCTTTGGAACACATAATTGATTGTCCTTAAACAACAAACCATTTTGCAGAGTGTAGTTAGCAAAATCACTGTGAAAATGATTTTCAAAATCAGAGCATATCTTGTATGCTTCTGCAAAATCTGCATCCCCTGCATACAAATCCTTAAATTCTTCTACTCCAATACTCCTCAGCTGTATTTCCTGCACTGTCCGCAGTCTTCTACTCAAAGCATCTGCAATCTTGTTCACCTGACCTTTCTTATGCTTAATGGTGAATGTATAAGACTGTAGGAATTCCATCCACTTAATATGTCTTAAGCTAAGCTTCTCTTGAGTATTTATAAAGCTTAAAGATTGATTGTCAGTATAGACTACAAATTCTTTAGGCAATAGATAATGCCTCCATTTTCTTAGTGCTTGCACTAATGCATATAACTCAAGGTCATAGGAAGAATATCTGGTCTTTGCTTCATTTAACCTTTCAAAACAGGTCTTCCTTCCTGATTCAACACTGCTCCAACAGCAATGTTACTTGCATCACATTCCACTGTGAACAATTTTTTAAAACTAGGTAATACCAACACTGGCTTAGTGGCTACCTCTTTCTTCAGTTTCTCAAATCCTTCATTTGCTCTGTTTGTCCACACAAATTTTGTTTTTATTCCACCCTTTATTGTGTCCAACATTGGAGCACATATTCCACTAAAATTTCTGATGATCTTCCTGTAAAACTAAGCCAAACCATGGAAAATTTTGACAGCAGTACCTGTCTTAGGTGTAGGCCATGTCAGAATAGCTTTGACCTTATCTTCATCCATCTTTAGATTACCTTGTGACACCACAAAACCAAGGTAAACTAATTCCTTCTTCATAAACTCACACTTCTCCAAATTGATGGCTAGTTTCTCTTCTTGCAGTCTCCTCAACACTATATCCAAGTGCTTGAGATTCTCTTCTCTACTCTTACTGTAAACCAGTATATCATCTAGGTAAACTACTACAAAGTTACCTATATAACATTTCAACACTTCGTTCATCAGTCTCATAAAAGTGCTTGGTGAATTTGTCAACCCAAATGGCATGACCAACCATTCATACAGACCTTCATTAGTTTTAAAGGCTATCTTCCATTCATCACCTTCTTTCATCTGAATTTGGTGATAACCACTTTTTAAATCAATCTTGGAAAAATATTGTGCACTTCCTAAACAATCCATCAAATCTTCAATTCTAGGAATAGGAAATCTATATCTTATGGTAATCCTATTTATTGCCCTAGAATCAGTACACAATCTCCACTTACCTCCTTTCTTGGGTTCTAATACCACTGGTACTGCACATGGGTTGATACTCTTCTTTATCAATCCTTGATCCAACAACTCTTGGATCTACCTTGCTATTTCCTTATTTTGCTCCGGTGTCATCTTATAAGTTGCCTTATTAGGCAATGAAGCTCCTGGTACAAAATCAATTTGATGACTAACTGCCCTCTGTGGTGGCAATGTTGCTGGTGTACCATCTCTAATAATGTCTTTATAATTATCCAACACATCTTGGACTTCTTTAGGCAACATAGTTGCTTTCTTCATCTCTTCTTCTTTGGGCTTCAACAAAACAGCAAACCCAATTTCTTCTTCCTCCTTGAAATCTTTCGAGAATTCCTTACCACTCATCAGAAGTAACTTCTGCTCTTCTGCAGTATTTCCATCATCTAGTAAAGACTGTATTTTGAAGGTAGTTCCACCCTTCTTGAAGGTATACATATTTTTTTTCCCATGATAGACAGCATCTCTATCATATTGCCAAGGTCTACCCAATAGCAAATGACATGCATCCATTGGAAGTACATCACATAGAACTCTATCTTGATAACCCCCTATGGAAAATTCTACCCAAGCTTGCTCATTTACTAACACCTTATGACCTTTATTCAACAAAGTAACTCTATAAGGATGATCATGTGGAATTCTTACCAAATTTAGTTTCTGAATTGCTTCTACAGAGATGATGTTGTCTGTAGAGCCTGAATCTACTATCACCTTGCATACTTTGCCAAGTATCTTGCATTTCATTCTGAACAGTGATCTCCTTTCTTTTGGTTCCTCCTTGCTTGGTTCCTTCAGTAGTATCCTGTGGAACATGAGGTTTTCTCCCTTCTTTGAATCAAGATTTATCTCTTGATTATGGCAACTAGTTTGGTCTTCTTGGACATAAGTATTTCTCTTTTCTCCTTGTGATGTTGAAGGCTTCTCTGGAAACCTATAAGCAGGATGCCCTAAATTTCCACAATTGTAACATTTCATGGTAGCAAAGTGTGATCCTCTACCACCATAATTATGCCTTCCTCTGCCTCCATGATTAGAATTTCTACCTCTCTGGTAGCCTCCTCTGTTGTCATTATTTTTAGGATTCTTCTCCACTGGTTTTGCATTTTCTTGAGTCTTGGACTCATTATCTCTGCTTCTATATCCACCTCTGTGAAATCCTCTGCCTCTACCTCTATTTTTAGAGTTAGAGTCTTTTCTTCTCTTGTTCTTTTCTTCTACCTTCAGTGCCAACTGAAAACATCTTTGCACCATAGTTGGTGTCCACAAACATATCTCTTCTTGGATGTTTGCTCTCAAACCACCCATATACCTAGCAAATTTTACTGCTTCTTCTTCTTGCACTCTTGATCTCATACATAGTTTCTGAAATTCTTCAGTATATGCAGTTACATCCAAATCTTTTTGTCTCAAACTCTACCTCTTTCTATGAATCTGAATCTCATGGTCTTCAGGAAGATAATTCTCCTTAATCTTTGACACCATAGCATTGCAATTTGAAATAGGCTTCTTACATTCTCTTTCTCTTTCTTCTTGGATGAATTTCCACCAAGTTAAGGCTGCTCCTCTCAATCTAGACTTAGCAACTTTCACCTTTTGTGCTTCAGTCACTCCTTCACAATCAAAATGATTCTCCATTCCTTCAATCCATTCCATTACCAGTTTAGGATCCATTTTTCCAGCAAGTACTGGTACTCCATCTAATGCTTTTCCACTTACTGCCTTGATAGCTTTCAAGAATGGTTCTTCTGGCATAGGAGGGTCTGGTTCTGGTATGACATCCTCCTCTGCAATAGCTTTTCCTTTATTGGAACTTTCTGCTTCTCCAGTTACCTTATCAGCAATATCCTCTAGTTGTTTCCTCATTACCTCTAGATTTTCTTCAAGGAGTCTATTTCTCTCCTTTTGTTCATTCACTTCTTTAGCCAATTCTACATTTGTCACCATGGCTGATTCTTCTACTGATTCCTCAGTAATTTGAAACATTTACAAATTTCAAACCCAAATCTTTAACTTAGCTCTGATACCAATCTGATGGGGAGGGCACCTTACTCTCTGAAACTCCTACTCTCTTCTAGGAATCTCACCTTGGATCCTATTCAATTCAGGACCCTCTAGACTCACACTTGAGTCTCTTAGGGCTACTCTCAGACCCTAACCAGAAGGACTTATCTATTCCCTCTCTCTTAGGTTTCCTACCCACTGAAATGCTTTACTCTTCACTATATTTTACTCTTCATGACTGAATCAGATCCGTCATGCACCTTCCTATTTCTATCTGTTTATTCTACAAGTTCTCTAGCCGGACCATTGACTCGCCTAGGACTTGTCTGCAATCTTGACTAGCTTCCTTTCCAACATAAATATAGAAACAAAAATAATATACATGAAGGATGCTTCTTGACTATCACAGTCCATAGAATGGATTATCAGAGTCAAGAAGCATCCATGAGACTAAACTAAAACAAAATCCTACTTTACAGAAGTCTGTTCAGAATAGAAAAAACACACCAAATACAGTAAACTCCTTTTTATTAAACACCAATAGATTACAATATTCCCTGCTTGTCTATTCTGTTCTGACTTTCTTACAATCACTCCCCTACCCTTACAAAATTCCCTTTTTCTATTTTTATCCTCGGCCTCTTCTTGATTCTGTAACCCTAGCGGTTATCTGTCATTTGAGAATTCCAGATGTCTCTGTTCTTCCCTTTCTTCTACAAACTGTCATCACCTTTCTCTGCATGGTCGTCTCTATGGACAGCTCTTTTCATCCGTGTCATTCCTTTCTATTTTTGCGGTTAAGACTTTTCAATGCTTCCTCCTGTTGACATGTCATCATTTTTCATCATTCAACTGTTTCTGTTGTTCATCGCATAGTCGCGAGTTATATTCACTCTTCATGTCTTGATTCGCGACTGAGTGATAACATGCTCGTCGCGCTCTTGCTATGCCTTTACCTGAGCTATCCTTTACTCCATGATTGAGCGAAGCTTACTTGTCACGCGCTCGCAACTCTTTTAGATGAGCTGACCATGTCGTTGCGACGGAGCGATGAACTCAAGTCACACACCCGCACTGCTTCTTTTCAAGCTGATGTTTTCATCTGCAACCGAGCGATGAGCACTCATCACGTACCCGCACTATTTTGATACGAGCTGCTCATGTCTCTGTGATTGAGCGATGCATTGAAATCGCATACCCGCACTGCTCATACTTAACTGTCTGTTCAGCTCGCGACTGAGCGATAAGTGCTTGTCGCGTTGTCGTGCCGATTTTCCACTAACTGTTATTTGACCACCGACTGTGCACTGAGTTAGTGTCACCTTGTCGCAGCCATCTTCCACTAACCATCAACCTACTCATGAGTCTGCGATGCCTCCTCATCGCATTGTTGCGACCCTTATGTCCTAACTGCTAACTCACCTCGCGACTGAGCGATGAGCTCTTGTCGCATACTCGCACACTTCAGAATTTAACTGTTGAACAGCTCGCGAGTTGGCGATTCACTATTTCCTGCTCACTGCTGGCCTCTGCGACTTTGCGACGAGACAAAACATATCAGGCCCGAGACAAAACTTGTTAATCGTGACCATTCTGCAAAAATTTTAGGGCTTGGGAGATAAACCCTAGGTGCTCTGCACCAGTTTACTAAGGTGCAAATATGTTGCAGCATAGACACTGCCTTAGTAAACTTCACCTCTTCAATTGGTAAAGAGGAGATAGAGTTTGGTTGACTGAAGAGCTAATTGTGAGTTACCTTTTAGAATTGAAGAGGTGGGTGGAGGTACCCATGTGAATTGGAGAGATGAGTGGAGTAACCCATGTGATCTGATTGGAGTTATCTCTTTGAAGATAAATGAATATTTAATTCATTTATTTAATTAAAGTTTTCAACATGTGAGATAATTGAATTCTTTTTTATTTAGAATTTCTTAATTTGATGAAATTAAAAAATTAATTTAATTGAAATTAATTTAATTGGAAGAATTTAATTAGTAAGTTTAAATATTTCAATTTAAACTATAGGAAATTGAATTTAACTAATAAATTAATGGTAATTAATTAAATAACATTAATTATTTAATTAATTTTGGGAATTTGATTAAATGATTTGGGGAATGAATTTAGAGGGAAATAGATGATTAATTAACGATTAAAAAACCATTAATTAATAGATGAAAATTAGTGTTTTTAATGTAAAGTCGCAAGCCTGTCTATTTTTGGGTGTCTACATTTGCCCCTTTTTGATGCGATGTGACTTGTCACAGTGTGTCAAAGATTCTTTGATTTTGATCTTGCCTAGCTTTCCCTAGCGATAGTAGGTGTATTTATGCCCCCTCAACAAATTTGAGAAAAAAGCTGTGACATTAGCGTTAATTTGTTGAAACTACAATTTTTGAATCTGAGTAGCTGACTGATTTAAAAAATGCCTTATATTTGCCTCTGATATTGCCTGTCAAAGTTTCTGGGGTCTGGGAAGAAAAATTGGACCTCCTAGAGAAATTAGGGTTTCTGGAAATCCCTATAAGTAGCCAAGAGAGCCATTCATTTGTCACGTTGCCTTCTTGGAGCTCTTGAAATCTTGGTGAGTGTTTCTTTAGTTTTCTCTGCTTTTATCTCCTATTTTCTTGCGATGGCGGGCCTTCCTAGAGTGACACACATTTCTGACCAAGTCTGGACATATCAAAGGATAGCTGGTGTAGGAAGTCCGGTGATTTTTATCTCTTCACGTATTATTTATGCATTTATTTCTCGCTTTTCAAATTTGTATTTTTCTGGTAATTTTCAATATGTGCTACAATCATCTGTGGTATTGCCACAATTGTAGTTTGAATGATGAAATTGTCGATTTAGTTTTGCAATTGATAAAAGTGCCACAATTACCATTTTTGCCTGCCGCATTTGAAATTTCATTACCGCAATTGACTTTTCTATGCCGCACTCACATAAGAGTACCGCATATGTAGGTTTTATTACCACAATTGCAATTTTGTAACTATTTACCTAATTTCTTTGTGTCATATCCAGGGATTCTTGTTTTTGACACTTCCCTTAATGACTAAAACTAATATATTTTTTATGTGTTGCTAAGTGCAGTTCACCGAGAGGATTCTGCGATGTCGGGAGTCTAGACCAGCTGGTCTTGTATATAGGTTCCAGCTATCAGAGGATGAGAGGTCAGTACTTAGGGCCTTAGGTTTATACTGGATCTGTTACATGCTAGAGATCATGACCAATAGGGGTCTGATCTCGGCTCTTGTAGAGTGATGGCATTCTAAGACATGCACTTTCTGGTTACCCACTAGAGAGTGTATTATTACCTTGGAGGATGTGCACCACATCCTTTAGTTGCCGATTCAGGGTGCACTTGTAGAGTATGCTACCTGACTTGGCATCATTGCTTTGACTGAGCTATCTGGATTACCCTAAGACCACCTTGGTTTATCTAGTGCCTATGATATTCCATGGTCCCAATTTGGTTTGGGTCTTGATAGGTTGTCCACCCTACTAGGTAGTTTGATATATGGCATCTTATGCCCTGATCAACGCTAGTGCAGATTTTCTGTCAGCTTTGGGTCCATTTTGTAGAGTATGGTTCAAGATCATAGTGTTTATGCCTGGGGGCCATGTATGCTGGCTCATATGCACTTCCATATGTTTTATGTGGCTTACCTTAATGGTAATTCTCTTGGCTATGGTGCGACCCTCCTACAGATATGGGCGTGGGAGCACATTGTTGTATGTCGACCCGTCAATACATGTGATCTTCTTGCAGGTAGGCCATATGTTTTTATGTATGATGGAGCTATCATTCAGACCCATATGGGGCATTTAATGTACTGGCATCAACAGTTAGACATGGTGCCTTATTTTATTTGGAGACCATATAGGGAGTGTCCCATTTGGGATGGAGAGGATATCCATCTTCCTTTTTTCCATCAACGGAGATACCTGTTTGGTCATGTTATGGACCATATTCATATGATTGATTTTCACAACACCGACAGAGTGTTGCGACAGTTTTGTGAGAAGCAGGATGTTTTTGATATATATTCATATTTTTCTCATAGGTCGAGGGACATTATTGTCTGGGTTGGTGTCATTTCACTAGATGCTACGTGTACTGAGTTTGTTGGTCTACTTCATGTTGTTTGGACATGGGGATTTTATATTTTAGATGCAGGTATGCTTGTGTGATGATATTTTGTGTAATTCCTTTACTGCTATCTTTAGTATATCTTCTTTATGATACTTGTTTGTCCCTTTGATGTGGTACTGATATGTGAATTTGATATTTTGTAGGCACCAATTCGTAGTATGATGCTTGTTGGGCACAAAACTGGCTAGTTTCATTGACAGATGTCTCTCGTCCTATTACTAGGACCATCATGAAGAGGCACCATTGGGTATGATGAGGTAGGGGGGTCGAGATGGAGGGAGAGATGGTAGCAAAGATAGAGGGAGAGATGGTGGTCAAGATGGAGGTAGGGATGGAGGATGGGGGAGGGGAGATGATGGGGGAGATGGTCCTAGTCTTGGGGGTGCTGGTGGTGGAGTTCAGATGAGGGGTGGACGGAGTGGTGGTCAGACCAGTACTCAATGAGTTGGGTTGAGTGTTGTTTTGGAGGATAAGGAGGCAATGGAGGAGGAGGCACCTCAGTTAGTGCATAGAGTACATCAATGTACTAGTGCTATTTTGGTGCCGAGGGTGGAGGAGAGGGTGGTTGTAGAGGATGTAGATATTGAGATAGGGGATATAGATGTTGAGGCCTTGGATGCTCAGAGTGTAGGTACGATCTCAGCAACTGGAAGTAGTAGTGTAGGAAGCAGTACCGGGGATAGTGCTGATAGTGAGGACTCCTGGGTAATGAGGGAGAGGAGAGATAAAGGATTAGGGGACAAGGCCGAGGAGGGTGATAAAAATGTGGCCATGGGAGGGATGGACATAGATCCTTCCGATCTAGAGAGACTTACACAACAAATTTCTGATTTAGAGTCTAAACTTTCCTCCTCTGATGCACGTGCCACTTCTTTGGAGGCTAGAGTGACAGTTGCTAAGGCTCGAGAGTGACAGGCTCGAGCTAAGGTCCAAGATTTTATTAACAGTGTATAGGATTCTTCCCACCATGATGTTTTGGATAGGTATTGTAGATCTAGGCATGATGCTCAGATAGAGATTAAGTACTGGAGGTGACACTATGAGGGTGTAGTTCCTACTGAGTAGAGAGTACCCAGTTATATAGCCTGTTAGAATCCAATAGGGCTCAGAGATCACAGAGTAGTGATGTTGGAGCTCATGGTTCATCACAAAGACCGGCTACTAATATGCCACCCCCTCGTCCACCTAGTGGCAAGGGTGGGGGTAGCACCTGTTGATTGTGTACCTTTCCATTTTTGTATCATGTACCATTGTTTTAGTGATGTTCATTTGATACACTCTGAGTAGTATCCATTTTTGTATCCTGACACACTGATATTTATTGATATACATGTTGATTACCTTCCTTTTTTCAGACTCGCAACCATTCATTGTACTCAGATATTTTGATTTATATGAGATGCAACTGGTGTTTTTGATATGATGTGCATTAGTTTATTTTCTATATGTATGAGTCTACATGATTTGGTTTTAAGTGATGAAAATGTATATGCAACATGATTCTATTATGCAGACTCATAGATGGATGATTTACTTTTCCTATGACACTGGCATGTTTATGCAGGATGGTGGAAATGAAATGCATGTTTATATGAGATGCTTCTAGATGCATGTGATTTATGATTTACCATGTATGCAACTACTATGTTTTTTGTTATTTTTTCAATTTTCTGATGCACTTAAATGGAATGAATGCAATCTATTATGAACAAACTATCTGAGTAATGCATGTGTTAATTAAAAAGAATTTAGTATGGATAGATGCTCTCTATGATTGATCTAATATACATGAAATGATAGAAAGGATTGTTTTTTTTTTGATAGATATGAATTGATAGAAAGGATGAATGTCCCAAGTCGCTACCCCTGTTTCCAATATTTTTCATCATTGCATCTTTTTTATTTTTTGAAATTTTGAAGAGTGTCCAATGCATCCAGATCACATACCATCTGGATATCGCCCTGACCTCTTGATAAGCGGAAGGAGTAGAGAGATTGAATAGAAAGATAATTTAGTGCACCCAAATATTGACCATCTAGGTTCAGCTATGTTCCCTATTTGAAAAGAAAGAGAGCCAAAAGCACCTAGATATTGACCATCTGGATACCGCTTTGTCCTCTGAATTAATTGAAAAAGGAAACCGAGATAGAACTCCTATGCACCCAGAGTCCATTTGGATAACACCGCAAGCTCTTGATTTCGTAAAGAAAAACCAAAGCAAACAAGATAAAAATCCTATGCCCCTAGAGTCCATCTGGATAGCATCGTGAGCTCTTGATTGAAAAAAAATAAAATAGCATAGAAACCAAGATAGAACTCCTAGGCACCTAGAGTCCATCTAGATAACATCGCAAGATCTTGATTCTATAAAATAAACAAGCAAATAAAAGAGAAGGAATGTCCAATTCTTTCTCAGGGTTAAGCTCAAATCGTGGAACTGCGCAGTTGCCAAATAAGTGACAGGGCCTACTGCATTTATCCTAAATCATCATGGCCCTAAGATCAAAGTGAAAATTCAAGAGACAACAATCAAAGAAAATAAGTCATGATCTATCATAGCTACTCTCCTCACATGGTGGATCCTAGAGTAGCGTAAGAACATAACCGTCAAATAGAGACTGACATCTGACTGACTGACTGACCTAGTCAACATTTTTGGATGGTTCCTTGATTCAGTTGAATTCTCTTGATTGGCTCAACTCTTTTGATAGGCTTGATTTGGCTTGATTGCTTTAGTGTGTTTGGTTTTAGTAATAGATGACTCATATAAGACTGACCTGTCTGGTTTTGAGCGTATCCATCACTATGTAAGATGATTGATAGGATTTGATTGATTTGATTAATTTGGATGGCTGATCAGGCTATGTCAGATGGGCCCAGTGCTGATTTTCAAAGCTCATGATTGTGACATTTGATAGATTGGCTTGGTCGCCAGTTGCTTGCTAATAGATTTGATAGATTGATAAATCTGTGTCAGATGGGCCCAATTCTGATTCATAAAGCTCATGATTGTGACATTGATTGACTGGCCTTGAATGCCCTTTTCACTCTTGATAACTGATTTGGTTTTATTGCTTGGGATTTTGCAATTTTGTTGATTGTTTTTTATGAAGATTGATTTTCTCAGGATATTTTGATCTTTTTAGGATTTTTTATGAGTTTTCAAAATTTTAGGGATTTTTTCAAGACATTTAAAATTTCCCCCTAGTCTAGTGGACCAATACTAACCATGAATAAGTGTTGGTTCTTAGAGGGGTTTGCTTCTGGATATAGCTTGGGTAATGAGTCTTACATTTGAAGTGTACTCAAGCTTGTGATCTTGCAGTTCATTGATGGTGAAGCTGGATTTGAACACTTGGCGCATGTTTGCTAGGTTCTTACCAAGGTACCTACTCAATAGAACCTATTTGCCAAGTTTTTAGTGAGAGAGCGACTTTGTTTCTCTTTACATTTTTTTATTTTTTTGTTGTCGCCAAGGTGCCTGATTGCCAGGTTTTCACCAGGGTAACATTTTGTATTTTTTTATTTTTTTGGTATTTTCTGGATATGTAGATAGGTGCCCTAACCATATAGACCTCAAGGGTAGAACCTCTTGAGGTGCATGTTGTTGATGTATCCAGGGATTTGATCTCCTTTTGGTGTCGCCAGTATGTATGCCCCACTCTAGGTAGAGCTGACAATGACAAATGGTCCTAGCCAGTTTGGCTCAAACTTTCCTGGTTTCATGCGTTCTGCTTGATTCTTTTGATTTTCCATGAGGACAAGGTCTCCTACCTCAAATGTTCATGATCTCACCTTCTTATGATAGTTCCTTCTAAGGTGATTCTGATAGCCTTGTAAGTGGTTGAAGGCATGTTGTATTCTTTCGTCTAGTAACTCCAATTCACTGAGCCTTGCTACTCTGTAGTCTTCATTTGTAATCAGTTTTTTCAATGATATCCTTAGGGATGGGATTTCCACTTTGAGGGGTAGTACTACCTCTGATCCATAGACTAGGGAGAAAGGAGTGGCTCCTATAGGTGTTCTCATACTAGTTCTGTATGCCCATAATGTGGGAATAAGCTGTAAATGCCAGTCTCACCCTAATTCTTTCACTGTTTTCATCAAGATTTTCAAAATTATTTTGTTTGTAGCTTTGGCCTAGCCATTCCCTTGAGGATAATAAAATGGAGAGAACCCTTATTTTATATGAAACTATTCACATAGCTCTTCGACATCTTTGTTTTGGAAAGATGTACCATGATCTATCAGGATGGTTTGAGGGATCCCATATCGACAGATGATGTGGTTAAGTATGAACATTAATATCTTATTTTTGGTAATGTAAGTGAGGGAAATTGCTTCCACCCACTTTGTGAAATACTCTGTTGCTACTATGATTTATTTGTGTCCATTTGCTGAAGAAGGTGTAATCTTGCCCACTAGGTCAAATCCCCACATGGAAAATGGAAATGGTGATGTGATAGGATTTAGTTCCTAGGATGGTGCATGGATGAGGTCTCCATGGATCTGACATTTACTTCAACTCTATACATGTTTGTGTTCATCTATCTCTACTGTGGGCTAGTATTATCCCATGCGGATGATCTTCTTAGCTAAGTTGTTGCCACCTCCATGGGTTCCATAAATTCCTTCATGTACCTCATACAGAGCTTTTTGGGATTCCATGGAAGTGAGACATCATAGTAGCATTCCATCTAGACTTCATCTATATAAAGAAGTTGAGAGGATGGTATACCTAGAGGCTTGGAAGATGAGGGAATTTCTCTGGTTTCTAGACAAGTTGGGAGGTAAGAAACTATCCTAGAGGTAGTTGTATACATCTTGGTACCATGGAGTTTCAGGACCAACAAGGATGCATGATGTGATGGCACCAAGAGTTGTTCTACTAGAAATTGGAATCATGTTTTGTTGCCTAGCATATCAATCAGTGATGCTATGGTAGCCATCACATCTTTAGCTTTGTTCTGAGCTTGTGGTACTTGCTCAAAGAAGATGTATTGGAACTTGGTGCACAATATTTCCATCTGTGCTCTATATGGTATTATCTTCTCATCTTTTTTCATATAATCATTGTTGACTTGGCTAATGACCAACTATGAATCTTTGTAGACCTTAAGGTTCTTGATTCTCTATTGAATTGCTATCTTTAAACCGATGACCAGTGCTTCATATTCTGCTATGTTGTTTGTGCTGGGGAAGTTGAGTCTAAAATATTTTGGAAATGTATTATTATCTGGAGTGATGAGCACTATTCCTGCCCATGCACCATGGTTCGTGCATGACCCATCAAAGTATAGTTGCCATACCTCAATCGCTGGTTGGAGTGTCATAATAGATTCATCAGGAAAGTTGAAAATGATAGGCTGATGATCCTGAATAGGTGCCTCTGCTAGTTGGTCCACAATTTCTTTCCCTTTGATGGCCTTTCTATCTATGTACTCAATATCAAACTCACTTAAGATCATTACCCACTTTGCAAGTCGTCTGGTGAGCGCTACTTTGCTCAGGAGGTACTTTAAAAAATAAGTCAATAAATTGAATAAAATAACTTTATAAATAACACCTCATTCCTATAGAAATTTGAAATTGCCTCTAAGAGAAAACAATTATATTATTTTTTTAATTTTATTATCTTATTTTTTTAACCCTAATCACTTGCTTTGTTTTCTAAGGGCGTGACGACACTGGAAAACATGAGGGCAACTATATATACATAATTATAGACAAGCTCGCCTAGGGAAAGAGCTCATAATTCATTACCAACTCATCAACTAAAAAAACCAAAAATAAAATTATATACAAAGGCTCCTCTATCTTTCATCTAGGCCCATTTTGATTACCATGGATTGAAACACCATGAGGAGCCATTATTTATGTATAGTTTAGAATTGGACTAGGAAACTGCAACTTTCAAGAAAATTTAAAAGATCCTACAAAAAGAAGATTATTGACAAAAATCTTTCCACAAAAAGTCTCTAAACAAATGTAAGAACTTAATTACACTAGAAAAAACAAAGATTCAATCCATTTACAAGCTTCACTAATAAAAAATGCTCAAAAATTGTGTCTATCTCAGTCTGCAACTTCAAATTTAATGTAAATGAAAACACAATTTCATCCCTCCTCAAAATCTTGGCTTGGAAGTTCTTAAATAGTCTTCCCCTTCTCAGAACAACTTCCATAACTAACCTATTTGTCCATTTAGGACAAAAACAACTTTTTGGACATTACCGATCAACTTTTAAAAGTTACAAAATTGTTGCATGAGCAACTTTTCAACATTTTCTGCAATTTGTCTTTTCCATTGCTTCTATTTCCTTGGTTGGATTTCTAGATGCCTAAAATCAACTCCTAAAACACAAAAAACTCTAAGGACACTCTCTTAATAAACTAGGATGTCCATTCAACATTTTGACCTATTTTTCCCTCCTAGGTCATTACAAAGAGTGAATGAACAAAACATTACCAAAAACAACTGGAATAAATCCTAATTCAATCCAAAATGTTCCTAAATCTTCCTAATTTATCTAAGTAACTAGGAAAGTAAAAAATGAAAAAAAAAAGAAGGGCCTTTAACCCTAGGTGTTCCTACACCATTCTCCCCCAAACAGAGGAAATCAACTTCCAGGTGATGGAATTAAGTCAAGGTTTATGCTGAACTTCAGGAACTCTACTTCCTGCACTCATGTATCCTCAGAATTTGATTTCCCTTTCCATTTGACCAGATGTTCCATGTATTACTTGGTTCTAGTCTTCTTAGCAACTCTAGAGTTTATAACCTTCTATTCCTTTGGCTTTGGTGTAAATATAAGTTTCATTGTCTTGAGTTCCTCTGCTTATTTTGAATGATTAGGATCTCCCTCTGGAATTGGTCTCTTGTAGGACACAAGATCTACCACATTAAATATTGGAGATATTCCTATGTCCATAGGAAGGTCAAATTTGTAAGCATTAGGTCCATACTTTGCTAAGATGGTACAAGGACCTACTTTCTCATCTAAAGCTTACTTAGAAAACCTTTTTGTAGCCTTTATTTTCTTAGATGCACCATGACTAGATCTCCAACTTGGAATTGAGCATCCCTCTTCTTCTCATCTACCTTTTGCTTGGTATGATTTTTAGTCTCTACTAATGCCTTTTTCACTATATCATGGACCTCCTACATTGACTGAGAAAAATCCTCAGCATATCCACTCTTCTCTACACTACTTCCAAGATCCCTGAGTTTATATATACCCCTACGATGAATCCCATACACCACTTAAAAGAGGATTTTCCTATTGATCTATTGATGGTATCATTGTATGCAAATTCTTCTTGAGAAATTAATTGATCCCATGACTACCCATATTCTTTAGTAAGACATGTTAGAAGTTTTCCAAAGCTTCTGTTAACCACCTTAGTTTTCCCATCCATTTATGGATGATATGCAGAGCTAAAAGAAAGATTTGTACCAAAATATTTCCCTGAAGTCTTACAAAAATAACTCATAAAATTAGAGTCTATGTATGATACAATGCTGAGGGATAATCCATGTATCCTTACTTCTTCCCTAAAGAAGATATTTTCTATATAACATGCATCATGGGTGGTCTTGCATGGCACAAAGTGAGCCATCTTGTTGAACCTATCCACAATCACAAAGCTACTATCCACTCCTTGTTTGGTCTTAGGAAGTCCAACTAAAAAATCCATACTAAGACACTCCCAAGGTCTATTTGGTATTGGAAGGGGTTGATATCATCCTGCATTGGAGGAAGTCCCTTTAGCCTTTTGAAAGACTATAATAGTCTCCACAGACCTCTGGATATCCCATCTCATTCTTGGCCAATAGTAGTATCTCTTCACCAACTCTAAGGTCTTATGCACACCAAAATGTCCACTCAATGAACCATTATGCTTCTCCTTCACTATGTTCTCCCTCATTGAACCTTTAGGTACACAGAGTTTCCCTCCCCCAAATAGAAGACCTTGTAGGGTAAAATCAGACTACTCACCATGGAATTGGTTTTGAAATTATTTACAAACCTTGTAGTCTGCTAAGAAGTCCTCATCATCTGGATACAAATCCATGAAAATTTCTATGCCAATACTCCTTAACTGAATTTCTAGCACTGTGAGAAAACTTCTACTCAATGCATCTATCACCTTATTCTGGAGTCCTTTCTTGTGCTTGATGGTGAAAGTGTAGGCTTGGATGTAATCCACTCATTTCATATGTTTATGGCTTAACTTATCTTGTGAATTCAGAAATCTTAAAGCTTGGTTGTCAGTGAAGACCACAAATTCCTTAGGAAGGAGATAATGTCTCCACTTCCTTAGTGCTTTCACCAATGCATATAGTTCCAATTCATATAATTAATATTTCTTCTTTGCATCACTAAATTTTTCATTGTGAAATGCTACTGGATTTCCCTCCTGACTCAAAATTGCACCTATGGAAACATTACTAGCATCACATTCCACAATAAACAACTTCTCAAAGATAGGAAGTGTCAGTATAGGTTGGGTGGCTATCCTATTCTTCAAATTCTCAAATTCCCTATCATTCTTCTCATTCCACTATAATTTTTCTTTCATGCCTCCTTTTAATGTATAAAAAGTAGGTGCACTGATTTAACTGAATTGTCTGATAAACTTCCTATAGAATTGTGCCAATCCATGGAAGATTCTTACCTCTGTAGCTGACTTAGGTGTAGGAAAATTCAAGATTTATTCCACCTTTCTTGTTTCCATCTTCAAATTTCTTTCTGAGATAAAAAATCCTAAGTATACCAACTCCTGCTTCATGAAATCACTCTTTTCTAGGTTGATTGTCAACTTTTATTGATGCAATCTTTGCATTACCATTTGTAGATGATTAAGGTGATCCTCATAGGTTTTATTTAACACTAAAATGTCCTCTAGATACACCACAACCCAGTTTCCTAATAATTATTTCAATACTTCATTCATTAGCCTCATAAAAGTTCTTGGGGCATTAGACAACCCAAAAGGCATAACAAGCCACTCATAGAGTCCCTCTATGGTCTTAAAGGCCATCTTCTATTCATCCCACCCTTTAATTCTTATCTAATGGTACCCACTCTTAAGATCTATTTTGGATAAATATTTGGCTCCCCCTAGACATTCCATCAAATCTTCTATCCTAGGGATTTGGAACCTTTATCTGATGGTAATCCTATTTATGGTCCTAGAGTCTGTACATAACCTCCAAGTACCACCTTTCTTTGGGGATAGGATAGTCGAAATAGAACATGGAATTATGCTCTTTCTAATCAACCCTTGATCAAGTAGATCTTGAATTTGTTTAGCAATTATAGCATTCTATTGTGGAGTCATTTTTTAAGCATCTTTTTTTAGGAGTGAGGCTCCTAGGATAAAGTCAATTTTATGACTAATAGATCTTTCAGGTGGTACATTAGCTAGTTGACCATCACTAACTATGTCTTGGTATTGGTTTAACAACTCTTGGATTTAAAAATATATCTCTTCTTTCTTACTCACCTTTTCATCCTTAGGCTTTAGGACCAAAGTGAAGCGTACTCCTTCTTCCTCTAGTGTCCTCAAGAATTATTTCTCTCCTACCAAAAGTATATTAGGACCCCCTTTATTCACTTCTCCTTCTTCTAAGATTAATAGTATCTTGTATGTCACTCCATCTTTTCTAAAATAATAGGATTTCTTAGCTCCATCATGTATTGCAGCTCTGTCAAATACCAAGGTCTACCCAACAATAGATGCAAAGCATCCATGGGTAAGATATCACACAACACTTTGTACTTATACCTCCCTATGGATAATTCCACCCAAACTTTCTCATTAACCAACACATGTTGATATTTTTTCAACCAAGTGACTATGTAAGGGTTAGTGTGAGGAATCTTTTTCAACTTTAAATTTTCAATAGTTCCCATAGAAATTATGTTATTAGTAGAACTAGAATCTATGATAACTTTACAAACCTTACCTAATACCTTGCATTTGACTCTAAATAGTGATCTTCTTTGGCTTGGATCTTCCTTGATGGGATATTTTAGAAGTGTTCTATGAAACATCAAGTTCTCCCCTATCTTAGAATCTAGGGCTACCTCAGTTGTCTTGCTGCTAGAAGACTCTTCTTGCACATAGTTTATCCTTTTCTCTCCTCCTTGTGATGTAGAACTCTTCCCAGGACACCTATAAGAAAGATTCCCATGCTAATGGCAATTGTAACACTTCATAGAAGATAAATAAGATCCTCTTCACTAGCTATTATATCTTCCTCTTGAATTGTTATTTGAGCCTCTCCTCTATTGTAACCACCCCTTGAGTTTTTGGACTATCCCTAGTTCTCAGTGAGTTTGGACTCATTTTAATTTCAGGCCTCAAAGTTTCTTCCTCCAAAACCTCCCCTCTGACCTCTTCCATCTCTTCCTCTACCTCTTCTCCTATTGCTTGAATCATGTTTCTTTTTTATCTTATCTTCTACCTTGAGAGCTAGCTGATAGCATTAATGTACAACCTTGGGACTTAAGAGGATATTTTCCTATTTAATTTTCCACTTGAGGCCATTCAAATATCTAGCCACTTTTAGGCTCTCTTCCTCCATTACATGTGACCTTAAACATAACTTGTGAAACTCTTCAGTGTAGACACTGACTTCTAGGTCTTTCTATCTCAAATTTTGTCTTTTCTTGTGTAACTGCACCTCATAGTCATCAGGAAGATAAGTTTCTCTAATTTTGGCCACCATGCCTTTCCAACTAGTTATAGGGTTCTTCCCTTCTTTGATCCTTTTATCTTGGACAAACTTCCACCAAGTGAGAGAAGTCCCTCTCAATATTTTCTTGGCTACTCTGACTTTCTGAGCCTCTGTCACACTATCACACTCAAAATTATTTTGAAGTCCTATCCATTCCATGAATACCTCTATTTCCATATAACCACTTAAGAGAGGCACACCTTCCAATGAATTCCCACTCATATCTTTTAGAGATTTCAAGAATGACTCTTCTTGAAGAACAAGGTCAGGCTCTGGTATTGTGTCTTCCTCAACCACTAACTTACCCTTTACTTCATTCTCTCTTACTGATTCACTGACTGTTGTAGTCCTAAGCTACACTTCTTCCAACTTAGTCACTAAGATCTTTACCCTCCCAAACAAGATCCTCTATACCAATAAGTAATTTCAGTGCTCAACGAATCAACAAGGGTGAATTATACCTATCTATGCCAACACACTCAAAACTTCTTATAGGGTTGCATTTCCTTTTCTCTTTTTCATTTTAGGCCATTCTTGATTGTTTTAGACTCTCAAACATCTATTCACACGTTGGTCTTCAAGAATCTAGCAATAGACCTAAAGACTGCTTGTAGCCCTATCCAGGCCCAATTTCTTGATTCTTTCCCAAAAACCCCAAAGGACCCCAAAAAATAATTGTAGCTTCTGATACCCTTTTCCAAAAGATTAAATATTTTTAGGGTGTGGATTCTTTAATTCATCCGTACAAGCTCTGAAACTTCTTAGGGACATTATCCTTAAATGTAGGGATATTAGGTCACTGTTCTATATTTGCTTCCATAACTCATTGAATTTGAATCCTCCATTGCTAACAATTCATAGAGATTCATATCACCTCTTCCTTGTGACTATCCAACCGTTGGATTTCTTCCACCAATCCAACCCTAAAAAATCTTTACAACTGATCCTCTTTTTCCCTAGCTGAACTATAGCCAAGCTCGCCTAGGGCAAGAGCTCATAATTCATTACCAAATCTTCAACTAACAAAACCAAAAATAAAATTATATACAAAGGCTCCTCTATCTTCTAATATAGGCCCATTTTCATTAGCATGGATTCAAAGACCACAAGGAGCCATTCTTTATGTACAGTCCAAAATTGGACCAGTAAACTGCAACTTTCAAGAAAATTAATCCTACAAAATGAAGATTATTAACAAAAATATTTCCACACAGAGTCTCTAAAAAAACATAAGAACTTAATTACAATGGAAAAAACAAAGATTCAATCCATTAACAAGATTCACTAATAAAAAATGCTCAAAATTGTGATTGTCTCAGTCTACAACTTTAAATTTAATGTAAATGCAAACAAAATAACATTCCACCTCGAAATGTTGGCTTGGAAGTTATTAAATAGTCTTCCTCTTGTCAGAAAAACTACCATAACTGACCTATTTGTCCATTTAGGGAAAAATAAACTTTTTGGACATTACCGAACAACTTTTAAAAGTTGCAAAATTACAAAATTGTTGCATGAGCAACTTTTCAACATTTTTTGCAATTTGTATTTTCCATTGCTTCTATTGTCTTGGTTGGATTTATAGAGGCCTAAAATCAACTCCTAAAACACAAAATAATCTAAGGACCCTCTCCTAAGCAACTAGGATATCTATTCAACATTTTGACCCATTTTTCCCTCTTAGGTCATTACAAAGAGTGAATGAACAAAACATTACCAAAAACATTTGGAACAAATCCTAATTCAATCCAAAATGTTCCTAAACCTTCCTAATTTATCTAAGTAATTAGGAAAGTACTCAATCAAATATAAATAAGGGCCTTTATCCCTAGGTGCGCCTGCACCAAAATGTCATCAATTCATTCTCTCCCTATTTGACAACAATGCCAAAAAGTCATACTCCTAAAAATGTGTTTCAACAGTGGATTATACCTTACATGTAAAAACATTCATTGCATACATAAATGTTCACACAACTCCAGGAATCACCAAAAGTGTGTCATACTAACTGTTAGAAACACTGAGAGGGGGGGGGGGGGGAATTAGTGTTTGTCTATTAATTATATTTCAGCCAATTAAANGTAAAAACATTCATTGCATACATAAATGTTCACACAACTCCAGGAATCACCAAAAGTGTGTCATACTAACTGTTAGAAACACTGAGAGGGGGGGGGGGGTGAATTAGTGTTTGTCTATTAATTATATTTCAGCCAATTAAACATATATCAAATGTGCATCCAAAGAAACATAACACAAGAAAAAATAAAACATGATATGATTACGGAGAACCTTGATCAGAGGAAAACTCTGGTGGTGATTAGTACCCACAAATATTGTACTAGGTATAATGAACCTGTTAAAGTTCTTTTGCCCTGTTAGAAGTAGTCTTTACAATTTGAGTACAATGACCTAGTTAAAGGTTTGATCCTATTAGGAGTCTTTTACAAAACCCTATTAAAGGTATATGGCTTACTGCCTAGGCTCACTGCCCAATAAGATGAAGGCTACAACCCTCTGAATGTTGATATGCACTATATCAAAAATGAACTGTTGTAATGACACTGCTGTCTGATCAGTTCCTTGTATGCACAAATGCTCTTACTCCTTTAAAGAGCTATATCATCTACTGACTTCATTATACTTCTCATCTATATCTTCTTCATGCATAATAATTGACACTTGTAACATAACATTACATTACATACTTATATGTTTACAATTGAATAGGTGCAACCCAAAACATAGCACTAGTCGGCCTTTAAACCAAAATATACAACGCTTCTGAACAAGTTAGCCTAAGCATGTTTACTACAACATTAATTACATTAATACAAACTTATAAATAAAGGTACTTAGCCATTACATTACAAAATCATTCACGCTTATCAAAACTGTAGTTAGCTTCCATGCTCTGTTTCCTGGACTGCAGGTCTACTAATCTGCCTGTAACTTTTCCGTACTGATGTTCTGTACTCTGTACGTCTAGATCTAGCATGTATATACACCATAGAGTATATACCTAAGCACGCATGCTCTGGTGTGATCTCTAACACATGCATTGATTTACTAATCTTTGTATGTGTCTATCTACCCTGTTTTCACACTTAGTCATTTTTCTTTCATGACAAAACTTAAGTATGACTTTGTTGCCATGATTGACAACACAAAATAAATCATGCTTCCTTAGGAAGTTAACTTGCCAACAATCTCCCCCTTTTTCATTTATGGCAACAAAGGAATGTGGCTAAGTTACTCAAATGACTTCATACAAAAAAATGACTGTATATCATAATACTTAATGATATATACATATATACTTCTCCGCATATACACATTCTATACTACTCCCCCTTTGACATTAATGACAAAGGTGTGCAAAAAATGTAAGTCTTCAACATACTTACTTCATGTAGACTTTTGGGTACACAACTTGAAGAGATTGAATCTCTTTCTGCCAAAAGACTTTCATAGCATCAACAGTCTGAAGATGCTCACATAAAGCATATGTCAATTTCTCCATTTTCATCAGATCCATGCAAGGACTTTGATCATATGTCTGTATGGTGTCATCAATCTATTTTATGTTCTCATTAATAACTGCTAGAGATGGCGCAAGTGCATTCCTCAACTGAGTTTGTCTTATTCTGATCTTGCTAATTTCCAGTTTTTCCTTCTCAATTTTGTCCAACTGACCTTGATAGACATTATTGCATATTTTCATATCTTGCATGGAGTTTTCAACTGATTTCCTTATGTTATCCATCATTTCTTCTGCTTCTGCTATCTTTTTGGTGTGCTCAGAAGTGAGCTTCACTCTATCCATGCAATTTGCAATAACCTTCTTTCCTTTTGCTGTCAACTCTTTAAGTATAGATTGCCCAATATTTAAGGAGTTCAGATCTAAGGTAAAGTTCTTTACCAATTAATTTAGTCTCTCCTTATTGTATTCATTTTCTACAATCTTAGTAGCTGATTCTACTAAGCTAGTGAAATGTGTTTTGAATTTTTTTAGTATGCTATCCACATGTTCAACTGTTTGAACTTTAGCAACTTTCTTATCAGTAGGAACTAATTCATTCAGAATGTTTATTGATTCCATAAAGTGGGGGTTTCTCATCACATGTTTCTCTTTTTCCTTTTCCATGGCAAGGACGCTGATCTTGATAAGGTCTTCTTCTTCCCATGCATCTAAACTTGCTGAGTTAGGAGTTAAACTTGACAACAATGAGGTGGATGGTTGAGTGGAAGGTGAGAAAATAGTATTTTGACTTGTATCTACACACTCACTTTTCACATGAATTTCCTTTAGTGGTGTCTCATTATCTTGAGTATTTTTCTCTTTATCCAAGTCTATTTGATCAATGAAAGGAACTTCATTCTATTGTAGAGTTGTGTCATCAGTGTTCATTTCCTCGGTGTTTACAAATGCTTCATCAAATTTATCCATATCATTATCTGAGGCTGTCATAGATATTTTTACATCATCAATCACTATAGTATCCTCTGTATCTTTAGCTGTCTTAGAGGCTATTGAAATTGAGGGTGCTGAAACCTATGGACCTATCATAGGCACTGCCTGAATTACTAGTTCTATATCCTGTTTAGATGGTACTTGAGTTTCCTTTGTAGGCACCGTTGATGGATACATATGTCTATCCATAAATACTTGTACAAATGATTTTTCAGTCTCCTTTCCAACCTGATCATAATCTTTGTTCATAATTTGTAGAGTTCTTGTCTTACTACAAAGATGAGGCTTTAATAGATCTAATAGAATAACCTTCTCACCATGTGAACAGATAGGAAGAAGAGTATTCAAAGTTTCTTCTCTAATCTTCATGTCCTCTTCTATAGCATGTCTTTTCATGTTCTCCAATATGTTCCATAATTCATCCAATATCATTGTCTTAAGTTCAAGAACTAATTTATTAAACTTGATCATATGAGATATGACCATAGAATGTATCTCAGTCTTATCAATTTATTGATACTTGTCATAGACTTTGGAAAGTGTATCCAATCTTCCTTCATTTATGATCCTTTTCTTCAAGATATTTAGACTGGGTCTGAAACCTACCTCAGGAGGAGCTTGAGTTTTCTTTGTTGTGCTCCTTGTAGTCTTTGAGGATGGATGACTTGTAGCCACTTCCTTCCTTCCTCTAGGTTTCTTGCTAGGTACAGAAGGTGGAGATGTATCTAGATCAATGGGTGTAGATGCACTCTCCGCATTTTTCTTCTACTTCTTCTTCTGAGTTTCAACAGTTTTCTCAATTTTAACTTGTGCAATTTTGGCTTCTTTTGCCTTGTCCAAATCTTCTTGTGTGATTCCATGCATTTTCATAATGTTGGATGTAGTTTTGGATGCTTTCCTTTTGTTAACAACAAGTTTTAGTTCAATATCCACTTTGTTAGTCTTTTCTCTGTAAGTACCCCATCTATGTTCATTAGGGTCTTTGGGTGCTAACAATAAGACTTGCGCATATCCTTCTAACACATGGTCTTATACTTCATACCCTAGTGGATGAATCCACTTAGTTCTAGGCTCAACAGCCTCCATGCATGTGCAATCTATCTCTACCATAAAACATATTGTATCCTTGTATTTGTCAACTATCTTCTCAGATAGTCTGAACCTGTTTTGCATTTTGACCCTGAATAATTTTATATCCATATTCATTGTATCTCTTGCACTGTTGTCTACTGTGGCTTTGAGAGAGATCTAAGACATTGTAGGTCTACCCTTGTCTAGATAAAGGTCTACAACCTTTCCAACTATGTGGAAATACAAATAGATGATCAGAGATCCAAACCTGAATGTTTTTCTCCTATCACACTTGATGATTATGATATTGTCAATCAATTGACCACGCAAGATCTCACATAGGTTGTATTGGGTGTTTCCCTACACTATTTTGATAGCTGCAAGGACTATTGCTACAGAGACACTATTCAACCTACTTGCTTGCTGAAAAATGTATCCAAGTATCATTGTCAAGAGTTTAATGTCATCTTCCTTGATAGGGTCAACTATCATTCCATGCTTATCACTCCTAGACAAACAAACTTTCTCAATTTTTTTATTTACATCCTTACCAGTGGGAAACATTGGTCCAGTCATTGGAAGTCCAGTTAACTGATGGATTAGCTTTGTAGTGATGTGAATTGGGACATCTCCAATCCAGAAAAGATCATCATGAATTCTGCTTAACAAATTTTTTACCCATTCTGGTTCTTCAAACTCATGCGCATTCAAATACTCAAGAATACGGTTATCTTGTAAGTGCGTGAACTCATCCTTGAATGTGAAATCTTAATTTAACATTGATGCCATATGAGTGGCTATATTATCATCTCCTATTGATTCCTTCTTACAGTAAATGTATGCACGGATATCTTCCACATGAACAACACCAAGCGGGGTTTTGGAGAAATCCCCTTCCACATCATCTAGTATGGATTTGAATGAATGCATCTTAAATATAAACCTCTTCCTCTCTGCTACATCAAACACAACTGGGGTCACCATACTTACTTGATGTTTGCTTATGTAGGGTTTTCACAAAATTCTAAAATGGCGCAATGGCTAGGGCTCTGTTTCAAACTAATTATCCATTTGCTCCAACTGCCAAACTATTGTGCCTTCATGCCTATATGTCTTAGTTCTCCAATGCTCTACAATTTTTGTGCTCTCGAGTGTAAATGTGAGAATGATTGATCGTGAACTACTTTTTATACAATCTGCTACATTTAATGCTTGTAACCATACATAGAGATTTTGAAACTTTGATCCTAATGCAATTCAGTTAATGCATGAATGCATATAGCTATAATATGTTCTTTTAACGATGAATCCAAAGGTGCATACTCAGAAGTGAGTACACCAACCGCCCAGGGGTCCTGAGCTAGAATAGCTCCCCCTTAGACCAAGAAGGTCTATTCAAGAAGAAGTAGAGGGTGCATCCACTATGGATGCATCAACTACTTTGTCAATGTTATTGTCCTTCTTAACTTCAACCCATATTTTTCTTGAATCTTCATTTGCTTTGACAAACTTGACTTCTCCTTTCTCTTCAAATAGTGACTTTTTAGGATCCTCTTGTCTCTGATTTTTGGATCTACAAAACCTTGAGATATGTCTAGCCTTTCCATGTGTGACAAATGATAGGAGGTCTGATGTTCTTTCTCATCATGCTGCACTGCTTTGCTATGTGTCCATTGTAGTTGCATATCTGACATGTAATGTTTTGCAAATTTCTTGAGAGTTGATTTCTTTGATTGCTTTGATTTATATTCCTGTGATTTTGCTGAGGTTGATTTCATTGACTTGTTCTACAATGAGTAGCCCTGTGACCAAACTTATTACAGGAGTAACAATAAACATTAAAAGGTCTTACCTCTTTACAATCTCTTGCGAAATGCCCATGTTTATTGCATGCATAACAAGTTCTGTTAACTTGCTTGATTTCTCCTTTAGGTGGATCAAATATAACCTCTATAGTATTTTCAACTTTCTTAGCTTCTGAAGATGTTTCAAATGTTTTCTCTCTCTCTCTTGTGATGATTTGACTTCATCTTGTGCTATACTAAATCCAAGACCAGTAGTGTTCCCTTTTTGCCTTTGCGCATTGAGCTGGGATTGAATTAAATCAGAACTTGTGTGAAGTTTATCAATCTTAGCTTTTGCTTTTGTTAATTCAGATTCCAACTTCTTCTTTATGTTTTCCAATTCCAGAGTTTTCATGTTTGCCTGCAGAAGTTCATCTTCCAATTGTTTGTTTTCTTTGATCTTGTCTTCAATGGTGTTCTGGCTATCTATAAGTTGTTCCTCCAGATCTTCAAGTTTGTCCTTTAGAGATTTATTCTCTTCATTAAGCTTTTTGACCATTTGTCCTAGATCACTTGTAGAAAAATCTTTCATATCTTTTCTTATCCTTTTAATAAGTATTTGAGAGCCATCATTTTTTAATCTTAGTTCTTCATTTTCCTTCTCAGATATATCAAGATCTTCAAGAGCTTCTTTGAGATTCTTTTTCAAATGTTTTGCTTCAGCTGATTCCATGATCTCCTCAAGTGGTTAAAATTTCTTTCAGAGGACCAAATCTCTGATACCAATTGTTAGAAACACTGAGAGGGGGGGGGGGGNGAGGGGGGGGGAGGGGGGTGAATCAGTGTTTATCTATTAATTATATTTCAGCCAATTAAACATATATCAAATGTGAATCCAAAGAAACATAACACAAGAACACATAACACATGATATGATTATAGAGAACCTTGATCAAATGAAAACTCTGGTGGGGATTAGTACCCACAAATATTGTACTAGGTATAATGAACCTGTTAAAGTTCCTTTGCCCTGTTAGAAGTAGTCTTTACAATTTGAGTACAATGACCTGGTTAAAGGTCTGACCCTATTAGGAATCTTTTACAAAACCCTGTTAAAGGTATATGGCTCACTGCCTAGGCTCACTACCCAATAAGATGAAGGATACAACCCTCTAAATGTTGATATGCAGTATATCAAAAATGAACTACTGTAATGACACTGCTGTCTGATCGGTTCCTTGTATGCACGAATGCTCTTACTCCTTTAAAGAGCTATATCATCTACTGACTTCATTATACTGCTCATCTGTATCTTCTTCATGCATAATAATTGACACTTGTAACATAACATTACATTATATACTTATATGTTTACAATTGAATAGGCGTGACCCAAAACATAGCACTAGTCAGCCTTTAAACCAAAATATACAACACTTCCAAACAATTCAGACTAAGCGTGTTTACTACAACATTAATTACATTAATACAAACTTATAACTAAAGGTTCTTAGCCATTACATTACAAAATCAATCACGCTGATCAAAACTGTAGTCGGCTTCCATGCTCTATTTCCTGGACTGTAGGACTACTAATCTACCTATAACTTTTCCGTACTGATGTTACATACTTTGCACATCTAGATTTAGCATGTATATACACCATAGAGTATATACCTAAGAACACATGCTCCGGTGTGATCTCTAACAAGTGCGCTGATGTACTGATCTCTGTATGTGTCTATCTACCCCATTTTCACACTTAGTCATTTTTCTTTCATGACAGAACTTAAGTATGACTTTTTTGCCATGATTGACAACAAAAAATATATCATTCTTCCTCAGGAAGTCAAATTTCCAACACTAACATCAATTCAAGAATAGATATTCTAATAAAGTATAGAATTGATGCAGCATGCCTCATGCTCCTTAGTGAATTTTGGATAGGGAAAGAGCCCCTAGTTCACCTCTGAGATACTCAAAAAAATCCTTTGGTAGTGGCTTTGTAAATATATCATCCAATTGTTCCTTTGAATTCACATATTCCAATACCACATTTTCTCTTGAACTTGTTCTCTCAAGTTGTGATACTTGATATAAATGTGCTTGGTCTTTGAATGCATAATCGGGTTCTTTGATATGTTGATAGCACTTGAGTTTTCACAAAAAATAGTTATAAGATATGAGATAATCTCTTGCATACCTTCAAGTATTTATTTGATCCAAACAATGTTCACATAATTAATGGAAACATCAACATATTCTGCCTTAGCAGTAGACTGTGAAACACAACTCTGGTTGTTGCTTAGCCATGTGACCAATCTTTCACCTAGAAAGAATGCTCCTCCACTAGTAATTTTAATGTGATAAATATTTCTAGCCCAATTTGCATCAAAGAAGAGTTGCAAATAAAAATTACCTCCTTTCTTGTATAATAAACCAAAATCTTTAGTTCCTTTCAGATATCTAAATATTCTCTTAACTGCAGACATATGTGTTTCCTTAGGATTAGAAGAAAATCTTGCAACAATCCCAACAACGTGTGCTATATCAGGTCTATTGTGATCAACATACTGTAATTTACCAATCATGGATAAGTAAAGAGTATTATCCACCTCTTGTGTCTCATGTTCTTTTGACAATTTACATCATGTGACCATCAGTGTTCCAATAGGCTTGGAATCTTCCATACCAATAGTTTTGAGGATATCTTTGATATACTTAGCTTGTGTAATATAGATCCCTTCTACAACTTGTTGTATCTGTAGACCTAGAAAGAAATTAATCTCTCCAATCATTGACATTTCAAATTATTTTCTCATTTCATCAACAAATGCCTTACATAGGGTGTTATGTCCTCCAAAAATAATGTCATCAGCAAAAATTTCAGCAATCAAAACCTTGTTATCACTGTCACACTTCAAGTAAACATTAATGTTATCACTTGTTCTTTGAAATCCTATTTTAATTAGATAAGAGTGCAATCTCTCATACCATTCTCAGGGTGATTGCTTCAAACCATAAAGATCTTTGTGTAATTTACATACCTTGTTCTTATTTGTGCTCTTGACGAATCCTACAAGCTACTCAATGTAAACTTCTTCATCCAATATCCCATTCAGAAATGCAGACTTGACATCCATTTTCTAAACTTGGAATCTTGTGTAAGACACATAAGCTAGAAGTATTCTAATTCCTAATATAGAAATAGGTGCAAAAGTTTCTCCATAATCAATGTCTTCTTCTTGTGCATAACCTTTGCAATACAATCTAACTTTGTTTTTGATAACTTCTCCATTCTCATTCAGCTTGTTTCTGAAAATCCATTTAGTACCAATAATTTTTTTTATCCTTTGGCCTAGGTACTAAAGTACATGTGTTGTTATTTTCAATCTTATCAAACTCTTCTTTCATTGCTTTCATACACTCTTCATTATCTAGTGAATATTTAAATTTCTTTGCTTCAAATGTAGATATCAAACATGTATTATCTCTTATCTTTCTTCTTGTCATCACTCCAGCATCTTTATTTCCAATAATCTTTCTTGGGAGTGGTGCCTCCTCACATACTTTGCTAAAACAGGCTTAGTAGGTCTTGGTGTTTCATCCTCATCACTCGGTTGTTTAGCTCTCTATTAAACCTCCTCCTTAGTAGGTGCTCTCAGTAAGGTGTCAGGAACATTAGGTTGTACAAATACAAATTTATCATAATCTTCAGGTTCCTTTTGTCTTTCTTCATGATTCTTTTCTGCAAACTCATCGATTCTCACATTTGTACTTTCAACCATTTTTCTAGTAACTTTATTCAAACACTTATAGGCTTTACTCGTATAATATCCTAAGAATATCCCTTCATCCCTTTTAGAATCAAGCTTTCCTTCTCTAGAATCTTTCAATATATAACATCTACTTCCAAAAAAATTGAAATAACTCACATTAGGTTTGTGTTCATACCAGATTTTATAAGGTATCCTATTGGTACCTTTCTTCATTTTTACTTGGTTAAATGTGTAAACAGAAGTACTGACTGCTTCTCTCAATTTTTTTGTAAAATACATTTCTCAATCATCAATGTCCTAGCACAATCAACAATAGATCTATTTCTTATTTCAAAAATATCATTGTGTTGTGGTTTCCTCGGTACTGGCATCTGTCTCTTAATTCCATTTTCATTACAAAATAGTGTCAACTCATCAGATGTAAATTCACCTCCTCTATCAGATCTCAGATATTTCAATTATCTTCATGTTTTTTTCTAAACTCTTGCATTATACCACTTAAACATTTGAAATGCATCATATTTTTATTTTAAAAACATTATAGACATCATTCTATAATAATAATCCACAAATAAAATAAAATATTTGTCTCCATAGTAACTTTGAGCTCTCATGGGTCCACATAAATCAATATGCACTAAATCCAAAATTCCTTGTGTAACATAGGTCTTTCTTGAAAAACTAGATTTAGTCATTTTACCCATTTGCCATTCTTTACACATAATATTTTCAGGTTTCTCTAATCTCGGTAATCCTCTGACTCTATTATTTTTAATCACTTTGATCAAGTTGTCAAAATTAACATGAAAAAGCCTTTTGTACCATAACCAAACATCTTCAACTTTAGAAAATAGGAAACTCTTCATAGAAGTATCAAGATAAAATAAATTACCTATAGATTTTTCTCCATTAGCAATTAGATTCTCATTCTTATCAAAAACTTTCACCATTCCATGTTGAAATTCCAGTCGGTGACCTCTATTATTTAACTATGCAACACTCAACAAATTATACTTTAAGCCTTCAACCCAATAAACATCATCACATCTTGTGTTATTCAGTAGAATTCTAGAACTTTTTCCTTTCATAGGGTATGGAGAATCGTTATTTTTGGAATAATAGAAAGGTGTGTATTGAGAGGGGAGGGGTGAATCAATACCCTTAAAAACTTTTCAAACAAATCTTCTTTACCATATACTATTATAACCGATTGAGAAGATTGATTTCACCAAACATGTAATGTTACTACTGAAATATAAATGCATGTAATCCAAACAATAAAACACACATGAAATTTAAGTACACATGACACTATTATTTGGTATCAAAGAAAACCCAAGTTATAAGGTAAAAACTATGGTGGGGATGAGACCCACAAAGATTCACTATTGCAGTAGTAAAGTATCATGTTAGAGCCTACAAAGATTGATCACTTCTTGTGACCTTACCCTGTTAGGAGTAACAATAAGATCAATTATATCTTCCCAGTGTGACAATTTAGCAACACAATGTATGTGTGCACTCTGTTAAGAGATTTAAACAAAAATGGTTAAGTCTACTCTCTTAGGAGATTTTAGGATTGTTACAATTGTCAGAGAGTAACAAAATTGTGTGATCTAAATAAATTACAATCTCAATATTATTATTACAAATCCTTTAAGTACAATGAATTTATCACCTTACTGTGAATGATAATACCTTCTGTACTACTCAGTAGCCTTGTCTCTATTTTGAAAATTGAATACTACAATGTAGTCCTTATTCTAAAATGCTTGTTCGATCTCCTGATGTCCTTAGTATGGAAGCTACTTGATCATTACTTGATCAACACACATTACAAAATGACATCTAATATTTACATATATCAAACCTCTCGACCTAATTAGGGTTTTACAATATCTTAGAAAACCTAAGATCAATGGTGTACATAATTTACCTTGATCACCTATACATAGGGGATACAAATAATTAATGAGTGCATGCATAATTAATATTCTCCTTGATCAATGTAAACCATTATCCATCTCGGAAAAAATTTGTTACCTAGATTGATGTGCCAATTCAAAATTTTATGTAACCGCTGGTTTACTCAGTAAATACTATCTTTCGGTGCTCGGTGTTCCCTGTGTACCTGGGTGTAAATTGTGTGTTCGGTGTATACTATGTTCTTGGTAATGTTTTTCTTGGTGATTACTGCACTCGGTTAACTCTATGTTTGATAACTGCACTTGGTTAACTCTGCACTTGGTGATCATACCAACTGGTCTGTCTTTGACTCTGTTACCAATTGGCAATTTGGATACTAGAATACTAATGACAACCTTCAAAGCTCATTTAGAGTAACATTATCCCCCTTTGGAATTAGTATCAAAAACTTGTATATGTAGATGTAGTATACACAACAAATTATATATAATGACTATACATAGTGACTCCCCCTCTGTACATGCTCGATATGCATAGATATATACATATGTTTCCCCCTTTTTTTGAAATTAATGAAAAATATAAATAACTTACAACTTGTCAAAAATGTTGGGATGGGTCTTTTGAAGATTTTCCAATAATTTCTCCCATTCCTCCTTTAGGTGTTCAAGGGTTAACTGCTCTAAATTCAGTTGAGAATGCATATCATGTATGCTTTTTGTAACTGATAGCTCCAAGGTGGTAATCAAATTATTTTCCTATGTCACATTCTTCTGCATCAATACTAAATGCGGTAGTAACATAGCCTAAAGCTCGGTTACCTGATCTCTTATCTTGTCCTCTTTCTTCTTCAAATCAAGTCTCAACCACTATTTTTGTAGAACCTTGGTGTAACGCATTTGAAATGCATGTTGCTTGGTTGAAAGACTGTTTGCACTATCTTGTAGATCATCATCTAATTTCTTTAACTTTTCACTAATCTTGGTAGTGAAGTGATCTAATGTACATAACTTTTGCAGAATTGTAAGTGCTTTAGTAATAACAGTTTCTAATCCTGTTACAAATTATAAGCGTGTTACCTTATTTACTACCACTACTTATCTGATCTTCTAAGTAACCTTGTACTGAATCTTCTTTTCTTCTCTCTCTTCTAAATTTTTCTTGGCATCAATGTCTAGACCGTTTATTGCCTCGGTGAGCAATGCAAGTTGATCAATGATGGGGGAAGATTTATTGATGTTTATGTTAGGAACAAGTTTTTGTAAGATCTCCTTTGTAGCCTCTATCACATGTGCATTCTTATGTTCTAGCCTCATCTTGGCTTGAGCTTCTTTTCGGGTGCATAGTTCACCATATTTCTTAAGTGATTCAGGATCAAGTGTCCTTGGGTCATATTTAGGGATGTTGATGATTTCATCTAATGTGACTATATCCTTTCTATTAGTTAAAAGTTTTGGAATACCATTCAATACATTATCAACAGTTGCATCATCAATATTTGTCTTGGTACTCAGTTGATGTCCTTTGGTATCGACTATATATGCAATGTCCTCTTTTTTCTCAATTGGACATAACATATTTTCCCAAATCATGGTGCTGTCTTCATCAACTTCCTTTAAATTCCCTTTAAGTATATTCACTTTTCTTGATTTCTTGGGGAATTGCTTTGCATATTGTTGCATGATGTCATCAACCTGTTCTATTGTACAATCAACCTTAAGTAGAGTGAGAGCTACCTCTCTCATCGGTTTCTCTGTGTTAAGTGCATAAGTCCATCTGGCTGATACTTTATGATATAACTCTTGTGGAATGTATGTAGAAAATTCTATAGGGACCTTTTTGAAAGCAATCACCGTACCTATGATAGCTTCTTCTATTTTATCCTGATTCTCAGTAGTCAGATTTGCATACGTATGGATCTTTGGATGTCCTAACCTTTCGGTTGTCCTAATTGCTTCAGCTATCTCATCAATAGTCTATGGTACTTTTTTCTTCACAACCTTAAATTGATCAATGTTATCATTAGAATCATCCTTATCATCTTTATTTCTTACATACTTCTTTCTTTGTCTTGGTGCTGCAGTCCCGATGGTATTCTTTGGCTTCCTTGTTTGATATGTCTACTTCAGTTATGGTCTTGTTATTTTTGCAACTCCTTTCTTCAAACATGGTGAATTTGATGTCTCTGATCTTGTTCTTGTCCTCAGTGGAGACTTAGTCTTTATCTCTTTTCCCTTCTTGGTCTTAGGTTCCTCTTCTTGTGCTTTATCTGACTCCGTGGCATCGACATATTGATCTTGTTCTTCATCTTCACCAACTATAGTATGTTCCTCACTATCATCAATGGGTTTTTTTTGAGTTCTTCATTGGTGATAGAAAAATTTCATTTCAAAGTCTTAACAATATTTGTCTTCTTCCTACCCATTTTGTCTACTTGGAATCCAATAGATATTCTTGTCTTAGATTCGTCATATGTGACAAATCTCATGGCATATTTGTCAACTGGTTCATTTAGCAGTTTCTCTATTGCCTCAAAAGCTAAGTCTATGTCAAGTTCATAGTCCATAAGAGGTAGCCATGCTGTCCTTAGTTTTACTTCTTTGATGAGTGTTGTGTCTATGTCAACTACAAAATAGATGTCATCTTTATACTTATCTACCAACTGCATTGGTATTCTTGTCCTTTTCTCCATTCTTTCTTTGAACTTTGCAAAATAGTCATTCATAATGGGTTCAAAGTTTGTGCCTAGACTTGCAATGAAGTCACTGATTTGCAGTGTGATCAGTTGGTTTGTCTTCCATTTTACATTACCAACGAAGGGGAAAAGTTTTGCAGATAGAAAAATGTACATAGTAGTAGAGAACCAAACTTACAAGTATTAGATCTTGATGATTTGATTATTCTCATGTTTTCTTCTAGTTGCCTCTACAATAGATCAACTAGGTCAAGTTATAAACCCTTCTTAACAATCTTGTATGCAATATCAACAGCTCCACATGCAACACTATTAGGTCTTCTCAACTAGAAGATTTTGTATGCAATAACATATGCACCAAACTTGAGTTCAAGATCGTTGATGGTGTTGATCCTTAAACCTCTCCCATCCCACTTGGCTCTTGTTAGCTTTTTTATTTCTGTTCTAGGTGAGTGCCTTAGGGATTTTCTTTTATCTGTTGTAGGATACCCAGTTACTGCATGTATCACATCTTTTCTTATTTTCTTTGGTTCATCTAGCCAAAACTTTCCATCATGTACTCAGCTCAATACTATGCGTACCCATTCTATTTTGATTTCCTTCAAGAAATGTAGGGCATTGGTTAACCCTTTCACTTCTAGGTGTTTATGATCATCTTTCAATTTCCCATTAGTGCAAAGTGTCTGATATGTCAATATTAGCTCGAAGTCCCCTATCTCACTGATCTTGCACTGATTGTATGCTCTTACATTATGAACCAATAGAACCCTGGGTGGTATTGTGGAGAACGCACCTTTGTCATCGGGTTGAGCTGCAACCTGTGGATGTATCTTGTAATGTGGTTATGTGCATGTTGAATTCTTAACAAGAATTACCTTTTTTCTTTTATCCATCTTTTCCTTCATGGTTCATGATCAGGACACCATTGTTTTCAAATTAGGGATTCCCATGTGTTAGCTCTTTTTCTTCCTGGACAACCTTAAAATTATAGTATACTTATATACTTGAATGAAAACTCCTTTTTATGCAAGAGAAAGGCTAATTTATGAGGTATTTGATAATACTGGGGATACCTATTATCACCTCCTTCTTTTTTGAGCTCCACAGACTCAGGAAGGTATTACGTATAACAAATTATTGATTCTTTAGACAATCTATTTAGTGGACTAGTTCATTCACTAGTTTTTTATTTTTCAACTCACTGTAACAACTTATAAAGTACCTTGGAGATTGCAATGATTAATTTAAAATAGAGTACTATAAGCCAGGATATGGTCTTGATAACATAAACCAATGAGATAAGGATTTTCATCCTTCTTCCTTTTAATTTTAAGAGGGGAAACCTAATGATCCTCTCTTAAAGGAATAAGAAAATTGAACTGTACCCTAAGAATACAATCACTTGATTGGAATTATTTGTTTTGTAGTGTATATTATTAAGTAATTTGAAAATATTGGATTGTGAATCAATTACTTAGAAAACATAAAACCAGTGCCTAATCCCTGGTCTATGATTCAATATCTTGTATAAATCCATAGTAAGGCAATCAATAAAACACTTACAACAAAGATAGGATACCTTATATACTATCCTCTTCCTACAACTTTATCACCCAATCCTCAAACTAATGCTATGTTCCCTAGAGTTACTTGAAACAATTTAATCCTTCCTTGAAGGAACTTACAAGTAACTGCACAATCACTTTATGATCAGTGTGCTTAAATGCCTTATAGATAAACACACAAGAACTATAATAGAAATGTAAAGAGACAATTTAGATGTAGAAAAGAGATTGCAAAATATTATTGATGTCTTAAAGCTTCAAATACATGTAGATAGACAAAATAGTACAAAGGTTCAAACACAATTTTAGTCTTCCTTGTAATTCTATTAAAACTTCCAACTCTCTCCCTACAAAAAGGTTACAATTACATATATATAGTCTCAAATAATCTTGGAATCCTTAAGACAAGGATGCAACAATCTTCGGATGATTTGGAGACCTAACCCTAAAAATATAGAAAGAGCCAAAAGACAAGAAAACACCAAGCGGTGGGAGGACAAAAATGAAGAATAAGATCTAATATTCTTTGTATTCTTGTGGATTTTGGCACCTTTGTCTGCACTTGTTCAAGATAGTATCTGATATTATATTGAGATCTAGTGACCACCATTTCAAGCTAACCTACACTAGTCTTTAAGATTACTAACTTCCCTGTGCTCAGAGAGCAGGTGCCAGATGTCCTTCACTATTCATCTATGTCATCTAAGTCAACTATGATAGGCTTCTTCTTCTTGGGATTTTTCATGATGTACCATGTAGTCACATCTTCCTCCTTAGGCCACTCAAAATTTTGGATACTTCCTAGTTGAGCATTCTTCCTTTCCCACCTAGCATTTGTTATGCTTTTAACAAATATGATGAACTTATTGCAGTCTATTTCTTCCTTTATTGCTTCATCTAGAATATTTTTGTACCTCTCCATATCTAATTCTCCTTGATTAGATACATAAATGTCTTCATTGGGAAGCACATTATCAAATTCTGATCCCCATAGCCCTAATGGCTTGATCTGATCATCATCGGTTCCAATGGGGGGTATAAACCTATTATAACTCACCCAAAACATTTTTAACCTCACCTCAATCTGATTTTCTTTTCTTTTGAAAAAGGACAAGGTGGCCCCAATTTTCTCTATCTCTGTACCAACCACATTTATGATTTCTACAAAATCTGACCTTAATGGTTTCACTGATGCCAACCTCTCAAAAATTGATGTCCTACCAGACTAGGTTGAATAATAAGGATTCAAAATTGTCAAAAAATTAGCAACCTCTGCTTGTAGGCCTGGCAACTTGCCATAGGCCCCATATACCACATCAATTTTTCTTTTGATGGTGTCAATTCTATGCTGCAAAATTGAAGTCAATGCCTCCAAAATAACATTATTATGCTCTATGACTCCTAGCTCTATTCTAGTAGGTATCTCCCTTGTATCTTCTGTTTAGATTTCAAAATCCATCACTTCTTTTGGCTCAACATGGGTAGGTTCTATTATTTATAGTAACTATTTGGTAAGCTCATCTATGAGCTTCTCCTATTCTTTGATCTTTATCAATGCTAGCTCCCTATCTTTAACAATATCACTAGTATCACTAGTGAGTTTCTGCAATTTTTATGATAGTTGGGCTGTCTTTGCCTCATTGAGCTGAGCAAAGTGAGTCATTACTGGGGATATTTCCAAATCCCCTATATTCTCTATTGTCCATATGATCTTATTTCCTTCCATCTTCTCTTGAATATTTAAAATAGATGGCTTTTGATCTTTAGGAGCTAAGCTCCACATTGCAAGTGCCTGAGATTAAGGGTTATACCCAAACCCTCTGATCATATATCCCAACTGAGTCTCTGTTAACAACTTGACATCAGGTTCCCTTCTTATTTGGTCTATAATAAAAGCTGAAGACAAATCCCAGCCTTCCACAAATAATATCACACTGGCCTTGACCAGTTGTTTTGCCTATTCTGGTGTAATTTCCTCAGATTTAGGATCATACTCCTGCAATATTTGTAGGGCCTCGTAAGTGACTGGATCACCACATGCCAATTGCAACTATTTCCAACTTGTTGTTGCTTATTCCAAATGAGGAAATCCTTGAATTCTCTTGTCTTAATTAAGTTTTCATCCCTGAGGAATTCCTCTTGATGCATCAACCTCTCATCTGTACATGACCTAAGAGGTAATTCTTCCTCTTCTTCTGTATCATTTTGCAATTTTTTCCCTGCCCTAATCTATTTTCTCAATAAATGATCATAGGGCCTATCTCTAGTTATCAAAGCTCCAATTCTATTTGTCTTCTTTTTCCTAGAAGGTTCCCCTATTTCTATTTTTTGTCTCTTGGGTGGGGGCTCATTTGTTACTTCCTTCTCTAGGACCTTTGTCCGGTCATTGATATCCTCACCCTCAACTGCTTGCTCCACTGCAACTAATTGATAATCTGGATAAGCAGTATGTGAAGGATATCCCTCATCACTGTCATATTCTGATCCTGAATGCTCTTTGTGGCTTTTGTCTGGAACCACTAATGCATCTTCTAATTGATTTCATAAGAGAGTATGAGATTCAATCATAGAATCTAGCCTTTTCAAATAAGACATATCACAGTAGAAACCTCCAAACTTCATTCCTTTTCTTTTCACCTACCTCTGTAGGTCCATAAGTTCATTGAACTTAATTTCTCTTTTTTCCACCTCCTCGTCCTCTTGAATATTTATGATTAAATCCTCCTCCATGCACTCTTCATGTTCTTTTGTGTAGGGGATGGTTGGTGTCAACGATTTCTTAGCACTAAGGATGAAACACTCTATATCAAAATATCTGTGTAGGGAAACATTCATCCTATAATGATTCATCTAGGAATTTACTAGGTCCAAAGCTCCTTTTCCAATAGTGAAATTGTAAATCCTGAATTGCCTAGGGGTAAATGTACCCTTCCTATGTGATGCTAGGTGCTCCTTGTCTGTAAGAATGAGCTGTCTGATGAACTCCATTACAGATATCCTTGATGGTACATGGAATGGGAAGATGTGTGGAGGGTGGGAGAAACCATAGACCATCATTATTGTGAAATTATTCTCATAATAGAAATCCCCCCAATTATGGTCTCCTAGCCATTTATCAAGATATTGGCATGGCCTCAATAATTGTATTACCTTAATAGACAAACTAGTTTTATCAACACCTAGGGAATTAAGAAGTGGATAGATTATCCAATTTTTAAAAGCACAAAACTCTTTCTCTCTAGATGTGTATTTCCATACTCTAAGCCAAAACTGAATAGGGTTAGGCTGGTTATGGTGAAATCATTGTAGCTATAGAGACTGACAATTCATAACTGGGAAATTGTAGTATAGGATCAAATGCATGAGGATTGAATAATGCATAAATATTGGATGATCCTTCTTACTCTGTATGTCTACAAACCCTTGATGCATCCAGTCTATGATATACTATATGTAGTCATAATTAGAAGTGGTATGGAGGCTCTGCATATCCAACACCATCATCAAAATATATGAAGTAATATTTTCTACTCCAGCATCCTTTCCAAGCATTCTACATAGTGCATATGATATGTATTTAGTGTAGAAATTAAGATCTTTGTAGAAATACGGGGTTTCTCCTAGCATGGGGGTTATATAGGTTTTCATTTTCTTAGGGACATGATGATCCCTAATCAACTTAGCAGCAATGGCAAATTCTCTAATGTATCTATTTTCTGGGCTCTTCAGATTTATTTCAGTAGCCATGGGGTAGTATACATTGAAGGCCTTCATGAAAGTATTCAGGTCCAAGGTGAGTAGGGGCTTTCCATCATCCCTCTTAATGGTTTTGGTCAGGGGATCGTGTCTACTAGCCAATTCTAAAATGAAATCGACATTAACAAAGATGTCAGGAACAATCAACCTGGCTAATCCATAGGTCCAAGGGTTTGAGATAGGCATGGGTTCATCACTATTATTAAAGAAATAATTAAATAGTGAATACCCTAATGAACCCGATGTTTTTGCATCTCTAATGTAGGACATATCATCAATTAAGACCTCAGCAGTAACCTTTCTATTCTGGTTCGAGCCTGAAAGAAAAGTGAGAAACTCATTCAAATAGTTTCTCTTTCCTTTTGAATCATCATCAACATAATCACTTCTTCCACTAGTGGATGCCATACTCTGTACTTGGTTCATTTTCTCTTTCTGTTATGTTCTCAACCCTTATCACTGATATTGAAACAAAACTTCTCAAAAAACCTCACCACCAACTATGAATTTCTCTGAAATCTACAATTTTGAACTCTTAGAACACTGCCAATTACAATCTTTACTAAATTCTGAACTAGGAAATCGCCTTTCTAAATCACTTATTGCTAAAGATTTAACTTTTCTCAAAAGACACTAAAATCTCTATGAATTCTTTGCTCTGATAAATCAGAGGCTGGTAAAAATGAAATAACAATGGACAATCTTACTTATAATTGAGAATTCAATGCAGATGTCTCTTCAAACTGGTAATCTTACAATCCAGTCATTTTTGCCATTAGTCTCATGCACTGTGATATGAATTTCTGGTTCTAGCCGTGGCATTTGAATTGTCAGGTAATCAATTTTTGATGAGTGTATTTGCATATAAAACCTTATAAAATTCAAAAAAGAGATCAAAATCAGATCTAATTGGCTACATTAAATCATATTACGACTACTTTCCCATCTCTCAAAATCTCTATACTCTGATTGGTCAGCAACTTTCCATGATGGCACTGTAGAAAAGTCTTTATTAAACTATGGTTAACTACTAGCAACCCAGCGACTAAGTGATCTCCTTGTCGCTTAATATTTTTTCCAACTACAATTTCTTCAAGAGACTTAGCGACTGTCATAGGATCAATCATTAGATCAACAGTTATCTCCAAATTGATTGATCTTTTAACTTAACCATTTGTTTTATAGAGACATCACGACTAAAGCATTTCTACTCTGTTCTTTACCTTAAGTCACCTCTGGAGACTTGGCGACTGTGGTTTCTCTATGTCGCTAGACAATTTCCTTAACTCATGTTTCATCTGGAGACCTCGTTACTAAAAAATTTAGTCTCTTAATTGCATGATTATTTCATCATTATAATCTACATCTGGAGACAACGTGACTTCCATTGATCTCTCTTTCATTTGCATCTGACGGTTGTCGCTAAGTCTCATAATTTTTATTACAAACCCTAATCTTTCATGAGACTTAGCGAAAAATGGACGCATGTCTTATTTTTTCCTCTTGTCTCCTGATCGCTTGATTCTTCTCAACTTTTCAAATTTGTATCGCGACTACACGACTACTGTCAGATATTACCTTCATCGCATGGTTGTCGCCTGATCTCTTCATTTTTTTGCCTTAACTCATCTTTCTTCATGTGACTGTGCGACAACTCTTTTAGTTAATCTGACATATAATCCTTGGTTTATCTAGAGACTTAGCAGCCATTGAATCTCCATGTTGCATGATAATTTCTAAACCATAGTTACAATCAGGAGACTTCCCAACTGCCATTAGATTAAATCTCTGATCAACGGTTATCGCTAAATCTCTAGTTCTTTCACTTAACTGACTTTTGATCATGAGACTTGGTGACAACACTGAAACTTAAACCACTTGAACTTAACTCATAACCATGGGTTTCATCAGGAGATAACATGACTGAGCAATCTCAAAGTTGCCTTATAAAATAACTAATTATGCTTTTATTAGGAGATAATGCGACTGTCATCAGATAATAGCTGAGATCAATGGTTTGCACCAAGTCTCATAACCATTTCAGCATATTCTATTTCATTAAGAGACTACATGACTAAAGCTTTTCACCAAGTCTCCAAATCATAAGGAATATTTGTTTTTTCTTATGAGACTTAGCGACCAAGAAATAAACACATGCACATAAACTTAGACTTAAGTCATAAAAAGAAACATGGAAATAGATCATGCTTTGAGAATATTAGGGATTTTCTACAATTTTGAACAAAATTACTCAAAGGCTTAGGGTTTTGACATTTTTCAACTAGGTTTTGAGAAAAAACAACATTTTTAGAGGCAAGCAAGTAATTTCACACATGATTTTTTTACCCTCTGAGCATAGGAATGAAATCCATCTTCAAAATTTTACAGGGCAAACTCCAAAATAGGAAATATAACCAACAGTGGCTCTATCTAAGGATTGCTAAACATAGTTTATGGAAAAGAATCTCTAAATCTTTGGTTGCAAACCTCTTCAAAAAAAATGAAGGAAACGCTAACTAACCTATTGTAGAAAGGAAACATACAACTGAAAGAAACTTTATACAATACACTACATACTTACTTGTGCATAAAACTTTGCTTTTTAATTGAAGAAGGGTTTTAAAATTTCCCATGCACTGGCAATTCAAAATCTTCTCCATTCATGTTCTTCAACAAATAGGAATCATTTCCAAGGCTTTGTGAAATTACAAATGGCCCAAGCCATAAAGACTCAAATTTTTTATGCTTTCCTTTATCTTCCACTCTCACATTCCACTAAAGAATGAGGTCATCTGGTTGGAATTTTATGTCAATAGCCCTTCTTTCAAACAGTTATTTCATCTTTTATTGTAATTTAATGTTTTCCTTCTGGCTATCTCTTCTTATTTCATCCAACTCTGCCAATTGAATCATTCTATCATGTATGTTGTTAGAAACATTTAACTGCTCTTCTTGCATGAACCTATATACATGTAACATATTGTTTATAGGCATTTTTTACTGTAAACCATATACCAATTCAAATGGAGATTTTTCTGTTTCTTTTTTAACTGTTATTCTATCAGCCCAGAGTGCTAACCTTAGTTTGGTATGCCATGCTCTCTTATTCTTTTCAAGAGTATTTTTCAATATCTTCAATATACTTTTGTTACTAGATTCAACTTGTCCATTTTCCTGTGGGTGGTATGGGGATGAATATGACATTATGATCCCATATTTCTCACAGAAATCTATTATCTTATCTGATCTAAAGCACATGGCATTATCCATTATTAACTTTGAAGGTACACCAAATCTAGTCAAAATATTTTCCATTAAAAACTCAGTGACTACCTTACTTATTGCCTTTTTAGTAGGAATGGCTTCAATCCACTTCGTAAAATAATCAGTGGCTACTATTATCCAACTGTGTCCTCCACTAGAGTTTTCTACAAATTCACCAATAAAATCAATTCCCCAAATAGAAAAAGGGGCTACAACACTTACTGGGTTTAACAATAGGGCTCCTCAAAATTTGAGCTTATTTGAGAACCTTTGACAAGGCTCACACTTTTTGACATATGCATATGTATCTATAAATAAACAAGGCCAATAGTATCCAGCCCTTAAAATTTTGTGGGCAGTGGTCTTGGCAGAAAAATAACCTCCACATTCCCCTACATGCATCTCACTTACAACTTTCTTAGATTGGCTCTGATATAAACATAACAATAATACACCATTTCTATATTTCTAGTACAAATCTCCTTTGACTAAGGTGTATTTTTGGGCCTGCAATCTGAGGCTTCTCTTTTGATTGTCAGTCATAACATTAGGACACTTGGCATTCTTTAAAAAGTACACAATATCAACATAAAATGGTTGTCTTTCTATACTTGTAACTGTCTGATCATGTGTCTCTATATCATTCACTTGTACTAAATCCAAGTTATCCTCTGTCATGAGTTTTTCCAAACCCTGACCTCTTATCAACTTTGTAATGTGGATCTCAAGATTAAATTCCTGAATTCTATTTATCCACTTACATCTCTTACCAGTCACTTCTGACTGAGTAAGAATATCCTTAACTGCTAAGTGAGGGACATATGCTTGCACCTTAACACAGACCAAATATGGTCTAAAAGATTTTACGGATTTTACTAAAGTATATGCCTACTTCTCCATCATCTCATAATTTAGCTCTGGAGCCTAGAGAGATTCACTATAAAAGGCTATTGGATGTTCAAATCCTTCTTCATCTTTTTGTAGTAAAACAACAACAATTGTGTGATAAGATGCAAATGAAAATAGAGAAAAGGGCTTACTATAATCAGGTGATTTTAGAACAGGAGCCTCTTGCACTACCTTCTTTATTCTCTCAAATGTTATTTGAGCACCTTCATTCCAATTAAATTTTGCACCTTTTTTTAGCAACTTTATGATAGGTTTGACAATTTTTTCAAAGTTTTCTATAAATCTTCTGACAAAATTAATGTTTCCTAAGAAAGATTGAACTCCATTTAAGTTTTTTGGAGCAATGACCTTCTGGATTGCTTCTATTCTTTCAGGGTCTATTCTTACTCCATCTCTAGACACTATGTGTCCCAACAACTTTCCCTCCTGTACTGCAAAGTGATATTTCTTAGGATTTAATGAAACACCATAATCTAAAGCTTTGTTAAAATTTTTACCCAGGTTCACAATGATCCTCATCTTTCTTAGATTATGCAGTTAGATCATATTGATAAATGACCATGAACAAGTCAATAAATTCCTTAAAAGAAACATCCATGGCCCTCTGAAAAGTTGCTCCTACATTTATCAGTCCAAATGGCATTCTGATATAGACATAAGTTCCCCAAGGAGTGGTAAATGCAGTCTTGTACTTCTTTGATTTCTTCACTAAACCTTGGTCATAGCCTGAGAAACCATCCATGATTGATATCAGCTCACATCTAGTCACTTTATGTAACATTGCCTCCATGTTGGGTAAAGAATAGTTATCTTTTAGTGAGGCAATATTCAAATTTATGAAATCCACACATAATCTAATCTCACCATTCTTTTTTCTTACTGGTACCAAATTTGAAACCCATGTCGTGTGTCTAATAGGTTGGATAATCCCAACATCCTTTAACTTCATCAACTCTTGCTACATCTTAAGAGCCAGCAAAGGATTAATAGGCCTCTATTTTTGCCTAAATGGTTTCACCTCTAATTTTAGTGGGATCTCATGTTGGAAAAGGTCTTCCCTATAAGATTTTAATTCCTCATATGACCATGCAAAAACATGATTATATTTTCTCAATAATTTAATCAAATTTGTCCTTATATGGAAATTTAAACCTTTTCCAATGTAAACAACTTGAGGACTGGTTTCTGACCCTAAGCTATTTTCCTCCAAGTCCTCAATCTTAGCATTGCTTATCTTTGTTGAGTGATCATTTTGACTACTAAAAAATGCTTCAAGTTCAACTAGACCCTTAGGAATCTGATTGGAACTCAATTGGACAACCTCATTTCCTAACACATAGTCTTTACCATTATTACTCTGAAATAAGGTATTGCAATCTATGCACTGATTGTCATAATGGTCCAGAAATTGAATGAATCTTAAAATATCTTGGTCATCTTGAAAAACTTGCGAGTTTTATATATTATCAGGAACAACTGGTCTTGTCTTAACTTTAAGTATTGATACCCCATGTAAGGTCTGATCATCAGTTTTTAGAGCAACATTTGCTAAGAAATATGCCATTATATTTTTAGACCTTTATATCCAAATTATATCAAAGGCATCAAACATTTCAATCTGATCCCAAATAGCATATTTATACATCTTTAATCTATCATTTTTCACTGCATATTTGGATCTTATTTGGGCTACCGCTAATTCAGAATCACCATAAACTTTTAAACATTTTATTCTATGTTTAAAGGCAATTTCTAGCCCTAAAGATAAAGCCTCATACTCTATAGTATTATTTGTACACTGAAAGGCTAGCAAAAAGGAATATTTGAAAGTTGTGCTTGATGGAGATACAAGTAATACACCAGCCCCTGATCCTTCTTTTGAGAAAGCTCCATCAAAATACATTTTCCGTAAACCATCACCTTGTACAATCAATTCTTTAACCAAAGGATCAATATTTTTACACTGATGATACTGATCACTCCTCTGTACTCTGAAGTTCTCCATATCCACATCAATACAGTAGTTAATGTTAGTGTCTTCATACCATTCAATCATGTGAGGAGTCCTACCTTATCTTGACACTTTAACATTATTTCCAGCAATGTTAAAAGTAGCATATGATAAATCACTTTGTATGTCGCTTTCCATTGAAGCACTCCATTTTCTAGATAGTAACATCCCATAATGTGGTGGAATGTCAACAACATGAATATTCATAGTTAAAACCACATCGGGACACACTGCTAATTTGTAATGCATGGCTTCAATAGTACCAATAACAGGGACTTCTCTAGAATCCATTGCTTGACATCTCCCATGAGGAGTATCCACTTGTAATCCCATAGACTTCATAATTTCTACTAGCATGATAGTGTTTGATGCTCCTGATTCAATCATACAATTTTTAAGCATCCTTCCATTAATTACCAGTGTTAGAAAGAATGGATCAACAACCTTAGGAGAAGTGGTTGTGTTTAAGAAAATCTGAGGAATCTCAAAAGTCATTACTTCATCTTTCTTCCCTTTGTTATTTGGTCTCTTATCAATATTTTTTGGATTTTGAACTTTCATTGTAGGCACACTGTTCAACAATGATAGAACCTTTTCTTTTTGTTCCTTGATTCTCATCATTTCTAAAAGTGGAACTTTTACAGTCATTTGAGACAAACAGTGGCCCATGTCTACTGGAGTGTACTTTATATCCGAGGACTTTGGTTTTTCAACAATAATGTTATTTTCCTCAATTTGTATGTTCAGAGTTGGTTCTTCTTTCTTAGATTTTTTGTTTTCTACCTTAAGAGAAGTATTTGTTTCTTGTACCTTTTCTTTTCCCTCTTGTACAACATTAGGCTCTATGGCTTTAGTTACAATCTTGACCTTAGGTTTGTTTGCATTTTCCCCAAGTCCATCTTTCTTTTGTACATATTTGGTGTCTGTTTTATTTTCTTTTATAAATACACTAGATGGTTGACTACTAGTACCACCAACTACTCTATTCCTTAAGTGATAATTGCTTCTAGCTTTGTTCACCAGATCTGCAGAAATTCTTGCTTTTTCTTCATGTGAAGCTTTTCTAAACAATGGAAGGTCTTGATTATTTTTTGCATAACATCTTATATGGTCATCTATTTCTTCTATTTCACTATCTAACAAAATTTGTTGATGATGAATCTCTATATTTCCTTGTGAACCATATGAATCATGATTTTCAATTTCATTATCTGAGTCTACATCATGACATGAATAGGCATTTGGCATATTATAATCACATTGTTCACTTTCATCATTTCCTCATTCTTCATTTTCTTTCAAATCTAAGGAAACAATACAAAAATCAGGATTGTGTGGGGCTTCACATGCCTCACATCATAAATCATCATTGCACAAATGGACAACATTTTTATGCAAAGGTTCTCGAGTTCTGTTCTCAGGTTTTTCTTTTCTAGGTGGAGAAATAGGCTTCCCATCCTTAAACTATGTTCCATAAGGATGATTTTGCATTCTATTCTGAGGATTATAAGTGTTATTATAGGAAGGCCTATTATTTTGAGGAGCCCTATACTCTTTATATTCTAGTTTCTTTGGGTTACTCCTACTAAACCATGAATCATCTCTCCTATTTAGTTTACCAGACACCCTTATGTTCATTTCAATATTTACTGCTATCTTGTAAGTATCAATGAGGGTTCTATGGTTTTTATCCCTAAGAGCATAACCAATTTTAGAATCAAAAGCATTTAAATAGGTTGCTAAACATACCTCTTCATCCAGCCTTAATTTTTGAAATAATTTATGCATTGCTTTTTGGAATCTGGTATTGAACTCAGTGACCTCTTCATTATAGTTCTTTTTGATTTTATTGAATTCGTTCAATAAGAACCCCTTATTTGTCTTATCACCATATTGATCTTTAAATAAATCAATTAATTCATCCATGGAAGCAACGGAGCTATTAGAAAGACTTCTAAACCATTACCTAGCATCTTCTACTAGAGTTTGAACAAAAAGATTCATCAATACATTTTCATGAATGATATTCAAATCATCAACAAAATCAATAAATTTCCATAAGTGTACTTCAGAAGAGATGACATTATTACCTGAAAATTTTGGGATCTTTTCTCCCACATCATCCACATCTTTTGGAAATACATTTGGGTATCCAGGAATGCCAATGAAATTAAATTGCTTATACCTTTCAGAATGCAATGGTTTCCTTTGGAAGTTATCAGTCTCTTTGAAAGTAGTAGCTTTTGTTTTGGAAGATGTTATGTTCTCAGTTCCAGCATAAGATTATTTGGAAGATTGCAAAAAATCTATTTTCTTTTTTATTTCTATTGTTGTAGCTTCCATCTGTGCCTTTTCTAGCATCTTTTCCATAGTTTCCTTCTCTATCATTAGTCTTTCAAGATCAATATCCAATTTGGACATTTTCTCTATTAGGGCCTTCTGAACTTTAGGCTCTTCAATTTTGCTTTCAGTGATCTTTTATTTACCTTTGTCCTTAACATTTTGTGAAATAGAAGCTCTGTGAGCAGTGGTATTTTATGGTCTTTTTGAGACCTCTCAGTATTCCTTATAGTTTGATGCCTTAAGGATCTTTGTTTAATTCTATCAACATCCATCTTTTCATGTTTTTTATTTCTAATTTCTTTTTCCCTTTTCATCTGTTGAATAAGGGAAAGATGTTTCATGAGGAGTCTTTCTTCTTTAGCAAGCTCATCAGAAGGAACTTACTCAGAATCTGAACTGATTGTATATGTTCCTTCTCTTTCACTTGAAGTGGAGGTAGTTGCAAGTGTTTCTAATCCTCTCTCTGGAGCTTCTTCATATTCTGAAGTATTGCCTTCATAATTAGACTGATTGCTACCCTCCTCTCTCCTAGTATTGATGTCTTGACTTCTTGGAGAAGTTTCATTTATACTGACTTGGTTTCTTTTCTTCCTCCAAGACATCTCCATCCTTGAAGTTGATGGGATTCCACCATCTAATGCAATTTCAGGATTCCCTTTCATTTTTGACCTAGTATTCATTTTGAAAGATGTTCACTTAAATTGTATTGATCTCAGGGATTTAACTTTAGAGTTGTCACCCAACAATTGTTTGGGATGAATGAATACTATCAAAATGACCTTGGAAACTACAAATGTAAATATACTGTCTTTGAAACCCTCAGATATTCTGGATACTTTTACTAAGACTTTACAATCTCTATTCCCTAGTGGAGTTGCCAATTTGTTATGCAAATTAGATGGGCAAACTTGAGACTGGTATTTGTGACTCTCTTTTTCAACCAGATTTTGGGATGTATTTGCAAAGTATTAAACTTTCTATCTTATTAATCCCCAGTAGATTCGCCAATTTGTTAGGTCTTTTCCTTGCAGCACAACCTTAAAATGATAGTATACTTATATACTTGAATGCAAACTCCTTTTTATGCAAGAGAAAGGCTAATTGATGAGGTATTTGATAACACTGTCATGCCCAAAAGTTGGGCAAAAACACAAAAACAATTTTTTTTTAAATTCATTAAAAGGAATGGTTATGCTACCTCAAGGTATAGTAGGCACATGCAAAATGGTGTAAAGGAGAAATAGTAACTGGATGAGTCATACGGGATAGGATAGCTCTGGAATTATCCTACAAGAGTTCCTAACTAGAAACCTTTATCGACATGCAAATCGAGGTAGTTGACTAAAAGTCAACTAGAGTTGACCAAAAGTCAACTAGAGTTGACCAAAAGTCAACTATACTCTAAATTATGTGAAGGGGTGGTACTAGGGCCTACTAAGTCCTATAGAGGGCTTAGGCACGCAAATCAAGATAGTTGACCAAAAAGTCAACCCATGTTGACCAAAAAGTCAACTATCTCCGAAAGGCATGAAACTGAAACCCTAGGGTCCAGAGACTACATGGAATATCGGGTTCAAAAATTGAGTCAAATGGCCAAGGTTTGACCATGGTTGACCAAAATTCAACCATACATGATATCGGACAAAAGTAACGGTAATACCCTCAAAAAGTTAATTATGACGATAAGGGGTTGTCTGCACCCGCTTATCGACAAATGATGCCATCTAGATTATTAAATTTTAAAAGGATAATTTAATAAACTAAATATACTAAAATGTTATATTTAAAGTCTATTAATAAATTAATCCCTTTAAGTTTAATCAAAATAAAACCCAATATAATCAATAACATAATTTAAACAAAACTTATCTGAACATATCTACCTAAAATCTATTCTAATGCAAAAATTAAATCTAAGATGAAAAGAATTCATTAAATTACAGATATTATAAGTTTTTAAAAGAAACATTAATAATTAAATTCAAATAAAAATAAAACTAAGTCTAATCTATACATAAATTAAATCTAGATTAAATCAGATCTAATTAATAAAAACAAATTATTACTATATATAATCTAAACTAAAAATCTACACTAATAAAAATTAAAGATTCAAGTCTTATATTAAATACCAATCTATAAAGAATTCTAATGAAAATAAAAAAATTTCATCTAACATTCTATCTACAAAGGAAAGCCTAACCCTATCATCCTTATCAGTTGTTAGGGAGTGGCGGCGGCGGAATGAAGAGAAAGTAAAACACAGGGCTTCGATAGTAGGGTAGGCGGTGGAGAAGAACTGAGGACGGCGGGTGAGCGGGGAAGCCGGAGGAGGAAGAAAGGGAGTGGTGGTGGCCAACGCAGCGGAGGCGGTGCCCCACTGTGTAAGCCGTGGGCCGTAAGGCTTGTGGCCTGCGCGCCCACTGCTTACACAGTGGGGTCACGTGGGCTCGGGCCAGTGCCCCACTAGGGTATGTGTGGCCATGGGTTGGGGACGGGCTTCGGCCCTCCCCGTCCGATTCAGATCCCAAATAATATTTTTTTATTAAAAAAAAATTTTATACAGTGCTCTGCACTTTTAAAAAAAATCCCTTTTCTCTTTTTTTATTATTATCATATATATATATATATACACTAAATTTGAAAGGCTTAAATTTAAATTGTAATTTTCTACATTTATAGGAGCAATGAATTTAGTGAATTTTTTTATTTTGTTGAAATATTAACATAATGGTAATTTAATAAGGGTAAAATGCATATCATAATTTTTGCAAGCTTTCTCAATTTATAAAATGAATCATGATTACATTTTCCTTTCAACCTCCATGTAGAAAGATGGTAAGAAAGTTAACAACAGTATAAGTCTACAACTTCATAAGGGTCTTAATACAAACTAGAATCCATGAAGTGTTTCATAAAATAAAGGTTACAAAATGATGATTTTCCAACCATACCCATCTTCCACATAAGGGTGTTATCCATCTTTATTATCCCTTCAAGATCTTAAAAAAAAATGTTGAGGTTGACCATGGATTCTCAACTCCCAACCTAGGCCTTTACAAGGCAACCCCCGAGCTTGGGGATCCAACATGGAACGGGGTACAAACATGCATACACCACTTGTAGTAAGCATAAACATGAAATACAAACACAAGAGAATTTCCCATCACAAGTTTGAACAAGAGGAAGGTCTCCAAGAGGCCTTCCTGAAATAGGGGTAGTGGTAGACCTCACAGTAGGGGAAAGCCAAGAATAAACAAGACCACACAAGCCTCACACAGACTTGAAAAGGACCATCTTCACAAGATGTAGTCCTGAAGTAACCTTCTTATGCCTCCTAGGTGCCCTCAGGCCCTTCTTGGCATCATGGGTATCATGTCACCCCATGTTTTTCCCTCCACACATGGGAGAATCTACACTAACAGGAATCATTTCCATCTACCCCTTCAAGGTTACTCTGCCCTCCCAAGGGTGAGTGTGCCTTGAAGACCCATTTGAAATCCAATCACAAAAGAAAGACATTATGAAACCCCACATAAAATTTCAATTTTTAAAAAAAAGCTTCAAAACACATATGACTCCATTATTGGATTTTTTGAGCTCAAGAACACATATAAACACAAATAATTTTACTTTAAAGAAATCCAACCTTAACTCCAAGCTAGAATGAGAAATGGATTGGTGTTGAGCTATCCTTCCTAAGCTCCTTCCAAAAAGGCTCCTTCAACTGAATTCTGTCTCTAAGGGTAGAGAGTGGGTGAGCACCCAACTCATCCTAATTCCTTCCCTAAATAGGAAAACCTCCAAGAAGAAAAAGGCTTAACCCAAAGGTGACATAACTCTAACCAACCCTTAACTAACCACTTGCCTAACTCTCCATGGGTGAAGTCAAATGAAACTTGGGTAGAAGAGTGAGTGAGGTTAACCAAGGTTACACTCCTCTTCAAAATTCTCTCAAGTCTGAAAATGACACTTTAAGGGAGTAATAAATGATTTTAGAGGCTCATTAATAATGGTTAATGACCCCTAACCCATAGGGTACCAAGTTGGGTGAATAAATTTGACCCCGGTTACCCCCTGAGAGCCCAAAAGACCTTCTAAAACTAACTCTAAAGTTAACCTACAGATTTCTAAGTCAAGAAGACTTCTAGAAACTTCTAACTCTGGGGTAAGCTTGGGTACTACTAGTAACCTTAGTTAACCCTATGACTAACCCTGATTCCCTTTACTAGCCATGTCAACATTTAAATTACAACAATTGCCAAATTTGGCACATTAAATTAAAATAAATGACATGACTCAATCACATAAATATTTACTAATTTAATTACACACATGGAAACCACGTTCATGAAATAACCACATAAATAATGAGGTCCATGTCTCTTTATATAGATAGGACCTTGGAAAAGATGGGTATTTACATAGGTTCTAGTACTGGGTCCCCGGTATAGATCCATGGTCAACTTTTCCTGCACACTCAATGCACACATCAGTAGATCCAAAACAACATGATATGAAACATAAGACGACATCAATAATATACATGCATATAAACCACATTCGCATGAGAACTGAAATAACCGAGCATGGGTTTCCTAAACCAAATTCATCATATTAAATTCATACATTTAAATCCATATAAGACATCAATCATAAGCTGAAACTGAATCAGAACATAAAGTATCTCAAAAGTACCCTGATTACAAAATCAGGTGTTGAATACATAACACAGGATTCCACTGATCCTCAAATGTATAAAAAGTCTCCAATAGTTAAAGTATGTCAAAGTATAAACTATTGAAAGTAGGAGAACATAATAGTAAAACTATGATAGTCTAATGTAGGCCTCACATCCACCCCCTCTGTTCATGAACTTCCTCTTGGAGTTAATCAAAGAGGTGAGGGTACTATGATCTCATCTTCCTTGTGTCCTCCCAAAAGGTTGCAACCTCGTCATAGAAATCCCACTGGACCCTAACCTGGTCCAGCTCTCTGCCTAGAAGATCCAATGTCCATTGAGGCAATATACGAATTGGCTCCAAAGCCAGCTGTCTATCTGACTCCACCTACAAAGCATCCCAATCTATCACATGAGACTCATCACAAATATACTTCCTCAGAACTGATACATTAAAGACATCATGGATGCATGACAGGCTAGGTGTAAATGTTAAATGGTAAGCAACTGGTCCTATCCTCTCAAGGATCTCAAAAGGTCTAACAAAATGGGGTGCTATCTTAGAGCCCTTTCCAAAATAGATTGGAATCTTATGCTTTCATACTCTCAAGAAGACTCTATCTCCAACTAGATAGGCTTGATCAATCCTCTTCGCATCTGCATACTTCTTCCTATCTTGAGATTTCTCAAGTCGATGCCTAATCAAATTCACCTGGTGCTCCATATCTCTGAGTAGCTCAGGACCAATGGAAACTCTATCCTTGATCCTATCCCAACTGAGTGGGTCCTGCATGGTCTACCATAAAGAGCCTGGTAGGGAGGCATACCCAAGGAAGTCTGGTGCCTGTTGTTATAGGAAAACTCCACTAGATGTAGGTATTCTTCCCACTGGGTTTGATGGTCCATGACATACATGCGAAGCATGTCCTCCAGTACCTTATTGATCCTTTTGATCTGACCATTTGTCTCAGAATGATAAGTTGTACTAAAGTTGATCCTAGTACCCATAGCTACCTGAAGTTCTCTCAAAAAGGATGAAGTGAAGAGAGAATCTCTATCTGAGATGATCTTATGAGGTACGCCATGAAGTCTGACTATATCTCACAAGAACACTTGTGCCACTGCTGGTGCGGTAAAGGTAGTATGCACGGGTGTGAAGTTAGCCACCTTAGTCAACTTGTTGATCGTCACCATGATGGCATCATGATGACGAGAAGACATAGGAAGACCTACTATGAAATCCATAGATATAGTGTCCCACTTTCACACTGGTATCTCATGAGGTTGAAGGAGACCACCTGGATGATGGTGTTTTGCCTTCACCCTTTGGCACTCTAGGCATCTAGCTACCATCTCTGCAATCTGCAACCTCATGCCTGGCCAATGATATAGCTGCCTCAAATCGGCATGCATCTTCTTAACTCCGGGATGCACTGCATAAGAGGTCCTATGAGGCTCAAGCATCACAAACTCATGCAATCCTTTGGAAGAAGGTACATAGATATGTCCTCTATGACACAATAGTCCATTAGACTCCAAGGCATACCCTAAAAACTTCCCCTCAAGGGGTCTCTGAGATCGAATCAACTCACAAACCTCTACATACATCTCATCCTCTTGCAAGTGATGGAGGATGCGATCTCTCAAATATGTGCCAGTAGACATAGAAGAAAGCTCATGCCATCTCCTACTCAAGTCATCTGCAACCATGTTCTCTTTCCCTTTGATGTAATGGACATGAAAATCATATTCACATAAGAACTTCATCCATCTCCTTTTCCTAGCATTAAGGTTTGGCTGAGTGAAGATGTACTGAAGACTCTGATGGTCTAAATGAAGTTCAAACCGATGTTCTAAGAGAAAATGTTTCCATCTAACTAAAGCATGCACCACTGCTACGAGCTCTAGGTCATGGGTAGGGTAGTTAAGCTCATGAGTCTTTAGTCTCCTAGACTCATAGGCTATAGCTCACCCACCTTGCATAAGGACTGCTCCTAAACCATCCAAAGAAGCATCTATGAAAACCATAAAGTCTTCTAAAGGCTCTGGTACTACTAGAATGGGTGCACTGGTAAGTGCTCTCTTGAGCCCCCAAAAAGCCCTATCACACTTCTCAGTCCAATCAAACTTCTTTCCCTTTTGCTAAAGAGAAGTAATGGGGTGTGCTACTCGAGAGAAACCATTAACAAACCATTTGTAGTAACCGGCTAAACCCATGAAACTCCTAACCTCAGTCACAGTGGTAGGTTCTCGCTAATCCATAATGGCATCAATCTTTGATGGGTCTACTAAGATCCCGTCCCCTGAAATAACATGGCCAAGGTATTTAACCTCTGATCTGAAGAAGGCACACTTCGACAAGCTGCCATATAACTAGTTGTCTCTAAGACACTGCAACACTTGCCTCAAGTGTTCCTCATGCTCTTTCTCATATTTGGAATATATCAAGATGTCATTGAGAAACACCACTACAAACTTGTCAAGGAAGGTATAAAATACACTATCATAAGGCTCATGAACACAACTGGAGCATTCATAAGACCGAATGGAACCACAGTGAATTCATAGTGGCCATATCTAGTGTGAAATGTGGTCTTGTGAATATCACTATCCATGATCCTCAACTGATGGTAACCCGATTTGAGATCTATCTTCGAGAAGACTTGGAAACTGATCGAACAAGTCATTGATCCTAGGTAGTGGATACCAATTCTTGAAGATAACATTGTTCAAATGTTGGTAATCCATGCACAACCTAAGCGATCCATTTTTATTCTTCATTGGTGCACCCCAAGGAGAAACACTAGGATGAATGTGTCATTTCTCTAACAGTTCCTCAAGCTATATCTTGAGCTCATTAAGCTCGTTAGTGGTCATCCTATAAGGTGCTCTGGAAACTAGCTTAGCTCCTAGTACGAGATCAATGTGAAAGTCTACTAACCTACAAGGAGGCATACCAGGTAGCTCTAATAGAAACATATTTGCAAACTCTTGAAGAATGGGGAAGTCATCAAGAGAAGTTTCCTTCTCTGTCTCTTCTTCCCTATCACTGATGGTGATGGCATACAACTAGAATCCGTTCCGCATGCATCGCTTAAGCTGCATGGTGGATATCACATGGAGGGATACAGGCCTATGAACCCAAGTAATAACTATATCTGTGCCATCATCGCCCAAACATTCGATCCTCTTCTTATGATAATCTAGCTTGGCTCTATGGGCACTTAGCCAATCCATGCCAAGAACTAGGCCATAAGATCTAAGGGGAGTGACTCTAAGATAAGCTATGGTGATCATGCCACCAATCTAGATCTGACAATCCTTAACCATCGAGGTCATAGAAACTATAGCTCCTGAAGCTAACTCTACTTCCCATCTAACCTCTTGTCTAGTTGCCACTAGCCCGTAATGCTCCACAACTGATGGAGAAACAAAGGAGTCAGTGGCTCTTGCATAAAAAAGAATAGTAACCTCACTACCTCTAATCTTACCTAAGGCCTCAATAATGGTAGCCTATCAGTTGTCTACCACTACAAAAACCATGTGGGACTTCCCCCTGTCCCCAACTGTCAGTTCAAAAACTGCTACTCGTTGACTACGACCCTATGGGCACTCTCTAGCTAAGTGCCCCATGGCACCACATGTGTAACATGGCCCCTATGACTAAACCTGAACACCAAGAGGAATGGAATACTAAGACCTTGTGGTCCTAGATGAACCGCTATAGCCACCCCTAGAGGACTGCTGAGTCTGAGCTAGAGGGGTATATGGTTCCTGAGGTCTCTGGTCCTTCTTAGGGCCCTGTGACTACCACTGTTGGGGCTTAGAGCCATGCTAAACTTGTGGTGTCCTCTGTCGCTGGTTCTATTGTGACTACTGTGGCTACTGCTGCTACTTTTGTGGGGCCCTAAATGTCACTCTAGAGTTCCTCTGATTCCCCTTCCACGGGGCTTTCTGATATCTAGAGGCCTAAGATGAGGTATTGTTGTTCTGTGACCTATCCCTATAATCCTATGGGCCCCAGACTATCTCTTCAGCTACCAAACCCCTGTCCACCATGAACCTTAAGTTCCCTGAAGGTACCATGCATACCCTATCTGAAATCACAGGATTTAATCCCTTGATGAACCTGTTCACTTACAGCTTCTCATCTCCCATGTATTCAACATTAGGTAGGAGGTCAAGAAACTTGCCCTCATACTGGGCTACTATAAGACCCTGTTGCTAGAGGTCATGGAACTCATTGATACGGTGCTGTTTGAACTATTCTGAAATATACTGCTCTCTAAAGATCTTGAGGAAAGCTCCCCAAGTGAGGGTATTAATGTCTATGAGTCCTTTTGTATCCTCATGCCTCCACCAAGTGGATGCCCCATCTCTAAGCAAAAGAATTGTGAACCATGCCTTAAGGTTGCTGCCATAATTCCGCAACCCAAAGAACCTCTCCAATCTTAAAAGCCAAGCCTTAGCTCCTGCCCCATCTACTTCTCCTATGAAGGGAGGTAGTTTAAGCCTCATCAACTCTATGATCTGATTCCTGATATCAGAGGGTGCTCTATCAATCCTTTGTGCACCTCCCCTAGGAATACCACCTGGTACTGCAATAGACTCCTCTTCCTGATCTACCTGATCCCCTCCTTCTCTAGGAGGTGGGCTCCTACTTCTCTCTCTCTTTCCTCATTAACAGGTGGCATGCGGTCTAGAATGAATCCGGCCAGGTTCTGAAAAGCTAGCAATAGAGCTGCATTAGGATCAGGAGGTGGTTCAGGAGGTGGACTCTGATCTCTCCTACGATCCTCTACCTCAGGTTATCCCTCTATGCGTACCGTGGGAACACGTCTCCGACCACACCCTTGCTAATGGGCCTGATGAGTGATAGGGGGCATCCTACACATGCAAGACAAATTTAGTGACAATGTAGTGGGTTAGGCTCCCAATGTTGCTAAATATGGCTCTGATACCAAAATGTCACCCAAAAGTTGGGCAAAAACATAAAAAACAATTTTTTTTTAAAACTCATTAAAAGGAATGGTTATGCTACCTCAAGGTATATTAAGTGCACGCAAAATGGTGCAGAGGAGAAAAAATAATTGCATGAGTCGTACGGGATAGGATAGCTCTGGAATTATCCTACAAGAGTTCCTAACTAGAAACCTTGATCAACATGCAAATCGAGGTAGTTGACTAAAAGTCAACTAGAAATGACCAAAAGTCAATTGTACTCCAAATTATGTGAAGGGGCAGTACTAGGGCCTACCAAGTCCTATAGAGGGCTTAGGCAAGCAAATCAAGATGGTTGACTAGAAAGTCAACCCATGTTGACCAAAAAGTCAACTATCTCTGAAAGGCATGAAACTGAAACCCTAGGGTCCAGAGACTACATGGAACACTAGGTTCAAAAATTGAGTCAAATGGCCAAGGTTTGACCATGGTTGACCAAAAGTCAACCGTACATGATATCAGACTAAAGTAATGGTAATACCCTCAAAAAAGTTAATTGTGATGATAAGGGGTTGTCTCGCTTATCGACAAATGATGCCATCTAGATTATTAAATTTTAAAAGGATAATTTAATAAACTAAATATACTAAAATGTTATATTTAAAGTCTATTAATAAATTAATCCCTTTAAGTTTAATCAAAATAAAACCCAATATAATCAATAACATAATTTAAACAAAACTTATCTGAACATATCTAACTAAAATCTATTCTAATGCAAAAATTAAATCTAAGATTAAAAGAATTCGTTAAATTACGGATATTATAAGTTTTTAAAAGAAACATTAATAATTATATTCAAATTAAAAAAAAAATTCTAATCTATACATAAATTAAATCTAGATTAAATCAAATCTGATTGATAAAAACAATTTATTAATATATATAATCTAAACTAAAAATCTACACCAATAAAAAATAAAGATTCAAGTCTTATATTAAATACCAATCTATAAAGAATTCTAAGGAAAATAAAAAAAATTCATCTAACATTCTATCTACAAAGGAAAGCCTAACCCTAACATCCTTATCGGTTGTTAGGCAAAGGTGCCAGCGGAATGAAGAGAAAGTAAAACGCAAGGCTTCAACAGCAGGGTAGGCGGCGGAGAAGAACCGAGGACGGTGGGTGAGTAGGGAAGCACGATGAGGGAGAAAGGGAGTGGTGGCGGCCGACGAAGCGGAGGCAGTGTCCTACTGTGTAAGCCGTGGGTTGTAAGGCCTATGGCCCGCATGCCCACTGCTTACACAGGGGGGTCACACCGCCTTGGGCCGGTGCCCCGCTAGGGTATGGGTGGCCGCGGGTTGGGGATGGGCTTTGGCCCTCCCTGCCTGATTCGGATCCCAAATAATAATTTAAAAAAAAAAAATTCATACAACTCTCTGCACTTTGAAAAAAATTTCCTTTTCTCTTTTTTATTATTATTATCATATATATATATATATATATATATATATTCCAAAACCAATAAGTAATAACATAATAAAAAAAAAATATTACTGGTGAAGTATGTCTGTATTTCCCAAAACAGAGGGTACTAGGGTATAATTTTCTTTTAATTTAAATACATGGTTGTATTCTATATTTTATTCTACTAACAATGGTGGAATACAATTTAAATTTTGAGCATATTTTTTTTTTGTAATTTTCACAATATGCTAACAAAAATAAGAACATAATTATTTCTCTCAAGAACATTAAATCCAAATAGTTTATTAAATTAACTTCTATTTTGGTAAAGAATACCTTCATTGTTTGTTTTGTGAGTCCTATATATAT
>MU228022.1:2829715-2847373 GCA_018584345.1 Thuja plicata
GATTAATAAGTAAAAAATATTTAAAGTACTGATAACAGATTCACCCCCCCCCCTCTCAGTTATCCCTGAAGTATCCTAACAATTGGTATCAAAGCCAAGTGCCTTGGAGAGAGCCTAACAGCTTAAGGTAGATCAGATGGCATACTTCAGAAAAGAGAGCCCTAAGTTCGATGGAAAGAACTATCTGGATTGGAAGAACAAAATGATAACACATCTACAATGTGTTGGCTTTGAGATCTTTGAGATTGCTACACAAGAAATTGATATTCCATCTCTGAAAGACCTTGCAAAGGATGATGCTACTAATAGACAAAAGGAAACATTTACCAAAAATGCAATTGCCAAAGAAGCCCTAATCAGCGCCTTATCAGACAGTGAATTTTCTGAGATCAAGAAGATTGCCAAAGCATATACCATATGGAAGTATTTAGAAGACATGTTTGAAGGAGATGATCAAGCAAAGAATGCACGCAGGAAGACATGGAAGAAGAAATACAACAGTCTTGAGATGTTACCAGAAGAAAACATTAGAGCTTACAATCAGAGGATAAATGAAGCAGTATCTGGAATCAAAAACAATGGAGGAGAAATTTTAGAAGAAGACATAATGGACAAGTTGTTAACTACTCTGACATCAGACTATGAAAAAAATATTAGCATTCTAGAGGAAACTATGCAATTCTCACAAAACTTCAAAGGAGAGACACTGATCAGCAAAATCTCTACATTTGAGATATCAAGATTGAAGACTGAACATAAGAATGAAACAACCTTCAAAGCTTCAATCCATGGTAAGAAATCCTCACACATCTGTAGTCATAATGAGAATGAAGAAATTGATGAAGAGCTAGAAGAAATAATTGCCATGATTGCTAAAAGAGAAAAGAAAGGAAAATGAAAGTATGAAGGACAACTTCCATTCAAGTGTTTTTCATGTAATAAGATTGGTCACTTTGCATCTAAGTGTCCCACACGAGTCAAGAAGTTCAGATTTCACTACAAACCTAAATATAGGAAGGAATGTTACCATGCTGAAGAAGGTGTAACTAATGAAGACTCAGGAGAAGATGAAATTGGATTCATTGCCCTTGAAGACATGGAAAAGTTGCTCGAAGATATGGACATTTTAGATAAAGAAGAAGATCATGAATTAGCCTTAATTTCCAAAGTAGATGTCAGAACTGACTCGATCATTGATAGAGGATGCTCACACCACATGACAGGTGACAAAGATAGATTTGTTCAGTTAGACAAATACAAAGGTGGTATGGTTAGATTTGGAGATAACACTCCTAAACCTATCATAGGTAGAGGATTCATCACCTTGGATGGAAAGAAAAAGACAGATGATGTTCTATATGTTGATGGTTTGCATCATAATTTACTAAGTGTTGGATAGCTACTTGATAAAGGTCATCATTTAAAGTTCAAAGATAAAAAGTGCATTATAAGAAACAAGGATGGAGACATGATTACATCAGGCTCTAAAACAAAAGGTAATGTTTTTCAGCTCAATTTTGATGTAAGTTGTTTTGTTGCAAAAGTACATGACAGTTGGTTATGGCACAAGAGACTATGTCATATCAATTTTGACAATATAGTAAAAATCAGTAATGTCAAGGCACTTAGAGACCTACCAAGAATTGCAAGACCAGTTGACACAATTTGCAGGGAATGTGTTATGGGTAAACATGTAAGGAGTTCCTTCAGAAGCAAGCAGACCTCAGCTGAAAACAAATTGGACTTAGTGCATACAGATTTATGTGGTCCTACTCAAACAAGATCATACTATGGTGAAAGGTACTTTATTTTGTTTGTTGATGATTTTTATAGGATGATGTGGGTTGCGTTCTTAAAGGAGAAGTCAAAATCCTTTGAGAAGTTCAAAATATTTGAAGCTAAGGTTGAGAATGAATCTAGACTAAAACTGAAATGCTTAAGATCAGATAGAGGAGGAGAATTCACCTCTGACCAGTTTTATGACTACTATGAAGAACATGGAATAAAAAGGCAGTTGAGTGCCCCTAGAACACCTCAGCAAAATGGAATTGCAGAAAGGAGGAACAAGATTATACTTGATACAGCGCTCACCATGATGATTGAAGAAAAAGTGGCACACACCTATTGGAGAGATGCAGTGTATACTATCAATAGAACCCAATTGAGACCAGGCGTGGACAAGACACCCTATGAACTTTGGTTTGGTAATGTACCCACAATAAAATACTTAAGAATATTTGGCAGCAAGTGCTACATCAAGAGAGATGATAGTATTGGCAAGTTTGATGCTAGAAGTGATGAAGGTATTTTTCTTGGCTACTCTACAAAAAGAAAAGCTTACAGATGTTTCAATTTGAGATTAAATAAGATAATTGAAAACATGCATGTTAAGATTGATGAGAAGTTTATGATTCAAGAGAGGTACTATGAATATGCACCTTTGATTGAAGAAGAACCCAGACCTAACAAAAAAGATACTATGATTGAAGAAATGTTTGATTGCATTGATGTCTCATGCAATGACCCTAATGCATGCAATGAAGAAAAACAAAATACAGAGGAAGAAGTCACACCTAAGGTTCCTAATTTTACATCCAGATACCACTCTAAAAATGATATCATTAAAGATCAGAGCAGCAGTGTTTTGACCAGATCAAAAGAAAAGAGTCTAATAGTGGATGAAGAGGTATGTTTACTTTCACAAATTGAACCTTTAAGTGTTGAAGATTCCTGTAATGATTTTGATTGTAAAAATGCAATGAAAGAAGAACTAGATCAGATAATCAAGAATGACACATGGGAATTGGTTCCTAGACCAAGTGATAAAAATGTGATTGAAACAAAGTGGATTTTCAGAAATAAAATGAATGAAGAAGGTACAGTAATAAGAAACAAAGAAAGATTAGTATGTAAAGGATGTACTCAAAGAGAAGGAATAGACTACGCTGATACATTTTCCCCTGTGAGCAGATTGGAAGCCATAAAACTATTTTTGGCATATGCAACATTAAAAGACTTTAAAGTTTATCAAATGGATGTCAAATCAGCCTTTTTAAATGGTGACTTAAAAGAAGAAGTCTACATAGAATATCCTAAAGGATTTAACCTTTCAGATAGACCAAAAATGGTATGCAGACTAAAGAAAGCACTTTATGGACTTAAATAGGCCCCAAGAGCTTGGTATGAGAGACTAGATGGTTATCTCACCAAGATTGGATTCAAGAAAGGAGCAACAGATTGCAACTTGTTCACAAGAGAAACATCAGATGGATTGCTATTAGTTTCCATATTTGTTGATGACATTATCTTTGGAGGTAATGAAAAGCTCAGTATAACATTTACAAAAGAAATGCATAATGAATTTGAAATGAGCATGATTGGTCCTATAAAGTAATTTTTAGGACTGAATGTAAAATAGACAGATAAAGGAATATCCATCAATTAGTCAAAATATGTGAAGGAAATATTGAAAACTTTCAAGATGGAGGATTGCAAGCCAGTATGCACTCCTATGATCATAGGAAGTAAACTTTCAAAATATGATGACTCCACAATAGTTGATAAAACATTGTACAAATCTATGATTGGAAAGCTTATTTATCTAAATCAAGACCTGACATATCTAATGTAGTTGGCATTGTTGGAAGATTTGTAGCTGAACCCAAGCATAATCACTTAATGGCAATCAAAAGGATATTTAGATATCTTAAGGGAACTATGGACTATGGTTTATGGTATCCTAAATCAGAGAATACACAACTTCATGTGTATACTGATGCAGATTGGGCAGGTTGTATTGATGACATGAAGAGCACTTCAGGAGGAGCAGTATTTCTTGGAGAAAGGTTGGTATCTTGGACAAGCAAGAAGCAAAATTGTATTTCTCAGTCAACAACAGAAGCTAAATATGTTGCAGCAGCACTGAATTGTACAATAACTATTTGGATCAAACAAATGGTTAAAGACTTTGGTATTCAGGTTGACTATCCTATTTTTATTCATTGTGACAACACCAGTACTATTAACATGTCAAAAGACCCTGTGATGCATGCAAAGACAAAACACATAGAGATCAAGTACCATTTTCTGAGAGAAAAAGTTGTAGACAAGGAATTGACATTAGACTATGTAAGCACAAAAGATCAGTTGGCAGACATTTTCATGAAGCCTTTAGCAAAGGATACTTTTGAGTATCTAAGGGAGAAGTTGGGAGTCATTCCCTCTCCTAAGTCTGATTAAAGAAAGTAGCAAGCACATCAGTCCAATGTGACTGATGAATGGTTGACTACTCTACTTCTGGAGTAGTACCTATGCACAATGGTTTATGGTGCCCTTTGCCATTGATGTCAATGGGGGATTATGTACTAAAAACAAGGAACACAAACAAAGAGCTAAACAAGGAACACATACAAGGAGCTTATACTCTGGGGGAGTATATAGATAAAACACAGTCCATGAAACTGCAGCAGTGTAGATGAATCTTTGATGAGGATATTGAGAAGATTGTAAAAGAAGGAAGAAACCATGAACAGAAGTTGTTTTTATCATATGTTTCCATCAATGCCAAAGGGGGAGATTGTTGGAGATTTGATTTTGAACAGTTGATTGATTGTATGTTTGTCATTGATGACAACATATACATCAGTACTTCTACATGTACTTATCCATATGATGGCATGAATACTTGCATGGATAGATACATGTTGTTGACATGTTTATTATGCTATGTTCATACACACAGACCCAGATATGATGTTTCAGTAAAGATATGTAATTCTATTATTGACGGTTACAGTTCAGGAGGAATAACGGTTTAAGGTTGACGTATGTAATGTGTTTATTGAGTTGCACATATCTTCAGGATATGCATGTGTATATTCATGATGAGTTATGATTTTTGATATTAATCTAAAGGTGCCAAATGTATTTCAATAAGATTACAATGTTATGGTCAAATTGGTGAAGCCGACTTAGTGAAGCGACGCATCTATTTAGTTTGTACTTGCACAGTTGTAATTATGCTTGCACATTTAGTAGAGCCGACAAGGATGTTATGAAGATTTTTCTAATAGGTCCCATGATCTCATACTTGGTGTATGTACTTATAGAAGGTCATTTGTGATAAGAAGAGTTGCGAAAGCCAGAGATGAGGAAAGCAGAGCAGAGTGTTAAAGCAACATAGCTATATTTATCATATGTTGATAATATGGATACTTATGCTGAAGCATTCAGAATACAAAGTAGATTTTTTATATTTCTTTACAAGAGGATAAAGAATCGGCGCATAAAAGGAACTGATCAGACAAGTAGTGTCACATACAATAGTTCATCTTATTGATACAGTGTGTATCAAATATCCAGAAGGTTGTAGCCTTCACCACTTGGACAGTGAGTCCACCACCCCTAACAAGGTTATTGTAAAAGACTCCTAATAGAGTTCGACCCTTAACAAGGTCAACTATACTACTGCATTGTATTGAACAACTCCTAATAGGGTTGAAGAATCTTTTAACATGGATTACTATAAATAGTATAGTTCTTTTTGGGTACTAATTCCCACCGGGGTTTTTACCATTTGGTTTCCCCATAACCAAATTGATGTGTTGTGTAATGTGTTATCTGAATGTGCATTTAAGTTATATCAATTTGGATTAATAAGTACAAAATATTTAAAGTTACTGATAACTGATTCACCCCACCTCTCAGTTATCCCTGAAGTATCCTAACAATAAAATAACTAATTATGCTTTTCTCAGGAGATAACGTGACTGTCATCAGATCATAGCTGAGATCAATGGTCTGTGCCAAGTCTCTTAACCATTTCAACATATTTTGTTTCATTAAGAGACTACACAACTAAATATTTTTTCCAAGTCTCCAAATCATACGGAATATTCATTTTTTCTTATGAGACTTAGTGACCAAGAAATAAACTCATGCACATAAACTCAGACTTAAGTCATAAAAAGTAACATGGAAATAGAAAATGCTTTGAGAATATTAGGGATTTTCTGCAATTTTGAAGAAAATTACTCAAAGGCTTAGGGTTTTGACATTTTTCAACTAGGTTTTGAGAAAAAACAACATTTTTAGAGGCAGGCAAGTAATTTTGCACATGATTTTTTTGACCCTTTGAGCATAGGAATAAAAAGCATCTTCAAAATTTTATAGGGAAAATTCCAAAATAGGAAATACAACCAACACCATGAAAAAGCTCAAATAACTCATTAAGTACAAAATATTACTTGTTCTAACCTTTAACTACTCGAAATGTGCTTTGAATCTCTGTAAAATCCTTCAAAGTGTTCCGTTGTGAATTTCGCTCTAAATTTATTTTCTCTTCTCTATGATCATTGTGTGAATAAATGAGTTCACCACCCTTGAATTTATACAAAATGATTTTGTTCGGTGCAATAAATGCACATCAACAACCACTCAGTTGAGAAACAAATCACTCAGTTAATACTAAGGATATCTCAGCTTGGTGAATATAAAAAATGCTTGGTTGCCTTAGTAACTTGGTTGTCTCTCACATGTTCACCGACTAGAATTAATAAGCCGGTATAGATTAACTGACTCAACTAGATCAAAGTAATCAAAAATATAATACCATAGTGCATCTTAATTCATGCTAATCTGGCATTTGTGCAATAAATATAGGAACTGATGTAATATATGGCTTTGCAAAACATAGTTCCATACTTTCTTGCATTGCTTGGGTGGAGGTTGTGGAATCACCTAAGCCCAGCATTATCATTTGATGGTCTCCTCCACATTTGATTTCTAATTCTCACAATTTCTTCGATTGAATTCCCATTTCCATAAGTATTTATTTGGTTTGCACAATCTCTTCTTAAGTGACTGAGCTTCTGATAGTGTGAGCATGCCATTCAAGAGTTTAACCAATTTCTAGACTTAGTTCTCCATTTTTTCATATAGTTAGCTGCTATATGTCCATATTTACCACATGTTGTGCAACTTCCCCAAGTGTTAGAATCCAAAGCATAAGCATTACCTTGTCTTCTCGGTTGATTTGATTTTTCTGGTCCTTTAGGTTTCCAGATTTGCTTTGTATTAGTCCTGCATGCTTGTGATGTGTGACCATACATGTTGAAAGTGTGACAATATTTATCCATGTAGGGTTTCTTTTGTGGTTTTTTCATCTTATATTTGCATTCATGTGCTTTATTTCCATTCTTATTACAGTTATAGCAATTACTATTGAATTTAGGAGAGTTTCTAGAAATACCTTTTGCTTTGCTCCTGCAAACACTTTATGTGTGGCCTAGTTTTCCATAGTGATGGCATGAGGGTTTTTTAGGCTTTGAATTTGATTAGAAATTATTTTGTTCATCTTGATTTGAAAATTCTCCTTGTTTGGTATACCCTAATCTGATATTGTTGTTTCATCTTCTTTGATTGTTCAGAAATTCATCCATTCTCTTAGTACTATCTTTAGATCTCTTAATCACCTCATTATGTTGTTGTAGAATCTTCAATTTATTTCTCATTTTTTTATTCTCTTCTTTCAGTTCACCAATATCTTATAGTCTTCTAGTAAACTCAATATTCACTCGGTTGGCCTCATGACTCATAGAAACCATTTGATTGGTGATCTCAAAGTAATGTCCAGTAAGTCTCATTATCTTAGATTCCTTTTCTTGTAAATTTTTAGTCATTTGTCTTATGTCATCAACAACCATGTTTCTATCTTCTTCAACTTTGTTTGCATCATTCAAGACTTCACCCATTCTAACCATATGTATATCTTGACCGATCTGTAGTACTTTCACTTGTTCAGTAAGTTTTTGATTGCTCTCAGATAGCTTTGATATGATTCCTTTAGATGCATCAGATATGCTACCAAATTCAGATCTAGATGTATCAAATGGGTCATAAATATCTTCTTCCTGATAATCAGTCTCATGACAGTGAGATTCCATGTCTTTTCTCTTAATCAACATCTCCCTGAGTTTCTCCTTGGCTTCTTTGTATTATTCGATTTAGATATGCAAGTGTAACTTTTGATTCTCAATAGTTTTATCAAGCGTATACCTTTCCATTGTAAGATCTTTTCTCTCCAGTGATTAAACTTTCTAAACAAGAGAACTAGCTCTGATACCAATTGTTGGAATAATAGAAAGGCATGTACTGAGAGGGGAGGGGTGAATTAGTACCCTTAAAAACTTTTCAAACAAATCTTTGTTACCATATACTGTTATAATTGACTGAGTAGATTGATTTCACCAAACATGTAATGTTACTACTGAAATATAAATGCATGTAATTCAAAAAATAAAACATACATGAAATTTAAGTACACATGAAACTAGTATTTTGGTATCACAGAAAACCCCTGTTAGAAGGTAAAAATTGTGGTGGGGATGAGACCCACAAAGCTTCACTACTGTAATAATAAAGTAGCATGTTAGAGCTTACAAAGATTGATCACTTCTGGTGACCTTACCCTGTTAGGAGTAACAATAAGATTGATTAGATCTCCCTCATGTGAGGATTTAGAAACACAATGTATGTGTGCACTCTGTTAAGAGATTTATACAATGACGGTTAATTCTACTCTGTTAGGAAATTTTAGGATTTTTACAATTGTTAGAGAGTAACAAAACTGTGTGATCTGAACAATTTACAATCTCACTATTGTGAATATAGATCCTTTAAGTACAATGAATTTATCACCTTATTGTGAATGATAATACCTTTTGTACTTCTTGGTAGCCTTGTCTTTTTTCTAAAAATTGAATACTGCAATGTAGTCCTTGTTATAAAACCCTTGTCTGATCTCTTGATGTCCTTAGTATGGCAGCTACTTGATCATTACTTGATCAACATACATTACAAAATGACATCTAATATTTAAATATATCAAACCTATTGACCTAATTAGGGTTTTACAATATCTTAGAAAACTTAAGATCAATGGTGTACAAAATTTACCTTGATCACCTATACCTAATAGATACAAATAATTAATGAGTGCATGCGTAATTAATGTTCTCCTTGATCAATGTAAACTGCTATCCAGCTCAAAATTTTTTTTTTACCTAGATTGATGTGCCGATTCAAAATTTTATCTAACCGCTGGTTTACTCGGTAAATACTATCTTTCGGTGCTCGGTGTTCCTTGTGTATCTCAGTGAAAACTGTGTGCTCGATGTATACTACATGCTCAGTAAGTCTTTTTCTTAGTGATTACTACACTCGGTTAACTCTACACTTGATCACTACACTCGCTTAACTCTGCACTCGGTGATCATACTTACTGGTCTGTCTTTGATTCTGTTACCGACTGGCAATTTGGATACTTGAATACTAATGACAACCTTAAAAGCTCATTTGGAGTAACAGTTACCAAATCTAACAAATCCTCCATCATGCTTCTCCAAGTAAATACACTTAAGTGTGTCACCAGTCATGTGATGTAAACAACCACTATCTATAATCCATTATTCATTCTTACTTACTTGTGATATTAGGGATCTTGGTTCTTCTTTGTTTTCTCTATCAAAATTTTCTTTAATAGAAACATACATGACCTTTTCACCATCATTGTCATCTAAATCATCATCACTTATTCCTTCATTAGCGATATAACAATATTTCTTACCTTTGTTTTTGTAGTCTCTGAATCTTCTGAATTTGTTCTCTCTTTTGTCCTTATCTTTGTTATCTTTCTCCTCCTCGTTATCTTTCTCAGTGTAGTTATCTGCAATATGACCAATTTTTTTATAGTTAAAATTCAAGGGTAACTTACCTTGGTATTTTCCTTTGCCTCTTTGTAGCCTTCTAGCCAACAACTCTCTCTCTCTCTCTCTCTCTCTCTCTCTCTCTCTCTGTGTGTGTGTGTGTGTGTGTGTGTGTGTGTGTGTGCAGCAAATAACNCCAACATCTCTCTCTCTCTCTCTCTCTCTCTCTCTCTCTCTCTCTGTGTGTGTGTGTGTGTGTGTGTGTGTGTGTGTGTGCAGCAAATAACTCTTCCAAACCACTCTAACAACTATAAAATATCTCACTAGCACTTCTCACATATCCATCACTAGGTCTAGAGTCCTTAGAACTTCCAATCTTCAAAGATGACTTAAATGCAAACTCAATCTTAGATATAGCAGGTATACTATTATCAAAATCATTAATGTAAAATGCAACCAACTTACCAATAGTAGCATCAAGTGAAACATTCATCTAAGGAATGGATCTCAACTCTTGTATAGAAGATACTCAAATAGCATAAATCGGTCGCAAGGTTCTCAACATTTTTCTTGTAACATATTCTTCTGTTATGGCTCCACCAGCTCCTTTGATAGAATTAACAATCTCCTTAAATCTAGTGTTGTATTATGTTATGTTTTCTCCTTCTTTCATTCTCATTGAGTCAAATTTATCTCTCAAACTTTCTAATTTTGCCTTCTGAATGTACTGATCTCTGCCATAAGTCAAAATAAGCTTATCTCACATTTGTTTTGAAGTACTACATCCTTCAAGTTCATCATATTCCTGGTCGGTAAGTGTAGAAGCAATCTCAATCATGACTTGTGTGTGTTCTTGCTTCTATCTTTTCTCACTAATTGTAAAAGGTGAAATTTTAGGTGCAATGTATTCATTATCAAGAAAATCAAGTCCATATTCTTCTATACCAGACACATGCAATCTAATTCTACTTTTCCATGTAGATAAATGTTCCCTATTCAACTTTGGTGCTTCCCTCTTATACATCTTTAGATCTTATCTCAAGTCATTTTAAACTTAACACTTTAGAGTACCAAGCTCTGATAACAATTGTTGGTCCACTGAGAGGGGGGGTGAATCAGACAAAATCAAACTTAAATACTTAAAACTTAGCTCACTGATTCACTCGATAGTACTAAATATAGTAATGACTGACTCACCAAATAACTTAATAATTAAAAAAAACCATACATCTCATAATATGCAAATCAATCATTCAAACTCAGTTAACACTAAATTTAACAAGGAAACCTTAATGGGAAAAACCTTTGTGGGAATTGTGACCCACAAAAAAATGTACCTTTCTGAAGTACGCTCAATTAAGAACTTATCCTATTAAAGATTAAAAACACATTTTCTAAATGTGACCCTGTTAAGGGATTTACCTTAGATCTATTAAGATCTTCACCTTGTTAGGAGTGGCTTTGTTAGAGGTCTTTAAACACTTTTTTGGAATGTCACATACTTCTAGGATTTACAAATAGGACTATTAAATCCACTGGATAAAGAGATTTTTCTCTATTACAAATGCTAATAAGAAATAGTAAAAATTTGATCTATAAATATAGAAACTACCTTTGCTTGGGTCAAATCCTTTATGCTCACATGAATATTGGCATCACATACTCCATTTATCTCTACTCTATACTATAGATTATTCTCTTTCTGCTTCTTTGTTCTTCTCGGTAACTTCTATTCTTTAGCTTCTTCAGCTTCTTAATTCAACTCACTAGAATTTTTTCTTTGTTTATTTCTCATCCTTTATATAGACAAATGTTTGCCTCTTACTCTCCTTTCTTAGGTTTTCCATCATTTACGCTCAGCTTTTTGATCATCTTCTTCACAAATCTCAGCTTGGTAAACCATTAACTTTTACCTCGTAACTTGAAATTTTTCTTGGAACTCTAATAATCAAGTTTAACTTCTTAATCTTTGCCTAAGATCTTCTCAATGAATCTTCTCTCTTGTAGATCTTCTAACAAACTTCCTTTAATTCTTATCAACATCAAGATCATCATAGCTTCATATTAAATTCAATCTTATCATCATTTTAAATCAATATCCTATACTCGGTAACTTGCTTTGTAACTCAGTAACTAACTTGGTTCACAGCTTGGTGCCTAATCATTCTTAGTACTCGGTAACTAAAACCGACTAACACAACTCTATATCGACTCACTCTGTCTATCTCAGTATAGTAACTCTTTTCAATCATAACTTAACTCTTTGCAGTATCTCACTTAATAAATCAAATGTACCAACTTGATATCATAAAATATATATTAGAAAACAACTATATTAACATTACTTCATCATTATCTAATCTGTATTTGTCACCCATTTAACTTTTCCTTCTTATGATATGGTAACTTAATAAAAATCAGTAATCAATTGATTGACATCAATAACAAAATAGCAACTGATCTAACCATTTTTACAAACATGTATACCTATTATCACTCGGTCTTCATCATCTCCATCAGTTGATTAAAAATTACCAAAAAAACAATAAATTTGAAAACTCACATCACTACAATCAACAACCTATAGGAACAATGCAATTTAGTTTTTGGAAATGTACATACTAAGTATAATAATATTCTAGAAGGAGCACAAAACAACTAATACCACAAAAGTCACAATTTGTTTTTGGTCACGTTTGGCATTGATGTCAAAGGGGGAGTGATAAGAATAAGGGGAGTGATAAGAAGAATGGGAATGATGAAGAAAATAAAATGAGGAAGCAGAATTTGAAGAGAGTACAAGAAAAGGGGGAGCAACAAATCAAATGGAGAACAGTAAGAAGAATGATGATAGAAAGGTTTTGCCATCAATCCCAAAGGGGGATATTGTTACTTGAAAAAATCATCTACAGACTAATGATTCATTTTGATATGATTTCAAATTTTGGAAATTAACACCAAGTATAGAGTATTATCACAAAAGAATAGATTATCTGCAAAAAGGTTATGATTATTGGCAAATATTATTGGAAAGTTTTATCGGTGAAAGGAAAGGAAAAGCCTAGAATCAGGGATGAAATCCTACTATCAAAATGGTCTATGAAAGAATCAAGAAACCCTAATTAGGTCAGACAAATACTTTAAAAGGGGATCAGAGGGAGAGAGATATAGTAAAAAAGATAGAGAAGAAGAAAGAAGCGACAAAACAGAGTAAGAAGAAGTATCAGTGAAGACTAGTTAAGAATAAATCAGGAAAGGAATAGAGAAGAATGAGATCTGACAAGCTTTAGGAGAAATAATTCACAAGTCAAATTTCTTGTTGGTTTATTCCTAACAGTTTAGCAATAAGATTGTGAAATCCCTTAATCGGGTAGCCTCTAACCAGACTTAGAAGTTCTATCTAGGAACTTATTTTAATCCTTTAAATAGGTAAACACTATATAAATACGATAAAATATCTAACAAAATAGTATTTGAAAGTAATTTCAATACTCCTAACAGGGTAAAGTCATTCAAAACATGAAATTTTTGTAAGCTCTTAATCAGACACCTTATTACTGTAGTGATGAGTTGTGGGTTTTATCCCCACCATAGTTTTTCCCTCTTACCAAGGATTTTATATAATAGAAAAATATTGTGTTAAGTGGTTGAATGTTTATGTGTTACATGTTTGTTAATTTTCAAGTTACCATCTATCAGTTAATATTGTAGCAGTTATCAGTAAAAGCCAAAATAGATATCAGTCTAGGTAAACATAAAAGCTTGAGTTTGAGATTGATAGGGCAAAAGTGTGAATTGTTTGAGGTAATGATTCACCCCCACTCTCAGTCCCTAACCTAAATGTTTCCATAATATAGTACATAGAAGCTTAGCAAAAAAAATAGTCACACAAAGTAAACTCAAGACACAAGATTTTTCTCGTGGAAACCCTTGTTAGAGGGAGAAAAACATATGTGGGAATGATACCCACAAATTTCACTAGTGCACCACTGAAATTGGTCCTCTTAGGAGAAATTAAAAATACCCTATTAAGGGTATACTCAATTAAGAGTATCTTTAGCCCAGTTAGGAGCTCATACAAGTCCTATTAAGAACTACACTATTAAGGGATTTTAAAATCCTTAAGAGAGACACCTTGTTAGAGGATTTATAGTTTAGATCCTATTAGAAATCCTTCTCACCCTTTTAGTAGTGGCCTAATTAAAGGATTTTAAATGAAAACCTATTAGGACTTTCCTTAAGATAGACCCAAGAATAAATGATCTGATTATGATACTTCATTTCTGAAAGATCCACTTCAATTCTGATCATAGGGCCCCCTTAAATATGTACATCTTCTTTCTTCAACTTTACACAACCACAATCACCTATTTCATCATCATAAGTTAAGAGGAGGTATGCATAGTGAAGAAAACATAGAGAAGAACCAATGAAGCTACAATGCTGATTGTGATGAATTTGAGGATCCCAATAACGAGATGATGTGGCAACTTGAATCATTGTCAAAGTAGTAGGTCCTAGGTAGTTATTAAACTTATTGTTGTACTATATTGTTAGTACATGTATCTTATCATTATCATGCATAATAGCATATTCCAATGTCAAAAACATGAATGTGGTTGATAATGTCATCAATTCTACAATTAATAATGGTTTTCATTTGCATTATTTAGGTCATATGGTACAATACTTAAAGATTTTCATTATTTTTTTGAAAATATAGCAATTCATATGATACAATTCATAGAGATTCTCATTAATTTATTTATAAATATGAAACAATGTAACAATTCATTCATTAATAGTAGTAATTACACAACTCTATGTGATTCTATTTGCAAAAGTCACTGACTCAATAGTACAATACCCAATTTCAATTTTATTACCCTTATCAAATGACCCTGAATTCCCTTTTATAGAAACAAGGGAGAAACTACAACTTCAGGTCAATTTACCTCATGTGAAGTCTCAAAATCAAAATTAGTAAGACAAGTACAACATCTCTACAACTGTACATTTCTACATTTGATAGGTCAGTTTAGTAAATTAGCAATAGCATATGATATGTTACATTAATCTTGTTCAAAAAAAAAGTTCAAACTTTAAACTTAATTCAATCCATTAGAAATAAAATATAGATATGATTAAAAGTAATTTCACATACTATGATTGATGAGATGATTATGTTAGTTTGTTTAGTATGCTCCATTCTACATCATTTTGAAGGTAAAAAATTTTCAAGTTATTGTAAATGACCTGCAACCTCGTCAGCTATCCATACTTGGAAGAGTGACTTGAAAGCAATAATCCATCCAATACTGCATTAAAATTTGTCAATAGTTTGATGCAATTTTCAATACCTTCATGATTCGTGTCTTGAGGAATCTTTCCTAAATCAGGCATCATTATTTCCTCCAACTTTTTTTTTAAGCTTCTCTTCCAATGAATTTTGTTGATGAGTTACGAGGACCAAGACCAGGGTTTGGAAACCAAGACTTATCATTTTGGTTGTTTTTTCATGCATCTTAGTGATATTTCTCCCATATAAGACCACAATTTCCTCTCCTTCCCTTAGTTTATGACATTTTTGAAAGATAGATGTTTCCTTTATTGTTGCACGAACGTGGTCATTAATTCCCTTGTTTGTCAAATGCATGTCACGGGTTGTGTTGATTTTTTCCAAAATTTGTTTTGTAATATTCTCTCTCTAACAAAGATTTTTGTTCTTCTCAACGTGCTCTTTGAGCTTCCCAAAAACATCTCTAAGACTTTCATTCAATTCAAACCAATCACACAAAGTATCACCACTCACCTTTATTCTCCCCCAAATGTCTTGTTTTATTTTCTTGATTGTATTTTTTACTTTTCCATTCAAGATATTTTTGTAAGTTGTATTATTTTCCTTCTTTATCTCTTCTCTCAATTCTGACAACTGGTGTTCACTTTGTTTTCTTATTTCCTCTATTTTCTCTTCCCACTATTTTTCTTTTACCCTCTCATTCTCTAATTCCTTATTTAATTTATTGTTTACCTGTGTCGTATTCTCCACGCTTTTGTATAAATGTACTGAAGAAGATTTTTTATCCTCAACTTTTTTATTTCTCTCTTCCAATTTTTCCCATAGAATTTTCAGTTCTACATCCATATGTTCTTGTTGTGAAATTTCTTCTTTGGAGGAAGAATTTTTTATCCTTTATTGTAATTCTCTGTACCTTTTATCTTTTTCTCTCTCCTTTTCCTTTTGGTTTTCCACGTCTGCCTGTAACTTTTCTATTCTACCTAGAAGCTTTCCTTTCTCTCTCTCCAACTTCACCACTAAACTATATACGACTTGGTTGGTCATTTTTGACACATTTATCTTGTCCACATTTTTAATTTTTGATAAATTCATTTCGAGGGTGCTAACATGAAATTCAGATGGATCTAACTGACTCTCTAGTGGATTATTACCTCTAGCTGGGGGCATAACAACCATGAGCTCCATCATTTCTTTGTTTGGTTCATATGTGGGAAATAACCTATTTGATGTAGGTTCTACATCACAAGCTGCAACAACTGCATCTCTCTCTTCAATGTCTTAGTATTTTTTCTATTCCTATTTTTTGTTTGTTCAAAGTTAGTTACAAAATCATTGAATTGAAAATTAGGTTTTCTGACACAATTGAATGTTTGAAAGGTGTTCAATAGAACTTGTAGTGATGTATGAGCTTCCACTTGTGGTTCTAATAATTGCACCATGAGGATTAGAAACAGTAACACCCCAACTCATTACAAGTGAATTTTTTGGACTGTTCAGAGGGTTTTGTCCTAAAGGTGTGGCAATTGTTGGACTCACAGTCACAAACACCATTGGCATTGTTGTCATAAACTTTTGCTTCTTTACATTGCCTTGATCTTTGGGATCCACTGATCTCATGTCTAGTGGTAATGTCCTTTTTGGACCACTAGTACTACCCATGACATCCCCACCATTGGGAGTGGCACTTGATTCAGATTGAATCTGAGTGCTTGGAAATGGTTGAAATGGATTTGAAGATGGAACAAACGAAGGTGCAAGGGTATGAGTGTCATGCCCAAAAATCTGGGCATTAATACCTAAATCTAAAGAGCATAAATTTCTCTTTTAACCATGTTAATTTAACTATAGGAGATGGGATATGTTCTACACCTATGCATATATCACAAAGTATAAAAATTGAGAGTTTAATCAAAAATAAAAATTAATTCTATACCCTTAATATTTTCCAATCACTTTACTAGAACATCAATAAGAATATTTCTAAAATAGCCAATACTGCAAGCATATAGAATACGTTTTATTTTATTTTGAATGCTAAGTAAGAATACAATTTCTATCTACTATACTTTAATAAAACACCTACGAAGCTATTTGGAGAAAGATGTTAATACAATAATTTTAAGAAAAATTCTCTTCCCATTGATACAATCATTAAATACATCTTTGGAATACATAAGTGACTTCTTTACAAGGGAATAATAGATTTTCAATCTCCTTTAAACATTTCAAGGAAAAACTTTAAAACAGAAAGTGATTTTGAGAATGGGATCACAACCAAGACACCAAGACTTCAGCAATACTTTCAAAAGCTTTCTTTGAACCTGTAAGAACATCAAGGTTGACCATGGAGGCTCACCTCCCAACCTAGGCCTTTTCAAGGCCACCCCTGAGCTAGGGGATCCAGAACTGAACCGGGATACATACACACAAAACAACTATGAAATTCAAAACAGGAACACAAGAAAATACCCACTACTCAAGGATATACATAGGTCTCCAAAAGACCTGAAACAAAGGGGTGAGAGAGCACTACCACAAGAGGAGAAAGCCAATAATACAAAATATGTACACTAGGAATAGGCCACACATGGGCTCAACATTCCTAAGTACCACATATATAATCTTGTTCCATGGCTACACATGGACTCATGAACA
>MU228022.1:2847489-2867775 GCA_018584345.1 Thuja plicata
GCATCATGGGCACCCATATACCCATGTACACCCCTCCACACATGGGAGACTCTGCACTACTTTGGTAGATCACTTACTTTCACCCCATCAAGGTTACCCAACCCTCCCAAGGGTGAATAAGCCTTGAAGAACCACATATACAATCAATTACAAAATAAATACAAGACTCAACACATAAACTCCATGAAAACCATGAAGTTGAAAATAGTAACATGAAATCCATTCAAGGATTCTTCAAGCTATTTACATATGCAAGCAAGAACTACTCTAAAATATACTAATTTAGGAAACTCACCTCAAATCCTAGCTATGGAAAGTGCAAGGTGGTTTGTGAAGAGCTTCTCCTTCTAATCCTTCCTCCTTCTCTCAAAACTTATTCCTACAAAATGAATCTGTCTCTAAAATTAGAGAGTGGGTGTGTACCCAAAACTCCCTCTAAGGCCTTCTTTATATAGGCATTCTTCCTAAAATATCAGGAGTCATAAATGGAGGGAAGACTCTAATCCATCTACTCTCCCCACTTTCCTTCTTCATAAATGGACTTAAATGTTTGCAAGGAAAGAAGGGATGGCTTAACCAAAGTCTTCCAACTCTCCAAATTCGCCACTTCCCAAAATGGTGACTTTAGGGGAGTCATAAATGAGTTTCAAGACTCTTAATGGGCTGAAAATAACCCCTAACCCCTAAGGTACCAAGTGGGGTAGTTATTTTTGACCCTAGTTACTCTCTAGGAGCCCAAATGACCCTCCTAAACTCTACCCAAGGTTAACTCTCGAAAATCTAACCTTCAACACTCAATCTAATCTCTCTTGACTCAATTTGATCTCAATCTTATCTTCCTAAACCTAAGGGTAAGCATTCAGACCATACTAGGTAACTCTTGGGTAAAGTTAAGCCTATGCTAGGCACATTCACTAGCCATGCCAACACACAAGGTGCACATGTGTCAAGTGACACAACAATTTAACATGAGCATGACTTATTACACATTTACTTAACTAAATAAAATACAATCATACACCACACTTTTACGAATAAAATACAATACAATGAGGTCCATGTCTCTTTATATAGACAGGGCCTTAGCATCACAAGTTTTTCACATAGGTCCATTCCTGAATCCCCGATTAGTACCATGGTCAACTTTCCTGCATACTCATTGCACACATCAGTAGGTCCAATAAATCAACACTTAATCATATCAAGATACATAATGTAAATTTAACACACATTCACTCATATTTGTATCTATGAATCATTGAACTTAAACAATATGTGCATCTAACCCGTATGCATAAACATAAATCTTAATAAATATGCATACTGATATTATCTAACATCCACTTATTAATCAAATATTCTAAACCATCAAAACTAAGTTTTTAACATAAATCTGCATCACTCACACAAAGTATCTAATAAATTCCCTTATTACATAATCAGGTGTTGTATACAATCAAAGTTTTCAACATATCCCTAAGGTATTACATGTATCCCAAATGTATGACTATAGAAAAATTAGTATTGACTAGAGAGCATGAGAAATAGTGCTAAGCTTATGTCGAACTGGGGTAGGCCTCATATGAGACTGAGTAGAACCTTTTTCTTATGAACCTCCAAGGACTGGTCTCTAATGACATATTGGTAGAGCGGGTGTGGCAAGTGGAAACCAAGGCCCTTGTACAATGGGACCCAAACCACCCCAACCTAGAAAACCCATTGTTTCTATAATCTTTACCCATTTTCTATATTTTTCTTTTGTGGACACATCTAATCCACTAATAATTGAATATACAATATTGGATGTGGCATTCATAGAATCCCGCTCATACTCATTATCTTGCTGATCATCATCACTATGATATGCTTCAACTTGATGCTCCTAATTCTACAAATCACTAAATATTAGATCCTCCTCCACTTTATAAAGATCTGCAGAGGTCTTTGGATCGCCGAGATTCTTCCTCATTTCCCAAAAATATTTTTTTTTGGTTTGAGTCCAATTACCATGTTTACATTGACCCACTAGGTCTTTTGGAATAACTTCTCTAGATGGTTGAGCAACTTTTTGGTAGAAATTGTGGGATGTCATGTGCTGCACTTTTCCTTTCTATTTGTGTAATGCCATAATTTTTGATGACAATTCTTGTATTGAAACATTATTTTTAGTGGCATATTTCTCCATCTCTTTTTTGGCCTCATCCTAGGACTCCATGTTTTTAAAATTTTCTATCAATGACATACTCTCATGTTGGAATTTTCTTGAGGAGTTCCCATTCTCTCTAATCTTTGTTCCAATTATGTTGAGTGGATCATACTGCCAGTGACTATCAACAACAAAATGAAAAATTGTAAAAACAATTGTGCCACTTTGAATCCTCTTCTCTCAAATATGAACCCTCCAAATGAGAAAGGCAAGGAAGAAAATATCATTTTATTTTTCTGACCATTACAAAGTACATCTATGCTCTCCATCTATCATACATATTCCAATAAAAATACCCTCTCTATCACATGTATTGAAAGTTTGTAGGGTTCTACCATTGAACCGTAAAACCTTAACACAATGTAGTCTTCCATGAAGTACCAGTCAGCCAATTGTATTTCACTTCTAAGTTGAATGCAATCTCTACATGACATGAGAAATATAGGCATGGGAGTGCCTATAGTTTTATGATACATTGGTGCCAAAATTAATTCTAAAAAATTATTATAGTTCCTTCTATTATCACTCATCCTTATCTCAGGTGTCTATTCATATATTGGATTTTGGACCTGAGTTTGAAGCTTGTTTGTCTGAAATATTGCACAATGTTTTTTTCTAAAAGAAGATAGCACAAGTAGGTTGTGAATATAAATGTCTTATGTGAGCCTATTTTAAACATTATTAATTGTTCTTTCATGCGATGAACAATGTCATCAATAAAATTATATTTTACTGGTTCTTTTTCACAATGAATATGAAAAATCATTTCAAGAATACTGGCACCCACTTCTTTGTTACTGTCCAATCCCAAACAAAATGATAGCAAGGAAATACTATCCTGAACCCATTGCACAAAATATCATAATCATAAGGAGGCTTATGGTCTAGATCTAGAATAGAACTTCTTGGTATTCCTATGATATACAACTCTTTTTGTATTGCATCTATTTTTTCATAATTCTCTGCCAGCTTTCCAAGGTCAATGTGCATGTTTGATTTTTGTGCTTCAAACCCTAGGTCCAACAGACTAGAAAATTCAATCTCAATTATTGAAAAATTTCCTCTTGAGTATTTTTACTATCAATTGCTCTTCTATTTCATCATAATTTTTGGTGCATACCATGACAATTTCTAGACAAGGGAATACTTGAGGTAAGGTCATGTGTGCTGACCCAACAACCCACCCTACAATTTTATTTGTCGTTGACTTTACCATGTTGTTAAATGGATAAAATTTTGAATCCTTTATTGGATCTTTCAACTTATTTTCAAGTGCAAATATAATTTCCATGATTCCCTTATTTCCATGGATAACAAGATCATAAATATCATAGAATTCATCAGTGAAACCTGCTATTTTAACCAGTTTGTGGAAGTCTATTATCTTTGTTTCCTGTCTTTGTCTTTTACTCGTAAAATTTGGATTTGTTGTTACCATCATAGTATTACTATTTAATCATAGGAAATTCAAATAATTCTACACAACTATAATTTATAGGGGTGATTCAAAATTAAACACTAATTCTAGTTCTACAATCTAAATAGTAAACAATGAGATTTGAAAAATTTAAAAGGTTGGATGTAGGTGCTCAGGATTTTACACAAAATTTCAATTTCTGAAGAATATGAATGGGAAGAGAGATAAGATACTCTATTTCATTCTTCAATCCTCAACCTAGAAGCCATGACCCCTTTTATGAATCTCTAGTATTATTTAGAAGTAGAATTGAAAAACTTAGATTGAAAACCTAAAGGGAAAAAATGTACAATCGTGAGTACTGGGTCATCAGTCGTGACTCGTGCTAACTTTGATTGCTTCTTTATGAAGATAGATATCTGATGTCACTAAGACATGTGTCGCTTAATCATTTAACATATGTTTACAACTTCAGCCAAAGACCAGAAATTGAGCTTATTGCTTATTAGTTATTACAATTTACATTTATTAAATGCTTAGTTTTACTCCAATTTAGATTTTCATTATACTTAGTTGAGTCATGAGTATTAATTCATAATATGTGCCTTGTTTTTGGGGGGTCATTTGCGAAAAGAGGTGTCGGCTCCCCAAATCATCCTGAAATACACCTTGGGTCATTGATCTATGTGCATCCAACGGTCGCTGGTAGTTACTATCACATATCGTGGGTCCCATTAACTTTTGGCTTGTCAGTACTAGTAGTCACGACTCACCTAGCCACCTTACACGTCATCATCGAATGACAATGATTGTGTGAGTGGAAACGTGTCATGTTTATGGAATAGGTTTGTAAAAATGGGGTTTCTTTTCCCTTTCGACCCAAAATACACTATATGTTGTTGATCTGTGCTCATCCAATAGTCATTGGCAGTCATTGTTAGGTGTTGCAGATCCCATTCACTTTTTCCTTGTTAATATGTTATTAGTTTATTTTGGGTTTTATTTCCCCTTCGGCCATAAATATAGTGTACACCATATGCCAAAAATTTATTAAATTAAATATTAAAACTATTTTAAATGTTAAAAATAGCAAGTTGCTTTGTCTCTGGACTGATAAAGAAACCTAATCATTTAAAAAGTTCAGACTTAAAAATGGAAATACCATCGCTTCCTTATTTCTATTGAAGCATACATAAATGTCTAATTATTAATACATAGATAAAGCACATAATTAAAATATTGCAATCACAGATAAATGTCTAATTATTAATACCCATAAAATGCAAACTGATAATAAAATTTGTTATGCTAATTTTAGACTTTAGTTTTACTGTAAATACTAAATAATAACTGAATACTTTAAACTTTTATAATTCTGTAGTCACAAACATGACACATGTAATTATTACTGTTAAATAAATCACACACATACATTAAACATTTGTTTGGTTCATATCAGACATCGATATGGCATATAATTTATCAATATATTACTATTAGTATTTATATTTCTTTACAAAATTACAATTTAAAAAAATTACACAAACAATGTATTATCTCACACACTAATACGTGTCTCATTTCCGGAGGAAGATAGAAAAATAGGGGTTTCTTCTCCCTTTCAATCCAGAATACTCCTTGAACCGTCAATATTTTCTCATCCAAAGGACTACAATATCCGTTAACAGGTGAAAAGTGTTGGAAATAATGGAATGGTGTATTGAGAGGGGAGGGGTGAATCAATACCTTCAAAACTTTTATCACTTAACTTTTAATCCCTTTTCTAATCAATTTTATTACCATTCATATCTGTTATTCTATCTTTGTGTATGTAACATCAATTCATAAACTAATAAACATTTAAAACATTCATAGAAACATTCATGAAATATATAGACACATGACACAAGATTTGGTAATGCAGAAAACCCTTGTTAGAAGTTAAAAATTGAAGTGGGGATGAAACCCATAAAGATTCACTATTTGCAGAATGGAATGGGCCGGTTAAGGCTTATAATTTGATCACTTCTGATGATCTACCCTGTTAGGAGTATTATGTGGAGACTGGTTAAGGTCTACTCTGTTAAGAGCTTTAGCAACACTATTTAGTGTGCACTCAGTTAAGAGATTTACAAAGGATTGTTAAATCCACCTTTCTTGAAAGGATTTCTTCTATTTGCTAGACTTTTTAGAATGTAGACAAAAATATTCAGTGACCTGAGTGTATGTAATCTAGCATTGCTGATTACAGCTCCATTAAAGATTACAACTATAATGTATCATCTATGTGATTGATCAATACCTCTGTTGCTCGGTAGCCTTGAATCTGGTTCTTTATAACCTAATTCATCTTTTGTTGTTCTTTCTTGAAAACCTTAGTCTGATCCATAGATATGCTCCTTGGCTACTATCATCCTCACATCCTTCTTGAGATTAATTATTATACATCTATTTATACAATAGATTGACATTATTAAGTTTCACGTATTACAAAGATAACTCTATGATCAAAGGTTTACATCTTGACCTTGATCTCCTAGTTTGCATGTTTTCAATTAGTTAGACTAATTAGAACAATTACAATTACATAGCTTGTCCCTCAATAAATGGTTTTAAATAAAATCAAAAAGATAAATATAAAACATAACTATTTTATCTTACGTGGAAGTCAGATCCACATTTCTCAGGATTTAACTAACTTTCGGTGTCTGATGCTCAGGTTTCTCTATTGTCAGTCTGTCGGTGTTCCTTCTTGAACTATCCATTAGGTTCCCTTGCTTTGTCGGGTTCCTCTTCTTTTCTGCTCTGTCAATTTACACTTCAACATTTTTGGGTTGAACTATGTAAAGTGTGTCGGGTTTCTCTTGTGATCTGTCTTGTCAGGTTTCTTTTGAACTTAGCACTTTCGGTGACCTTTGATATCTGTACTTTTGGTTTGTACTAAAATTCTATCTTTCTATGATGGTTCAAAAACTATTTTACCTTTGCATACTAATGGCAAAAATAATGTCTTTGATGTCCTCCTTTAACATTAGTATCAAAAACTGATATGTGCAAAATACTAAACTGTGCTAGTATGTACACCATGTGTTTTACCTTGTCATTTATGACTCCCCCTATGTATATGATAGTATAGTATATGTATATACATGTACATTTTCCTTTATACTATACTCCCTTTTCACCTTTCTTCATACCATTTTCCCTTTTTACTACTGTACATATCAATTTCCCCTAATGTACATATCATTTTCCCCCTTTTTTGATAGTAAGGGAAAAGGTGTATACTTACAACTTATCAAAAATATGGGAATAAAAATTCTTCATGTCTTCCATCAGTTTCTCCCATTTCCCCTTTAGGTGTTCAAGAACCATTTTCTCCAGTGTTATTCGGGCATGCATATCATAGATGTTGTCTGCTACAGACATCTCTGGGTTGACAATTAACTGTCTTGCCAAAGTCATGTGTTGTTGCAGAAGTGTAAGATGTGGTAGTATTAGATCTTGTAGCTCGATAACCTCATCTCTAAAATTGGTTTCTACTTCTAGAATTTCTTGTCTCAACCTTCTAGATTTCATAATCATGTCCAAATGCATCTTGATTGCATTGTCATTTGTGGCTAGACCTTGTGCTCTTGTATTTAGGTCTCAATATATTTGTGCAATCTTATCACTATTTTCCTTAGTGATTTTCTATAAAGTGGAAAATTTTTGTATTAAGGCAATAACTTCAGAAATTATTGGATCTAATTCATCTTCAAGTTATGAGAGCTTTACCTTATTGACTGCCACTTCTTGGCTGATCTTTTTGTTAGACTAGTCCAAAAGGATAACTGAGGAGGGGGGGGTGAATCAGTTATCAGTAACTTTAGTTCTTTTTACTTCCTTACTTCAGAATACAACAAAGTAAATTCTTAATCAGATAACATAGTACACAACACACAATTTGATTACGGGGAAACCTAATGGTAAAAACCCCGTTGGGAATTAGCACCCATAATGAACTATACTTGTTTATAATAATCCCTGTTAGAAAATATTTAAACCCTATTAGGAGTTTTACTTTACAATGCAATAAGTATAGGGACCTGGTTAAGGGTCGGACCCTGTTAGGAGTCTTTTACAAGTAACCCTGTTAGGGGTGGTGGACTCACTGTCCAAAATCTCACTGCTTAATGGTGAAGGCTACAACCTTCTGTATAACATATATGCACTATATCTGATGATGAATTGTAGAGTATACCTACTGTCTTGATCAGTTCCAGTGTATTACAATCTTTCACTTCTTCTTCACATAGACACTTGATGAATGAACTATATCTGATATTCTTCTCTCTACATCTTCTGTCTCTTTTCGTATCATTCACACTTAGCATATCACAATTGACTTGCTATAAGTATCTTTCTCAAAGTATGAGATAATGGGACCTATAAGACAACTCTTCATAACATCCTTGTCGGCTCTACTAAGCACGCAAGCTTAATTACAACCACAGAAGTATAAACTAAATAGACACGATGGTTCACTAAGTCGGCCTCACCAAATTAACTCTAACTTTGCAATCTTCTTGAAACACATTTGGTGCCTTTAGATAACTAACATCAACTCATAACTAATCATGAATATACACACACATATCCTAAAGATAGGCACAACTTAAGAAACACATTACATACGTTGGCTCTAAACAGATACTCTTCCAAAACTGTAACTGCCAATAACAGAATTACACAATTTGACTGAAACATCATATCTGGATCTGCGTGTATGAACATAACATAATAAACATGTCAACAACATGTATCTAACCACGCAAGTCTTTATGTCATAATTATAATAAGTACATACAGAATTACTATTGTGTATTATATGTTGTCATCAATGACAAACATACAATCAATCAACTGAACAGAATCAAATCTCCAACAATCTCGCCCTTTGACATTGATGCCAACATATGACATAAAAAAAAATCTTCTATTCATGGTGTTCTCTCTCTTTTACAATCTTCTCAATATCTTCATCAAAGATTTCTCTATACTACTGCAACTCCTCTGACTGTGTTTTTGTTCCATGTATATACTCCCCCAGAGTATATTCTCCCCCTTAGTACATACTCCCCCTTTGACATCAATGGCAAAGGGTGCCATAGATCTTTTAGGCATAGGTACTACTCCAGAAGTAGAGTAGTCAACCATTCATTAGTCACTTAATGACTGATGTTCTTGCTGCTTCTTCTAAACAGACTTAGGAGAGGGAATTACTCCCAACTTTTCCTTGAGATACTCAAAAGTATCCTTTGATAAGGGCTTTTTGAAAATATCTGCCAACTATTCTTTGGTGCTCACATAGTTGAATTTCACTTCTTTGTCTGCAACCTTTTCTCTTAAAAAATGGTACTTGATCTCTATGGGCTTTGTCTTTGCATGCATCACAGGGTTCTTAGACATGTTAATAGTGCTAGTACTATCACAGTGAATAACAATAGGATAATCAACCTGAATGCCAAAGTCTTTAACCATCTTCTTGATCCAAACCATGGTTGAACAATTCACTGTTGTTGCAACATATTCAGCTTCTGCTATTGACTGAGAAATAGAGTTCTATTTCTTTCTTATCCAAGAAACCAACCTATCTCCAATAAATACTGCTCCTCCTGAAGTGCTCTTCCTATCATCAATACAAGCTACCCAATCTGCATCTGTATACACATGAAGTTTTACATTCTCTAATTTAGGATTCCATAAACCATAGTCTATAGTTCCCTTTAGATATCTGAATATCATATTGATTTCCATTTGGTGATTCTGCTTGGGTTCAGCTGCAAATCCTCCAACAATGCCAACTGCATTAGATATGTCAGGTCTAGATTGAGTTCAATAAATGATTTTACTGATCGTAGATTTGTACAATGTCTTATCAACTACAGTGGAATCATCATCTTTTGAAAGCTTTCTTCTTGTTATCATGGGAGTGCATACTAGCTTATAGTCTTCCATCTGGGAGGTCTTTAGTATTTCCTTCACATATTTTAACTAATTAATGAGTATACCTTTATCTGTTTGCTTTACATTCAGTCCCAAAGAGTATTTTATAGGACCAATCATGCTCATTTAAAATTCATTCTGAATTTCTTTTTCAAATGTTGTACTAAGCTTGTCATTACCTCCGAAGATAATGTCATCAACAAATATGGTAACTAATAATAATGCATCAGGTGTCTCTCTTGTGAATAGGTTATAATCTACTGCTCCTTTCTTGAATCCAATCTTGGTAAGATAACCATCAAGTCTCTCATACCAAGCTCTTGGGGCCTTTTTAAGACCATAGAGTGCTTTCTTCAATTTGCATACCATGTCTGGTTCATTTGAAAGATTAAATCCTTCAGGTTGTTCTATGTAGACTTCTTCATTCAAGTTACCATTTAGAAAAGACAATTTTACATCCATTTGATAAACTTTAAAGTCTTTGAATGTTGCATATGCCAAAAAAAATTTAATGGCTTCTAGTCTGCTCATAGGGGAAAATGTATCAGTGTAGTCTATTCCTTCTCTCTACGCATATCCTTTACATACCAATCTTTCTTTGTTTCTTACTCCTATACCTTCTTCATTCATCTTGTTTTTGAATACCCACTTTGTTCCAATCACATTTTTGTCACTAGGTCTAGGGACCAATTCCCATGTATCATTTTTAATTATCTGATCTAATTCTTCTTTCATCGCATTCTTCCAATCAAAATCATTACAAGCATCTTCAACACTTAAAGGTTCAATCAGTGAAAGTAAACATACCTCTTCATCCATTGCTAGACTTTTTGCTTTTGATCAGGTCAAAATAGTGCCACTCTGATGTCCAATGATATCATCTTTAGAGTGGTATCTAGATGTGAATTTTGGAACCTTAGGTGTGACTTCTTCTTCTGTAATCTATGATTCTTCTCTGCTTGATTTAGGGTCATTGCATGAGACATCAATGCAATCAAACATTTCTTCAATAATAGTATCTTTGTTGCTAGGCTTGGGTTCATCTTCAATCATAGGTTCATATTCATAGTATCTTTCTTGAACCATAAACTTCTCATCAATTTTTACATGAGTACTTTCAATTACCTTTTTCAATCTCAGATTAAAACATCTATATGCTTTGATTTTTGTAGAGTAACCAAGGAAAATACCTTCATCACTTCTACCATCAAACTTACCAACACCATCATCTCTCTTGATGTAGCACTTGCTGCCAAAGATTCTGAAATACTTTACTATAGGTATATTACCAAACCAAATTTCATAGGGTGTCTTATCTTCACCTGGCCTCAATTGAGTTCTGTTGATAGTATAGACTATTGTATTCACTGCATCTCTCCAATATGTGTGTGCAATTTTTCCTTCAATCATCATAGTATGTGATGTATCAAGTATAATCTTGTTCCTCCTTTCTGCTATCCCATTCTGTTGCGGGGTTCTAGGTGCACTCAATTGTCTTTTAATTCCATGTTCTTCACAAAAGTCATAAAACTAATCAGAGGTGAACTCTCCTCCTCTATCAGATCTCAGAAATTTTAGTTTTAATTCAAATTCATTCTCAACCTTAGCTTTGAATATTTTGAACTTCTCAAAGGCTTCAGATTTCTCCTTTAAGAATGCAACCCACATCATCCTATAAAAATCATCAACAAAAAAAATGAAATACCTTTCTCCGTAGTATGATTTTGTTTGGCTAGGACCACACAAATCTATATGCACTAGGTCCAATTTGTTTTCAGCTGAGTTCTTCTTGCTTTTGAAGGAACTCCTTACATGCTTTCCCATAACACATTCCCTGCATATTGTGTCAACTAGTCTTGCAATACTAGGAAGGTCTCTGACTGCCTTGACATTACTTATCATTACTATGTTATCAAAATTGATATGACATAGTCTCTTGTGCCATAACCAACAACTTACATCAAAATTGAGCTAAAAAACATTACCTTTTGTTTTGGAGCCTGATGCAATCATGTCTCCATCCTTGTTTTTAATGATGCACTTGTTTTCTTTGAACTCCAAATGATAACCTTTATCAAGTAGCTGTCCAACACTTAGTAAGTTATGATGTAATCCATCAACATATAGAACATCATATGTCTTTTTCTTTCCATTCAAAGTGATAGAACCTCTGCCTATGATAGGTTTAGGAGTGTTATCTCCAAATATAACCATACCACCTTTGTATTTGTCTAAATGAACAAATCTATCTTTGTCACCTATCATATGATGAGAGCATCCACTATCAATGATCCACTCATTTCTGATATCTACTTTGGAAATTAAGGCTAACTCTTGCTCTTCCTTTTCATCTGCAATGTCGATTTCCTCGAGCAACCTTTCCATGTCTCTAAGGGAAATGAAGCCAATTTCATCTTCTCCTGAATCTTCATCATGATAACATTCCTTCTTATATTTGGGTTTGTAATCAGATTTGAAATTCTTGACTCTTGTGGGACACTTAGATGCAAAGTGACCAATCTTGTTACATGAAAAACATTTGAATGGAAGTTGTCCTTCATATTTTCCTTTTCCTTTCTTTTCTCTTTTAGCAATCATTGCAATGATTTCTTCTATTTCTTCATCAACTTCTTCTTTCTCATTATGACTGGAGATGTGTAAGGATTTATTACCATAGACTGAGGCTTTGAAAGTTGTTTCACTTTTAGGTTCAGTCTTCAATCTTGATATCTCATATGTAGAGATTTTGCTGATCAAAGTCTCTCTCTTGAAGTCTTGTGAGAATTGCATGGTTTGCTCTAGAATAATTATCTTGTTTTCATAGTCTGATAGTAAAGTAGTTAGCAACTTGTCCATTATATCTTCTTTTTATATTTCTCCACCATTATTTCTGATTCTAGAGACTGCTTCATTTATCCTTTGATTGTAAGCTCTAATGTTCTCTTCAGGTAACATCTCAAGATTGTTGTATTTCTTTTTCCATGTCTTCCTGTGTGCATTCTTTGCTTGAATATCTCCTTCAAACATATCTTCTAAATACTTCCATATGGTATATGCTCTGTCAATTTTCTTGATCTTAGAAAATTGACTGTCAAATAAGGGTGTTGATTAGGGCTTCTTTAGCAATTGCATTATTGGTAAATGTTTCCTTTTGTCTATTAGTAGCATCATCCTTTGCAAGGTCTTTCAGATATGGAATTACAACTTCTTATGTAGAAATTTCAAAGATCTCAAAGCCAACACACTGTAGATGTGTTATCATTTTTTTTTCCAATCCAGATAATTTTCTCCATCAAACTTAGGGCTTTCTTTTCTGAAGTAAGACATCGGATCTACCTTAAGATGTTAGGCTTCTTTTCCAAGGTACTTGGCTCTGATACCAATTGTTAGAATAGTCCCAAAGGATAAATAAGAGGGGGGGTGAATCAGTTATCAGTAACTTTAGTTCTTTTTCCTTCCTTACTTCATAATACAACAAAGTAAATGCTTAATCAAATAACATAGTACAAAACACACAATTTGATTACGGGGAAGCCAAATGGTAAAAAACCCAGTGGGAATTAGCACCCACAATGAACTATACTTGTTTATAGTGATCCCCGTTAGAAGATATTTAAACCCTATTAGGAGTTGTACTTTATAATGCAATAAGTATAGTGACCTGGTTAAGGGTCAGACCCTGTTAGGGGGCTTTTACAAATAAACTTGTTAGGGGTGGTGGACTCACTGTCCAAAAGCTCACTGCTTAATGGTGAAGGATACAACCTTCTGTATAATAGATATGCACTGTATCTGATGATGAACTATAGAGTAGACCTATTATCTTGATTAGTTCCAGTGTATTACAATCTTTCACTTCTTCTTCACATAGACTCTTGATGAATGAACCGCATCTGCTATTCTTCTCTGTACATCTTCTGTCTCTTTTCGTATCATTCACACTTAGCATATCACAATTGAATTTCTATAAGTATCTTTCTCAAAGTATGAGATCATGGGACCTGTAAGACAAATCTTCATAACATCCTTGTCAGCTCTACTAAGTATGCAAGCTTAATTACAACCATGCAAGTATAAACTGAATAGACGTGACGCTTCACTAAGTCGGCCTCACCAAATTAATTCTAACTTTGCAATCTTATTGAAACATGTTTGGCACCTTTAGATAACTAACATCAAATCATAACTAATCATGAATATACACACACATATCCTGAAGATAGGAGCAACTCAAGAAACACGTTACATACGTCGGCTCTAAACAGATACTCTTCCAGAACTATAACTGCCAATAATAGAATTACACAATTTGACTGAAACATCATATCTGGATCTGCGTGTATGAACATAACATAATAAACATGTCAACAACATGTAGCTAACCACGCAAGTATTTATGTCATCATTTTGATAAGTACATACAGAATTACTACTGTGAATTATATGTTTTCATCAATGACAAACATACAATCAATCAACTGAACATAATCAAATCTCCAACACTTTTCTGTTAATTTGTATTGATATTTTTGTTCTGCTCTTTCTTCTATTGCTTTTTTTCATCCACATTTTGAGATGTGATGGCCTCAGTTAGAATGGAAAGTTGATCAAGGATTGGAGCATCTTGATCAACATCTATGTCAGGAACTATTTGTGTCAATATATCCCTTGTAGTTTGTAACACTGGGGATTCTTTGTGTTCTTTTCTTAGCTTTTCTTGCATAGCTTTCCTCTGACATATTTCCCCATACTCTTGAAGAGCTTCAAAATCAAATGTAGAAGGATAACACTTTGGTATCTCAATGATTTAATCAAGTGTTACATGCATCTTAGTTTTCTTTGTCTTCTTCTTTTTCTTCTTGGATGCTGAGTGGGAAGTGCTTGAATGTAACACCAAAACAAGATCTTTTTCTTGGTCAGATGTGCTAGATGAGGGCTTTTGAGATGGTGTGTATTTTTCCTACTTCTCACTATCTACATGTTGGTTGGTGGTGGATGTCTCCACATCAAACTTTAGTTTATTTGCAGCATCTCCTTCGATATCCTTAGGAGTATCATCTTCTTTCTCCTCTTCTTCACATTTTTCTTTGTTCCCTCCATCTGTTTCTTTTGGTTCTTCATCTGCTACATTCTGGGCATCTGTTGTATCTTTCTATTTATCATTACCCTTATCCTCGGGTATGCTTACATCAAGCTCAGGTGATGTTTCCTTTTGTGATCTTATGTTAATAGCTTGTATTAATAGTGGCATTTGGTCTGGTATCTTTACCTGTGAAGCTTTTGTAGTTGTGTCATGTTTGTCAGTTTGGGCTGGGAGAATAGTGACATCTTTATCTTTTTGTACTTCATATGCATGATATCCTCTGGTAATATCAATGATGGTATTATCGGTCCATGTTTCATCTGTAGTGTCCATATCCTTGTTGGCTTGTGTGTTCAATGCTTCTTTATCAACATCCTCGTCAATTATAAGAATATGTTCATGGCTCTATTTACCTTGATCTTCTACATTGTGTGGCTTATTGGTAAGAGTTAGTTGTGGTTCGGGGCTTGTGTCATTTTTAGGTACACCAAGTATCTTTCTCCATTTATCCTCACATTTTCTATCAAGTTCAATTATATGTCCCTGTAGAACTTTGTAGGATCTTAGCTTTGGGGAGAACCTATTGGAATGTTTCTCCATAATTTCTTGAATCTCTTCCATCTTAGATTCAGGTGGCATGACTAAAAATAGGGCTCTTTCCCTTATTTTTTTCTCTTCTTTTAGAGCATATGTCCACCTAGCTGAAAATCTATCCATAAGTTCTTTAGACATAATTTTATCAAATTGGATAGGTACATATTTGAATACACACATCATTGTCATAATTGCCTCTTCTATCTTATTTTGATCCTCGGGATCCACTGTTAGCCATTTTCTAATCTTGGGGTATGTGATTGATCCTGACTTAATAATTGATGCACATACCTCATCAATGGTGGTAGGGAACTTATTCTTAACAGGTTGTTCATCCTTTTTGGTGTCCTCTATGTCTTCCTTAGTTCTAATGAACTTTCTTCTTTTTGTTGGTCCCTTTTTCTCTATTTGAGGCTTTCTTTTATAGGTCCTTACTTGATCTTTCTTGATCGGTGAAGGTCTTGCATCCTTTGTTGTTTGACTTCTAGTCCTAGATGCATTAGTAGTCCTAGGCTTCTTTGGGGGTGGTGCATTAGACTCTATGGATTCTGAGTCACTCACCTTCTCAGCTTCACCAACAAGGGACTGACCCTCAGTTTCTTCTGTCTATTTTGTTTCCTCTTCATTCACTGATAGCTTTTTCTTCAAATTCTTAACCATTTTATCTTTCTTTCTATCAATCTTTTCCACAACTAAGCCAGTTTTTATCATTTCCTTGGCTTCCTCATAAGTTTCAAACTTAGGTTGTGAATTTTCCAATGGTTCATTTATCAATGCCTCAATATCATTTATTTCTTGATCTATATTAACCTCATAGTCAAGTGGTGCCAACCATACTATCCTTAGTACAGCTGGCTTGATATAGGTGTAATCAATGTCCACCATAAGAAAAATTTCAATTTTGTACTTTTCTACCAGTTGTTCTGGTATCCTCACCCTTTTTCTACATTTTATCTTTGAATCGAGTGAAGTATTCCTCCATGACTGATTCAAAATTATCTCCTAGTGATTTAATGAACTCACTAATCTGTGTGATCACTGGTTGGGTAGCATCCCATTTGACATTGCTGATAGATGGGAAGGATTCTTGATAATAGATAAATATGCACATAATGAGTGAACCAAACTTACATGAGTTAGAATTTGCAGTCCTGATTGTCTTCATGTTCTCATCTAATTGTTTTAGAAGAAGTTCTGATAGATCTAACTGTAGTCCCTTCTTGAAGATTTTGTATGTTGTATCCACTACTTCAGATGCAAGACTATTCATCTTGCTACCCTGAAAGAATTTGTATCCTAAGACACATGCTCCAAATTTCATTTCCTTATTGGTTATGGTGGATGCATTTAATCCTCTTCCATCCCATATTCCTCCTGTGTTATTTTCAATGTCAACACGAGGAGGGTGCTTTAGTGCCTTTACTTTATCAAGTATGGGATAACCTTTAACAACATGTATAACATCCCTAGTTATCAATTTTGGCTCATCCAACCATATCTTTCAGTCATGTACTCTAATTCTAGTACTAACTGAACCCATTTGGTCTTCAAATTCCTTCAGGAATAGTAGGGCATGTGTGAGCCCTATCACTTCAATGTGCTTATGTTCTTCTTTGATTATTCCATCATCATTGCAAATATTTTTGTAAGCTTTCTCAACTTTTGAATCTCCTATATCTACAATCTTGTAGTGTATATATGCTCTAACATCTTCAATGAGTAAAACCCTAGCTAGTATACTAGAGAATGCACTAGCATTGTCAGGTTGTGAAGAAACCTCAGGATAGATCTTGTAATGAGGTTCTTCACAAGTTGCATTCTTGATTAGATTGACCATATTCTCCTTTTCATTCTTGAGCTTGGAGGTTCTTGAAGTAGTTTCCATCTTTTCAGAGTTTAGGGATTTTTATTCGTAAAATAAAACTGAGTTCTTAGTGAATGTTGTTACTTACTTCAATCTTCTGTGACTGCTAGGAATATTTTTGAGCGTTGTGAATAGGGTTGAGTTCACTCTAAAATCTGGTCGCTTTGTGCTCTAGTTTTGCTCTGCTTCTTCTCTCAAATCGCTTTGTAAATAATAAGCTCTTTCATTGACTATTTATAGACTTTTTTCCCTAAGTCATGTCATAAATACTCACCCGCTTCTTGGGTTTTGAAGATGGAGTCACTGAGTAGCATACACACTTCATTCTTAGTGATAACTTGATCCTTGGGCCAGGTGTTAACTCATTTGACTATTTTCTGATAGATCTTGGTATATGGCGAAGACAACATTGTCTTTTTACATGATTACCGATGAGTCTCAGGTTACACCAATGACTTAGGTTTTTATGTGTTGACCGACAATGCTCAGTAAGTATAAAAAAATTATCTTTGTATGGACATCGATGATTTTTGGTAAGCATTGACTGATGAGATTGAATTCACAGAATCATAACAAGTAATATCATAGTACATCTTTAATCAAGCTAGTTTGGCATTTCATTAAGGTATAAAGGAATTGATACAAAATATAACTTGGTATATTGCAGTTCCATAATTACTTGTTCTTCTTAGGTGGGGGTGGTGATGTTACCAGATCCATTGGATAAGGTGTCACCATTTGCATTTCTTTGTCCAGCTTCATCAGTGTTTGTATCTTTCCTCCACATTTTGTTTCTCATCTTCCTGATGTCTTCAATGGTGTTTCCATTGGCAAAGGTGCTTGTCTCTGTCACTTGGTCTCTGTAGTATTTTCTTAGATGACCAACTTTATGATAGTGTAAACATGCCATTCTGGGGTTAGTCCAGCTCCTAGACTTTCTCATCCATTATCTCATACAGTTTGTAGCTATGTGTCCAAATCTTCCACATGCTGTGTAGTTTGCCCATGTGTTGTAATCCCAAACATAAGAGTTACCGATCCTTTTCAGTTGATAAGAAGTTTCATTTTATTTAGGCTTTCATGCTTTCTTTTTCTTCTTCCTACACTCAAGAGATGTGTGCCAATGCATTTTGCAAGTAGAACAATATTTTTCCATGTAGGTTTCCTTCTTTGGTTGTTTCACCTCAGATTTACATTCATATTGTTTATGTCCTTTCTTGTTACATTTATAACAAATTCCTATGAATGAAAGTGTGGATTTAGGAATACCTTTTATTTTTCTCTTGCAAACATTTGATGTGTGGCCTGGTTTTCCACAGTGATTGCATGATTACTTTCTTGGTCTTGGATTGCAGTAGACATTCTTTGTATTAGCTTGGTATGGTGATTCATTCTCGGTATACCCTAGTCCGGTATTATTGTTGAATCTTCTTTGTCCATCTAGAAAATCATCCATCCTTTTACTGCTTTTATCAGCTCTCTTGATCATGTCATTGTGATGCTACTGAATTCTAACTTCATGCTTGAGTTTTTCATTCTCTTCTCTTAACTCACCAAAGATTCTATTCTTTCAACGAGTTCTATGTTCATTCGGTTTTCCTCCTGACTCATAAGAATAATCTAATTATTGATCTCATGATGATGTTCTGTTAGTCTTTGAATTTATGACTCTTTCTCTTGTAGCTTTTTCACTAATCTTCCTTCTATCATCAATGGCTAGTGTTCTTTCTTTCTCTTCTTGCCTAGAATTGTTCATGACATCAATCATCCTTACCATCTATGTCTCTTGACCGATTTGTAATGATTTTACTTTTTTTTTTCAAATGTTGATTGATTTCATTCAGAGTAAACTATATTTTTAACATTCATTAAGAGTAAACTGGAAAGCTAAAATTAATGTTAATTGGCCAAAGTTGAAGAGAAAAATTATCATTAATTCTTTCAAAAAATTACATCACTAATATACTATGTAGACTATAGTCGCAACCCTACTACAAAATGGTGTGAATAGGAAGTATCCCTAAAAAATAGTTACAATATTTGTTTCCACAAGGGGTAGGGCACTGGTTGGTTGATCATATAACAAGAAAACAAAAATTACAACAAACTAGGAAAACCCTCCATTTCAAGAAAACTAAGGGTCTTCCTCTCCCTCCCCATCAAAGAAGAATCATTTGGAGAGGATAATCTCTAATAATTTATCGAGCCAGGTGTAGTCCATCTCCTCCACATCATCAAGGTGAAACCTCTTCCGCAGGAAGTCCCTCTCCATTCGTGCCCACTTTTGATGTCGGGTCAACTGACTTTCATTAATGTTCAATAGGAAGAGTTTCCTTTCCACGTTGCTACCTCGCTAGATAAGCTTTTATATTTCATCATCCCAAAGGATCCCCAACCCCGACTATGCGAAGACAAAGACTTGGACGTCATCCACCATAAATTGTTCCTTGAAAACATTATGCAGGAGTATAAGAATTTCTACCTTCTCTCCTCTAAGGTCAATAAGAGACGCTAGGAAGCGGGATGTAATGTCCATGCTAACGTGATATCTCTTCTCATTGTGAAGGAACTCATGGTCGAGCACCATCCACACAACATTGCTTATGAAATATCCCCCTTCCTTGCAAATGGAAGTTAGAACTTTGTCTGGTATCATGCCCAAAAAGGGTTTCTTCTCATTAGTGGATGTGGTTCTCAACCTAATTGGTGTGTCCATATCTACTTGTAGAGGCTGGATACCCTCAACTAAAAACCTAAGCCTTTAAACTACACACAAAAAAATGAAATTATATAGATCTAAATACTTAAAACTAGAGGTTGAAAGCCAATAGTACATTTAAATTGATGAATAAGAAAAACAGAATGTCTATAAATATCCCTTGTCCATATCTTCCATATCTTTAGGTAAATCACTCCCATTAATGAACGAGTGTGAACAATTTCTAATATAGTGACTATACTAATAACTACAGTCTGTACTAGTATAAATTTGGTGAGTGGATCATCATAGTTAAAGAATGTCACTGTCACTCTCAGTGAAAAGACATTCATTTCTTGCAATTTAAATTACTAGACTTGCTACATGTATCCATTCTAGAGACTTCCTACAGAAATTTGTTTCTTTCAAGAAACTG
>MU228022.1:2872081-2890333 GCA_018584345.1 Thuja plicata
GAGTTGCATTACTTGATTGTATTGTACTAAGTCATTTCACAAGGTGGACCTAACAGTCCTTATTGCTCCAAACATGGAAGGCCATAAGAAGTGGTCAATTGTAAGTTTAACAGGCTAAATTTATACTCCAGTAATAAATCTTGTGGGTACCATCCCTACCCCATTTTTACTTTCTATTTCGAAGGTTTTTGGGTAACCAAATATTGTGAATTTTTTATTTCTTTTCATTTCATGCATGGAATCAGATTAGATAATATAATATTGGATTAAACGGATTAAGTTTTATTGGTTCTTGAGTCACCCCCCCTCTTAGTCACCTTGACTCAACACATTGATAACAATTGGTATTAGAGAAAAAGGTTCTCTTAACAGAAGTTTAACAGCTTGAGAAAATATCAAAGGCAACGGAAATGTATAGACTAGAGAAAGCCATTGAAAATTGAAAGATATCTACAAGTGGCCATGGATTAGATCAAGAAACTCAAGGAGCAACTCTCTCTTTCCTTGAAAAGAAGAAAAGATTTAGCAGTATAGATGAATGAAAAAAGTTACATAGAAGAAAGAATTGAAGACTTTTACAAAGAAAGAAGTTTCAAAGAAGCAGATGTTGCAATTGAAGATCTACTTGGAAAGAATCTCAATTTACATGAAGAAGTCAGAAAGTTGAAAAGAGAACAAGAAATTCATTCAGTCAGAATATGTGAAGTCATGGAACAAAAGAATCAAGTAGAAAATGAGAGAGAATTGGAACAAGAAGATAAAATATTGCAGAGTACAAGATTAGAGGAAAAATAAAATGAAATCCATCATTTGTCAGTTTTGAAACAAGACATGATAAATTAATTGAATAATTTAAATAAAGAAGTTATCAATCTGAGGACAGAAAATGAAAGACTATAGAATGATCTCAATACTGAAAAACAAACCAATGAGATTATGATGAACTCATAGGGAAGCATGGATTATTTGATAGAGAAAACTCAACTCAGACATCATGGAAAGACTAGATTAGGTTATACTGAACAAGGTGAATCCTCACAGAAAGGAACTCAAAAGAATAGCAAACCTACTTGTAATCATTGTGCCAAGTTGTGGATAATCTCTAATAATTTAATCAAGCCAGGTGTAGTCCATCTCCTCCACATCATCAAGGTGAAACCTCTTCCGGAGGAAGTCCCTCTCCATTCGTGCCCACTTTTGATGTCGGGTCAACTGACTTTCATTAATGTTCAATAGGAAGAGTTTCCTTTCCACGTTGCTACCTTGCTAGATAAGCTTTTATATTTCATCATCCCAAAGGATCCCCAACCCTGACTATGCAAAGACAAAGAATTGGACGTCATCCACCAGAAATTGTTCCTTGAAAACATTATGCAGGAGTATAAGAATTTCTACCTTCTCTCCTCTGAGGTCAATAAGAGACGCTAGGAAGCGGGATGTAATTTCCATGCTAACGCAATATCTCTTCTCATTGTGAAGGAACTCATGGTCGAGCACCATCCACACAACATTGCTTATGAAATATCCCCCTTCCTTGCAAATGGAAGTGAGAACTTTGTCTGGTATCATGCCCAAAAAGGGTTTCTTCTCACTAGTGGATGTGGTTCTCAACCTAATTGGTGTGTCCATATCTACTTGTAGAGGTTGGATACCCTCAACTAAAAACCTAAGCCTTTAAACTACACACAAAAAAATGAAATTATATAGATCTAAATTCTTAAAAGTAGAGGTTGAAAGCCAATAGTACATTTAAATTGATGAATAAGAAAAATAGAATGTCTATAAATATCCCTTGTCCATATCTTTCATATCTTTAGGTAAATCACTCCCATTAATGAACGAGTGTGAACAATTGCTAATATAGTGACTATACTAATAACTACAGTGTGTACTAGTATAAATTTGGTGAGTGGAGCATCGTAGTTAAAGAATGTCACTGTCACTCTCAGTGAAAAGACATTCATTTCTTGCAATTTAAATTACTAGACTTGCTACATGTATCCATTCTAGAGACTTCCTACAGAAATTTGTTTCTTTCAAGAAACTGGGCCTGAGATAAAACCTTAGCCATAAATCTACAATCAATCAACAGTCTTGATTAATATATTTAAATTTTATAGTTATAAAATAATATATTTAAGGTACGTGCGATGGCATCCATATCATGTGCAATGATGACAGACAAATTGGCAACCAAAAAGGCAATATTAACTCGATGGGACATTGCAATTATTAGATTTTTTATGAATTTCCATTTGGCATTGGCCTACAGTGCACACGACCCGCTTGACTCTTGATATTCACCAACAAAATACTATTTTTTCTCATTAGTTTTTTCATAAATTCTACATTGTAAAGTAAAAGACACTGACAAGTCATCACACTTATAAAAAAATTATACTAATTTTAGATTTTATTTTTACTATAAATAATAATTGAATACTTTAAAATTTATAATTCTATAGTCGCACACATGAAACATGTGAAATTTAAGGTATTAATATTAAATAAATCACCTTATGGAAAGACATATTGTTAATTAGTGCCAAAACACTTAGTCATCACAGTGTTGACCTAGCTTACAGTGCAACCCGAGCAGTTGCAGTGTAACTAGAGCAGTGGTAGTTTTGACTGAGTAGACAGTGGTAATCAATATTACCCAAGTGATCAGAGTAGCCTGAGTACACAAAGTAGCCCCAGTGCCAGAGTTTAGTATGTTGCCTGAGTGACAACATAATGCTCGAGCGCCAGTATATTTCCTGAGTGGATCACTGGACCCGAGTAATAGTTTTGGGCCGACTTAGCTTATATTGTTAGATATTAATTTATCTTATGGAAGTTGACTTATAGTTGCATTTGATTTAGATAAGGTATAAATATAAAGTATTTTGTTTATCCAGACATGAGAGAAGATATGTATAGAAGTGTGCATGCGAATATCAAGTGGCAGATTGTCTAAGAGGCTACAATAGTATAAGGAACAATAGAGACACATTTATCACAGCTAGGTGATTAGTTTATATCATTGGATCTTTTTCAAAAATTTAGAGCTGCATTGAAAATCATATATTGGTTCATCCTAACAGGTGCATTAGAAAAATTCTCTAACAAGGTGGACCTAACAGTCCTTTATAAATCTCCTAACAGAGTTGCATTACTTGATTGTATTGTAGTAAGTCATTTCACAAGGTGGACCTAACAGTCCTTATTGCTCAAAACATGGAAGGCCATAAGAAGTGGTCAATTGTAAGTTTAACAGGCTAAATTTATACTGCAGTAATAAATCTTGTGGGTACCATCCCTACCCCAATTTTACTTTCTATTTGGAAGGTTTTTGGGTAACCAAATATTGTGAATTTTTTATTGCTTTTCATTTCATGCATGGAATCAGATTAGATAATATAATATTGGATTAAACGGATTAAGTTTTATTGGTTATTGATTCACCCCCCCTCTCAGTCACCTTGACTCAACACATTTCTAAAAATTGGTATTAGAGAAAAAGGTTCTCTTAACAGAAGTTTAACAGCTTGAGAAAATATCAAAGGCAATGGAAATGTATAGACTGGACAAAGCCATTGAAAATTGAAAGATATCTACAAGTGGCCATGGATCAGATCAATAAACTCAAGGAGCAACTCTCTCTTTCCCTGAAAAGAAGAAAAGATTTAGCAGTATAGATGAATGAAAAAAGTTACATAGAAGAAAGAATTGAAGACTTTTACAAAGAAAGAAGTTTCGAAGAATCAAATGTTGCAATTGAAGATCTACTTGGAAAGAATCTCAATTTACATGAAGAAGTCAGAAAGTTGAAAAGAGAACAAGAAATTCATTCAGTCAGAATATGTGAAGTCATGGAACAAAAGAATCAAGTAGAAAATGAGAGAGAATTGGAACAAGAAGATAAAATATTGCAGAGTACAAGATTAGAGGAAAAATAAAATGAAATCCATCATTTGTCAGTTCTGAAACAAGACATGATAAATAAATTCAATAATGTAAATAAATAAGTTATCAATCTGAGGACAGAAAATGAAAGACTACAGAATGATCTCAATACTGAAAAACAAACCAATGAGAGTATGATGAACTCACAGGGAAGCAAGGATTATTTGATAGAGAAAACTCAACTCAGACATCATGGATAGAGTAGATTAGGTTATACTGAACAAGGTGAATCCTCACAGAAAGGAACTCAAAAGAATAGCAAACCTACTTGTAATCATTGTGGCAAGTTGTGGATAATCTCTTATAATTTATCGAGCCAGGTGTAGTCCATCTCCTCCACATCATCAAGGTGAAACCTCTTCCACAGGAAGTCCCTCTTCAGCCGTGCCCACTTTTGATGTCGGGTCAACTGACTTTCATTAATGTTCAATAGGAAGAGTTTCCTTTCCACATTTCTACCTCGCTAGATAATCTTTTATATTTCATCATCCCAAAGGATCCCCTACCCCGACTATGCGAAGACAAAGACTTGGACGTCATCCACCATAAATTGTTCCTTGAAAACATTATGCAGGAGTATAAGAATTTCTACCTTCTCTCCTCTAAGGTCAATAAGAGATGCTAGGAAGCGGGATGTAATGTCCATGCTAACGCGATATCTCTTCTTGTTGTGAAGGAACTCATGGTCGAGCACCATCCACACAACATTACTTATGAAATATCTCCCTTCCTTGCAAATGGAAGTGAGAACTTTGTTTGGTATCATGCCCAAAAAGGGTTTCTTCTCATTAGTGGATGTTGTTCTCAACCTAATTGGTGTGTCCATATCTACTTGTAGAGGCTGGATACCCTCAACTAAAAACCTAAGCCTTTAAACTACACACAAAAAAATGAAATTATATAGATCTAAATACTTAAAACTAGAGGTTGAAAGCCAATAGTACATTTAAATTGATGAATAAGAAAAATAGAATGTCTATAAATATCCCTTGTCCATATCTTCCATATCTTTAGGTAAATCACTCCCCTTAATGAACGAGTGTGAACAATTGCTAATATAGTGACTATACTAATAACTACAGTCTGTACTAGTATAAATTTGGTGAGTGGATCATCGTAGTTAAAGAATGTCACTGTCACTCTCAGTTAAAATACATTCATTTCTTGCAATTTAAATTACTAGACTTGCTACATGTATCCATTCTAGAGACATCCTACAGAAATTTGTTTCTTTCAAGAAACTGGGCCTGAGATAAAACCTTCGCCATTAATCTACAATCAATCAACGGTCTTGATTAATATATTTAAATTTTATAGTTATAAAATAATAATTTAAGGTACGTGCGATGGTATCCATATCATGTGCAATGATGACGGACAAATTGGAAACCAAAAAGGCAATATTAACTTGATGGGACATTGCAATTATTAGATTTTTTATGAATTTCCATTTGGCATTGGCCTACAGTGCACACGACCCACTTGACTCTTGATATTCACCAACAAAATATTATTTTTTCTCATTAGTTTTTTCATAAATTCTACATTGTAAACTAAAAGACACTAACAAGTCATCACACTTATAAACAAATTATACTAATTTTAGATTTTATTTTTACTATAAATAATAATTGAATACTTTAAAATTTATAATTCTGTAGTTGCACACATGAAACATGTGAAAGTTAAGTTATTAATATTAAATAAATCACCTTATGGAAAGACATATTTTTAATTAGTGCCAAAACACTTAGTCATCACAGTGTTGACCGAGCTTACAGTGCAACCCGAGCAGTTGCAGTGTAACTAGAGCAGTGGCAGTGTTGACCGAGCAGACAGTGGTAATCAATATTACCCAAGTGATCAGAGTAGCCTGAGTACACAAAGTAGCCCCAGTGCCAGAGTTTAGTATGTTTCCTGAGTGACAACATAATGCTCGAGTGCCAGTATATTTCCTAAGTGGATCACTGGACCCGAGTAATAGTTTTGGGCCGACTTAGCTTATATTGTTAGATATTAATTTATCTTATGGAAGTTGACTTATAGTTGCATTTGATTTAGATAAGGTATAAATATAAAGTATTTTGTTTATCCAGACATGAGGGAAGATATGTATAGAAGTGTGCATGCGAATATCAAGTCGCAGATTGTCTAAGAGGCTACAATAGTATAAGGAAAAATAGAGACACATCTATCACAGCCAGGTGATTAGTTTATATCATTGGATCTTATTCAAAAATTTAGAGCTGCATTGAAAATCATATATTGGTTCATCCTAACAGGTGGATTAGAAAAATCCTCTAACAAGGTGGACCTAACAGTCCTTTATAAATCTCCTAACAGAGTTGCATTACTTGATTGTATTGTACTTATTCATTTCACAAGGTGGACCTAACAGTCCTTATTGCTCCAAACATGGAAGGCCATAAGAAGTGGTCAATTGTAAGTTTAATAGGCTAAATTTATACTGCAGTAATAAATCTTGTGGGTACCATCCCTACCCCAATTTTACTTTCTATTTGTAAGGTTTTTGGGTAACCAAATATTGTGAATTTTTTATTGCTTTTCATTTCATGCATGGAATCAGATTAGATAATATAATATTGGATTAAATGGATTAAGTTTTATTGGTTCTTGATTCAACCCCCCTCTCAGTCACCTTGACTCAACACATTTCTAACAATTGGTATTAGAGCAAAAGGTTCTCTTAACAGAAGTTTAACAACTTGAGAAAATATCAAAGGAAATGGAAATGTATAGACTAGAGAAAGCCATTGAAAATTGAAAGATATCTACAAGTGGCCATGGATCAGATAAAGAAACTCAAGGAGAAACTCTCTCTTTCCGTAAAAAGAAGAAAAGATTTAGCAGTATAGATGAATGAAAAAAGTTACATAGAAGAAAGAATTGAAGACTTTTACGAAGAAAGAAGTTTCGAAGAAGACGATGTTGCAATTGAAGATCTACTTGGAAAGAATCTCAATTTACATGAAGAAGTCAGAAATTTGAAAAGAGAACAAGAAATTCATTCAGTCAGAATATGTGAAGTCATGGAACAAAAGAATCAAGTAGAAAATGAGAGAGAATTGGAACAAGAAGATACAATATTGCAGAGTACAAGATTAGAGGAAAAATAAAATGAAATCCATCATTTGTCAATTCTGAAACAAGACATGATAAATCAATTGAATAATGTAAATAAAGAAGTTCTCAATCTGAGGACAAAAAATGAAAGACTACAGAATGATCTCAATACTAAAGAACAAACCAATGAGAGTATGATGAACTCACAGGGAAGCATGGATTATTTGATAGAGAAAACTCAACTCAGACATCATGGATAGACTAGATTAGGTTATACTGAACAAGGTGACTCCTCACAGAAAGGAACTCAAAAGAATAGCAAACCTACTTGTAATCATTGTGGCAAGTTAGGACACACAACAAACAAGTGTTGGAGCAATGGAAAATAAAATTTTAATGGTAAATACTATAGATGCAAAAAACATGGACATAGAGAAAGTGAATGCACTGATAAACCTAAGTTTGAAGGAAAATGTTTCATTTTTAATAAACAAGGTCTCAAATCCTTCGAGTGCAGAACTAAAAAATGGAACCTTGCTGAACAACTAGCCAAAGAAATTTTTGGTTGGGATTACAATACATGAAATAGATGTTGTCACTATTGTGAATAAGGGAATATTGGTTCAAATTGTGTAAAGAATCACATCAAAAAAGGAATCTTACTAAGATATGTTATGTATGTAAAAAACTCCATCATTTAAGCAAGAATTGCATGAACAGAGAAAAAGTGGATACTGGTTTTGACTTAGAAGGTTGAGAAGTTTTTGAACATGATGAGTGTTTTTGGTCACTAATGCCAAAGGGGGGGATTGAGAACCTTATGGAAAGACATATTTTCAATTAGTGCCAAAACACTTAGTCATCACAGTGTTGACCGACCTTACAATGCAACCTGAGCAGTTGCAGTGTAACCCGACCAGTGGCAGTGTCGATCAAGCAGACAGTGGTGATCATTATTACCTGAGTGATCAAAGTAGACTAAGTACATAGAGTATCCTGAGTGCTAGAGTTTAGTATGTTTCCCGAGTGACAACATAGTTCCCGAGTGCTAGTATATTTCCTGAGTGGATCACTGGACCCGAGTAACATTTTTGGGCCGACTTAGCTTATATTGTTAGATATTAATTTATCTTATGGAAGCCGACTTACAGTTGCATTTGATTTGGATAAGGTATAAACATAAAGTATTTTTTTTATCTAGACATGAGGGAAGATATGTGTAGAGTGTGCATGCGAATATGAAGTGGCAGATTGTCTAAGAGGCTACAATAGTATAAGGAACAATAGAGACTCATCTATCATAGTCAGGTGATTAGTTTATACCATTGGATCTTATTCAGTAATTCAAAGTTGCATTGAAGAGCATCTACTAGTTCATCCTAATAGGTGCATCAGAAAAATCCTTTAACAAGGTGGACCTAACAGTCCTTTATAAATCTCCCAATAGATTTGTATTACTTGATTGTATTGTACTACATCCTTTCACAAGGTGGACCTAATAGTCCTTATTGCAACTAACAGGGCAGGCCATCCGAAGTGGTCAATTGTAAGCTTTAACAGGCTAAATTTATACTAAAGTAATAAATCTTTTGGGTACCGTCCCCACCCCAGTTTTACTTTCTATTTGAAAGGTTTCTGGGTAACCAAATATTGTATCAAATATTGTGGATGTTTTATTGCTTTTCATTTCATGCATGGAATCAGATTAGATAATCTAATATTGGATTAAAAGGATTAAGTTTTATTGGTTCCTGATTCACCCCCTGCCCTCTTTGTCACCTTGAATCAACATATTTCCAACACATGTCTTCCATATCTTTAGGTAAATCACTCCCATTAATGCATGAGTGTGGGAAATTTCTAATATAGTGACTATACTAATAACTATAGTCTCTACTAGTACAAATTTGGAAAATGTGCGTGATGAGTGCATCATCATAATTAAAGAATGTCACTGTCACTCTTAGTGAAAAGAGATTCATTTCCTGCAAGTTAACATACTAGACTTGCCACATGTATCCATTCTAGAGACTTCTTGAAGAAATCTATTTCTTTCACAAAATTGGGCCTGAGATAAAACCCCAACCATTGATCTACAATCAATCAACGGTCTTGATTAATACATTTAAATTGTATAGTTATAAAATAATATATTTAAGGTACATGTCGACGGTATCCATACCATGTGCTGTGATGACGGACAAATTGGAAACCAAAAAGGAAATATTAACTCGATGGGACATTACAATTAGTAGATGTGTTATGAATTTCCATTTAGCATTGGCCTACAGTGCACACAACCTGCTTGAATCTTGATATTTGCCAAAAAAATTCTAATTTTTCTAATAAAATCTACATTGTAGAGTAAAATACACTGACTAGTCACCAAAGTATTATACTTATTTTAGATTTTAGTTTTACTATGAAGAATAATTGAATAATTTAAACATAATAATTCTGCAGTCGCACACATGACACTTGTGAAAGTTAAGTTATTACTATTAAATAAATCACACACATACATTAAACATTTGTTTCATTCGTTTTCAAATTCAGAAATTATAAAATCACATATGTCACAGATATATATTTTAAATTTAAATCTATAAAAAATAAAATGAAATGAAGTTGCAAAATTTTTATTAATATTTTATACAAATTTATAATATTCACCTTCAAACTTGGAGACTTGAAGTCCCTCAAAAACTTTAAAGAAAAAATGAGGGAGGTTGAGAGGTATTGGCAAAAAAAAAACCTACTAGAATCTAAGGATTTTCCCCTCTATCTAAGTAGAAATTTTCAGAAATGATAAGCTCTAAGAATTGATACAACCATTTGTAGTCCACCAATTCATCCAAGAGAAACCATTTTCAAAGAAAATCCCTACCAATTTGCACCCATTTCATATGGCGTGTCAACTGCTCAACATTCAGATTCAAAAGAAAAGGTTGCCTGGCCACATTTTGGACTGGCTGGAGAAGCTTGGGTAAATTACTTTCCCAGGGGATCCCCACCCTTATTTCTACAAAAATGGCAACCTCAACATAGTCACCCAAGAATTCTTGTTTGAATACCTTCCTCAAAAGAAGGAACATATTCAACTTGTCTCCTTCGAGGTCCATAAGAGATGCCAAGAACTCAAAAGTAATGTTGTGTTAACTCAGTATCTATCAACATTTTCCAAAAATTCATGACCCAACACCATCCTCATAGCCATATTTGTAAAGCCTCCAACCTCCTTGCAAACTGATTATAGGGTTTGGACTGAGACTAGGCCCAAAAAGGCCTTATGTTCCTCTTCAGAGGTGCTTATCAAACAAATAGGAGTGTCCATCTTCAGAAAACCACTACCAGAATATCAAAAATTAGAAAGTGACAAAATAATGCAACCTAAAGACCTAAACCAGAGGCAGACTATCAAGAACTTAGAAGAGGAAGACCTAAACCAAAGGAGAATTGAAGAAGAAAGAAGCATAGATCATCTATAAATAGCCCTCAATTCTTTCTCTAACCTTATTAATTCATTTGTACTTTGAAATTCTGCAAATATTTCATATTAAATAACTCTCAATTCTTTCTCTGACCTTATCAATTCATTTGTCCTTCAAAATTCTATAAATATATCATATTAAATGCACGAGTGTGTGAAAATGGAAATAGCGTCGTGACAGGTCACAATACCCAATTTAATGTCAATGATAAGACATTATCAACCATCCACACAACCTACTAGTACTACCAAGTTGTAAGACTTGATACATCTAATAAATTTAAAATGGAAAAAATGATCGATATTAGGTATGTGTGGAGCACAAGAATCGTACAAAGCCATACATGAAAGTTGTCAAGTTGGTAACTAATTGAGGCCTCAATCTCTCGACGTGATTTTACATTATTTAGATTATGGTTATGGTGCAAGTTAATTCTATATGTGTCATCATTTTGGTGACCTCCTAGAGAACTATGTGATGACAATAATTTTCCATTCGTATACAAACAACACTTTTGGTAAGCCTACACTGAAAGACAATATAAAGAGCAAACCGATAATGGTTAAGTACAAAGGAAAACCGATGACACAATTTAGTGTGTAAACTGAAATTCCAAAGCAGAAAGATAAAGAGGAAACCGACAGAGGAATCTGACATGTACGATATAGTGCAAACCAAAAGACAGAATTGAGAGTACAAAAATGAAAGATAGTCAAATGATTACAGAGCATAACCGACCGATAGAAATTGAGAATCAGTTGCAACCCACAAAAAGTGGATCTGACCTCCATGTCAGATAAAATAGTTAGAATCTATTTATAGAATCTTGATTTGTTTTTAAATCCATTTATTAAGGGACAAGAAACATGAATGTAAATGCTTTAATCAGTCTAACTGATTTAAATCACATAGACTAGGAGATCAAGGTAAAAATTTGTAAACCTTATCTTAGAGTTAACATTGTTTTTTGTAAACTTGATGATGTCAATCCATCTTATAAATAGATGATGCAATCATTCATTACAAAGGGATGTGAATATATAAAAGAGAATGAATGAAGCCTATGAGCACATCTATGGATCAAATTGAAGGTTTCAAGAACTAGAACAACAAAAGATGAAATTGGTTGGCAAGAACCAAGAACAGAGGCTACCGAGAATTAGAAGTATTACTCAATCACATAAGGTGATAATATTATTCATGTAAACTTAATTGGATCTGTATTAGAAATATGAGATTGCATTTATGAGGTCAATTTGTAATTCACTATCATTCTAACAAGTGGAGCAAAGTATAAAAACCATTTCAAGGAAGGTGGATTTAACAGTCCAACTACAAATCTCTTAACCAAGTGCACACTCAACAGTGTTGCTAAAGCTCTTAATTGAGTAGACTTTAACAGGTCTCCACCAATACTCTTAATAGGGTAGATCATCAGAAGTGATCAATTGTAAGCCTTAACTGGCCCCTTCCAATATGCAGATAGTGAAGATTTTGTGGGTGTCATCCCCACCGCATTTTTTACTTCCTCATAGGAGTTTTCTACAATATTGTATCTTGTGTTATGTGTAAATTACTTTCATGAATGTTTCTATGAATGTTCACATGTATGTTAAGTTAATGAATTGATATAACTCACATCAAGATAGTATAGATCAGATGAATGGATGTACAATTGATTACACAAAGGTTAATTGATCAAAGGATACAAAATTTTTAGAGGTACTGATTCACCCCTCCCCTCTTAGTACACTTCCCATTAATTTCAACAATTGGTATCAGAGCTAAGTCTCTTCTCTAGAAAATATTAAAGGCTTAAGAGAAAATATCATACAATGGAGAAGTACAGACCGGATACAAATATTGAGAATAAGAAACTTGAAATTTAGATCTTCTATGAACAGTATAGAGAAGCTAGAATCAACATGAAACAATTGCTAGATGAAAGAAAGATTATGGAATCTTGTTGTAATGAAATAGATTACCATGAGGAAGAGATACATGAATTCTTTGAGTCTTTAGAATCAACTACAAGCAAAGCATCAGACACATCAGAAGAAAGCATCACAAGCCTAACTAAAATCAATCAACATCTGGCTAGAGAAGTTAAATCTCTACAAATCAGTCAAGAGACATAGCTGGTAAGGATGATTGATGTCATGAACAATGCTAGACAAGATGAGAAAGAAAGAACACTAGCTATTGATGATAGAAGGAAGATTACTGAAAAAATAAAAGAAAAAGAATCTGAAATACAAAGATTGATAGAGCATCACCATGAAGTTACAAATCAGATTATTCTTATGAGTCAAGAGGTAAATTGAATGAATGTTGAACTCTTTCAAAGAATAGAAGCTATCAGTGAGCTAAGGGATGAGAATGAAAAGTTGAAACATTAAATAAGAATTCAGCAGAAGCACAGTGAAATTATCAAGAAAGATGAAGAAAGCAATAAAAGAATGGATGATTTTCTTGAAGGACAACAAAGAGTCAACACCAACATTGGTCTAGGATTTACCGAGAATAGAGAATCATCAAATAAAATTGATCCAAAGAATGTTTATGCAAATCCAAGAATGAGAAAGATTACATGAAATCACTATGGAAAGCAAGGCCATACATAAAATGTATGCAGGGACAAAATGAAAGGTATTCCTAAATCCACATCTTCACTTATAGGATTTTTTTATAAATGTAACAAGAAATGACATAAAGCATATGAATGTAAGTCTGAGATGAAACAACCTAAGAAGGAAACCTACATGGAAAAATACTATCCTACTTGCAAAATGAATGGGAACACAACTATTGAATGCTAGAAAATGAAAAAGAAAGCATGGAAGCCAAAAGGTCAAGAAACTCCCAATCAACCAAAAAGAGTTGATAAACCAGTATGTATGGAATTACAATACTTGGACAAATTATACAACATGTGGAAGATATGGTCACATAGCTAAAAAGTGCATGAGACAGTGGACTAGAAAGTCTAGAAGTTGGAATAACCTTGGAATGGCATGCCTACACTGTCATAAAGTAGGTCATCTCAAGAAAGACTGTAGAGAATGAATGACAGAGACCAGCACATTTCCCAATGGAAAGACCATTGAAGACATTCGGAGAGAAAGAGACAAAATGTGGAGAAGAGCTTCAAACAATGATGAAACTGGACCAAGCAATGCAAATGGTGACACCCCATCCAATGGATCTGGTTACATCACCACCCCCACCTAAGAAAAACAAGTAAGTATGGAACTGCATTACTCCAAGTCATTATTTTACATTTGTTCCATATTATGTTAATAAAATACCAAATTAGAATAAGTAAAGATGCATCATGGTATTACTTGTTGAAATTTGTGATAACTATGCTATCGGGCATGCATACCAGAATCCATTAGTAGACTCTCAAAGTTGAGACTACCTACACTTATAGAGAAGCATCAGCTAAAAGAAAATCTACTAGTGTAAACCAAGCCTCGTCGGTAATCAAGCAAAGTGAACAAGTTGTTAGCACACCGAAACCCATCGGTAAAAGAAAAGAGATGAACAACCACATCAAAATGTCATGTTGTCACTAAAGGAAAGTAGAAGTCTTAACTGATGAACTCAGTCTTCATACACCAAGGAGTTGGTAAGCATTAATGAGACACCTTCTAGGTCAAAACAACTATAAAAGGGTGACAGATTGAACTCATTGTTCACCACGACCCGAGCAGAGTGACGAGAGTGAATTTTGAGTAGAAAGCAATAGGATCATAGAGAAACCACAAACTCAACCACCATCACTCTAGAGAAGATTAGAAAAAAAAACTGGTGTATACAGTAAGTTCCATGACCACCGAAAACTCAATTTCATGCATTTTTCAAAAATCCCTAAATTTGAAAGAATGGCTACAACTTCAAGAACTGTGAAGTTGAAGAATGTGAAGAAGGATGAGTTCAAGCTCATCAAGAATTCAGCATGTGAGGAAACCAACTACAAGATTCATCCTGAGGTTGCCTCACAACCCGACGATGCTAGAGCATTCTTATGAATACCAGCTAGGGTTTCGCTAGTAAAGATGTGAGATCATATATGCACTGCAAAATTGCAGAGATAGGTGATTCAAAGGTTGAGAAAGCTATAAGAAGCTATGCAATGAAGATGGAACACTGAAAGATGAACATAAACATATAGAAGTAAAAGGGCTCACCAATGCCCTGTTATTCATGAAAGATTTTAAAACTAAGTGGATTTGATTAGTACTAAGCCGAATGCACAATCATAAAATTTGGCTGGATGAACCAAAGATGATAACCCGAGATGTTATCCATGCAGTCACCGGTTACCCTATAACCGAGAAGGTAAAAGAACTGAAGCATCCACCCAAGGCTGAGACCGAAAATACTACAGGAGCCAAATGGGATGGCAGAGGATTAAAGGTATCAACAATAACTAAAAATGAGATGAAGTTTGTAGCATGTGTCATTGGTTATAAGTCCTTCCAAGAAAGTAGGCTGAACAATATTGCATCAAGTGCAGTAGACACAGCCTATAAGATTGTGAAAAAGGGAACACGGCTAGACTTATTTGAACTCCTACTAAATTATTTAGAGGAAAAATTGAAGACTATCAGGAATAGAAAGACAAACACATGTAAGTTTGGCTCACTGATAATGTGCATTTTCTTATATTTTCAAGAAACATTCCCATCGGTAGGAGATATAAAATGTGATAGTACAAAACCAGTTACCATGTAGACCAGTGAACACATAGCCTCACTTGGAGATAAATTTGAAACATTCATGGATGAATACTTCAATGTATTCAAAGACTGAATGCAAAAGAGGGTAAGAATCCTTGAACAACTCATTGAAAAGTATAAACATGAAATATGTTTCATGGTTGATATAGACCATACATATATCAAACCTACTATACTAAGGAAAACATGGATAAAACCATTGGAGTATGAAATAAATATAGATCTTGCAACCAAATAAATTGATGCACTCATGAATGAACCTTTGGACAAGAATCAACCTAAGTTTTGAACTTATGAAGAGGCAAAGTCAAGAATTAAAACTGGACTAGTTGTGAAGAAAATTGTCAAGAAAAAGGACAAAATGGTAAAGAATCTCAAGAAGATACTATCAGAAATAGAGGAAGGAACCAAGCAGGAAGAAGATGTTGAAAAGGAGGAAGACACCGAAGAACAGTTACTTTTCGGTGATATAGAAGAAAAGAATGACTTCAAGGCCATAGAGTCAGATTCACCATCTCCTCCACCAAAAAAGAAACCAAGAACCATAGTTGCTTCTAGGACAAGAAGCCAAACATCAAAGGATTCAACTCCTTCACCTTTACAAAAAGGTAAAGTAAGAACATACAAGAGGAAGCGGCCACACTGAAAAGAGGAGCAAACAAAAGAATAAGGAGGCTCATCAAAAGAAAAGAGGACATCGAAGACACCAAGCAAGATCAAATTGAAGAGGTAGAAAAGATCAAATTCCCTGAAACTACTGATGAAATATGTGAATTTATAGAAAATTTAGGATCAATTACAGATTCAAAAATCAAGAGATGGTCTAAACTTAATCAGGAAGATTAGAACAAAGTTGAAGATGCCATCATAGAAAAAATGTACAAGTTCAAATATGCACTGATACAATTTGAAGGAAATCATGTACCAAAGGAACTCTTGGATAGAATTTATGTTACATGGACATTTGATTTGAAGAATGAGAAGGAAATTAGAGAAAGAGTACTTGTTACTCTCATGCCTTCTGAATCCAAGAAAGAAGAAATTGATGAAATGATGGAAATCCATAAAAAGGAATTCTCACCGAAGTTGAGAGCCTACAAATTTCTTGAAGGGAACCTTATAGAGCTTGAACAGGAAACCCACAAGAAGTGGAGTAAGATTATAAATAGGCATACTAAGGAAGATATCCCCAACCAATAACAGAAATATGATAACTAGGATATAAAGAGCACAAAACCGATCATCATTACAGATGTTGAGCTAGACAAGGAAGAAATGGACACATCCAGTAACAAAAATATGGATGTTGCAGATGAAACATGGCCTGACACCACAAATGACAACATTGTGGATAACACCATCATTGACATCACCAATGATCTAGAAAAGGAAATAAATAAAGATGAAGATGTCAATGTTACAAAGGACACAACCGATGAGAAGGACACAACGGCTGAAAATGCACAGGTGATCATACTAGGAAACATGCCAATATTGATACATGCTATCAATATTCTTCAAGAAAATGATAAGTCATATGATAAAGAATAAAACACTCCCAAAGATGTAGGAGAAGAAGGAAATAAAGAAAACACCAATGATCAGAAGGATGTCAAAGATACTCAGAATGTAATTGATACTACCAAGGTTACAGAAGAAGAAACAAAACAAGCAGATGAAGACAACTCAGAAAAGGATGCACAAAACAAGAAAGATGAAGTACATAAGGATACCAATGAAGGATAAAAACCCAAAGATGGCACTCCTGAGGATACCAAAAAGGTTGCAATCGATGATGGAAAGGTTAATGTGGAGACGTCTACAGAAAATCGAGAAGCTAAGACTGAAACAAAGCCACAAAAAGAAGCACAATAGGTAACTTTATCAAGCACAACTGAGAAAGTCAAGAAATTGGCACTGGTACTACACTCAAGTGTTACACAAAAGAAGAAGAAGAAATCTAAGAAGAATAATTTGGAAGTCACTTTGGAAGAAACCATTGAGATACCAAAATGTGACCCAACTACACTTGATTTTGAGGCACTACAAGAATACGGTGAAATATGCCAAAGAAAGGCATTACAAGAGAAGATGAGGAAACAACACTGAGACTCCATGGTACTGGAGACAACTATGGATATCTTACACCAGATTGTTCCTGACATTGATATTGATCAAACTAAACCAATACTTGATCAACTAGCAATCACCACATAGAACATTGATGCGGAGAAGGAAATTGAAGAGAGAGCATAGCTGAAGTACCAAAAAAAACTCATTGAGAACATAAGCCAAGAAGTGGCAGTGAACAAGGTAAAGTTGTCAAAATTCATTACTCAATTAGTTCCAATTATAACTGAAGCTATTTCCTTGATTCAACAACTAAGCACAATAGAAAGTTCACTAAAGAGAATAGTGACAACATAGAAAAGTTAGATACAAATCTAGCTAATAGTGCTCAAAGCTTATCCACCGATGGAGACAATGCACTAAAGATGCATTATGAAAAGATCATTGAGATAAAAAGGTTAAGGTAGGAACTATGGGAAGCAGAGACACACTTCAGGGAAGAAGTCACCGAGCTCCAAGCTCAACTTCTACCAAATCTAACACTGCTTCAACAACATATCAGTTTGGAAAGGCAAATGATTACTATCCATGAGATATCTGTAGCAGACATCATCTATGATATGGAATCCAAGATCACACTTGAGCATATGTCTCTAGAAAACTTAAAGGAACAATGGGAGAAAATGATGGAAGACATGAAGTCTTCACACTCCCAGATTTTTTATAAGCTCTAAGGTATAAGACCTTTGCCCTTAATATACAAAAAGAGGGAAATGATATGTATTCAGATGGGCAAATGATGATGATGATGATGATGATGATGATATATATATATATATATCTATATATATATGTATATATATATATGTATATATATATGTGTATGTATATATATATGTATATATATATGTGTA
>MU228022.1:2893394-2916522 GCA_018584345.1 Thuja plicata
ATTTAATGTTGACAATCATTTTGAGGTGATTACTTTAAAACATTGCATTGTGAATTATTTACTTGATATATGATAATAAAATTCAGACAATCGAGCCTTAAGATTTCAAAATCAATAGAGTCATTTCAATCTACTTAAAAGTTGATTAAGGATACCCAAACTATTACTTATCATTTTATATGGATTGATATGATATCAGTAAGTGCAGTACCCCTCCATATCTGTATATTAGTGTTGTGTGATTTTGTCATTTTATCAAGTGTCGATATTTTTTTATTAGACTTATATCTATTATTGAAAATATTGTGCATGGAATTAATTAATATTATTTAGCATGATCAACTATTATCAATTAATAGTAAGGATTCTTATTGGACTACAAGTTTGAATAGAGGTCTATGATCATTGTATCATTGTGCATGTTTGTGTTCTAGATAATGAGTAATTGATGTTACTTTAATGATCGTAATCAGTTATTAATTATATCATATTAAAACATGGTTTAATTAAAAGTATTTTAAAATGTGTTTATAATAATTATTAATTTGTTAGGTCATATCACAAATTTAATATTAATTTAGCATCTTGTTTTGAAAGGCGTCTTTTATATTAATTTTTACATTTTAGAAAAGATGTGATATCATTGTTATTACAAAACTATTAAGATATTAATTAGGTAAAGTGACAAACTCTTAATTTAACTTAAATTTTGACATTCTTATAGGGTTGTGTCATGTTTAATCTAATGTATCTATCATGAAATTTTAGAGTAGTATGTATTGTTCGACCAATTTAAACTAGAAAGAATTGAGACCGCGGAGATGAAATGAAGCAGACAAGAATCGAGGATTGATTTGATGAATAACTTTATTTTAAAGTGTGTTTGGATCATTTTTCTAATAGACATTAGATTAAGGGATTTTTATTTATATTTCTCAGCATGTATGCTAATATTTAATAATGCCTTTCTGTACTTAGAATAAAAGTAAGGGGGAGTGCATCATATAGTTTCACTTAACTATGGTCTTAATAGAATAAAATAACCCATATAATTAATTGGATTAAGATGACACTGCTTGTATAGTGTGATATCTCTATGAAATTCTTATTCAGTAGGAAATTCAAACTAAATTGATTAATTGGATTGGAACCTTTTATTTTAGTTATGTATTTGAGTGAGAATGGCTTGAGATATTAATCGACTTGGACTAGCCTATGGCTGGAACAGAAGCCAAGAAATGTATTGATGAATGGCACAGTCTACTCTCCCAATACTGACCCCTCTGCAAGAAATTTAATGTGAAGAGGCATGAGTAGAAATAAAACACATGACATCCCATCCTTCTTAGTTATCAAAATTTATTGTAGATCTAACTCAGCCCATCTTCAGAGCATTTGACAAAAAGATACCAGAAGATTATAATGAATCGGGATGCTAGAAGTGTAGGGGCAATTGCAACAAATCCCGCGCTATCTAGACTGGGCATTGATCCCAATGCACCACCTCAATCTCATGACAAGGGCTTTAAGGAGGCATTGATTCTCTATCATTGGGGGCACAATCATGCTGATACAGGCCTTGTCCTTTGCTCACTTGCTATCAAGCCTCCAATCACAAATAGATAGAATACATTGCATGGAGGGGCGGTAGGAGGGGGGGCAAGTATGGTGGGATTAGCAGCAGTAAAGACGATTGTGGCGGATAAGGATTTTTTGTAGACTGAAATGAGCACATCTTACCTCTCTGCTAGACGCATTGGAATCTAAAAGCTAGTATCCTCAAAGACAGAGAGGTGAGTGCACTAAATTCGGGTACGATGAGTTTAGTTTTCTAAGCTTCTATTTATGAGTAGAGAGTTAAATATTGATGAGATAGATAGATAATAAAGGTAGGAAGAGATAAAGGAATTTTTTTTGCATACCTGTGAGTGTAACCCTTGGCTTTTCCTCTTCTATAGTCGGTTGAAAGAAAGACTACCAAACACTTCTATTTTAGATTGTGCTAAGTTGCTAACTCTGTAGTAGACAGTGGTGTCTCTGAAGTTGTATACATGAAATGAAATCAAAAGTTTAAAAAAAAATACACACCTAGTGTACTGAGAGGAATTCTAGGGCCCATGAGATGTATTAGGACTTTTCATTATTTCAAAATGCCATTGTTTCATTTTATTTTTTTTGACTGCAAAGTTTTTTTTTCTATTTTTGTAGTGGTAGATGTGGGGGTGTCTTCTGGACAGCTGGGTGCTTCCCAAAAGGGGGGGATATTCATATTAACTCTAGATTTTGGGGGGGGACATTCTATTCCCCTCTCTGTATCCCTGAGGTGTCACTATTTCCTGAAATGGCAAAAAAATGAGTTTGTGTCTCGAACATAAAATGCTTATAGTTATACGAACATAAGAAATTGTCTTATTTGTAAGACATCTCGTTTGTGACTTCATAAAAATGTATTAATACCTCTCTTGAGTTGAATCCTTGTAGTGCCCAGAAGCTATCTCTATTGACAAAGATTAGTGTACTTGTCTGAAATTAACATTGTGAATGTTGTCATACATTTTGAGCTCACATAAGAATGTTGACACATGCCCACACTCAGTGATATAAGGGATTAAGAGGTTTCAGATTTTAACAGAGTTTGTAATCTAAAAGGGTAATACCATCACATTATAAAATAAGTAGCGGTGGCAGAACACTAAAAATAGGTTTCCATCAATTCTCGTAGTATAGGTCTTTGACTATATGCGAAAATAGTATTTTGAGGACTGCGGATAAGTGAATCACGCTATCGCTAGGATAGAAATATAATAGTAGTAAATAATCACATATATTTATGACTCAATGAAATATAGAATTTAACCTCAAATGACAATCGGATTATTAATCAAGAGTACTCAATTAAGAAATAAGTGAGCACCAATTATATCATCATTAACTTTATCAAGTTTGAAGAGACACAAACTGTGATTAAGAGATTAAATGATATTTTGGTGAGAGGAGACAAAAAAAAAAGAAAAGAAAATAAAAAAGTGGAAAAATACAAAAGGAAAGCGAGGAAATAGTTTCACACAATTAAATATACCTAAGGTAAATTAAATTGGCGATTATTTGCAAGACAGAGTCAGTCATGGATTAAAATGCAAAACATTATTACTGATATGTTCGATCCTAGGGTTAGTGAGTGGAAATATTGTTACCATGTGCATGCATTATCTTTTCTTAAAATTGTATTTCCTTTTATTAGTTAGAGTTTACATTCTAAAGGGTAAGGAGTAATACTGCATTGTGGATGGAAATAATAAAATGACTAATTAGTTTTTCAAGTTATTATCGATGACACATTAGGGAAATGATATATAAGTACTCCTCCAGGATTTATGTTGTATTGTATTCTTTCTGTATGTTAATGTAGGTGATTGTTGTGATTCAACCTTATCGGTATCTAATTTCATGTATTATTTTTATTGTTAATTAGTCTATTATCAAGGAAAATGTAATTGTGTTATAGATTGATTGTTACAAGCAATTAATATATTATGAGACTAATTTAATTATTTATGTATTATGATACCTTAAGGAGGATTTTAAGGATGGCTGCCTAGTATTCTGAGTTTGAGATCGTAAAAGGGAGGGTGGCCATAGATATGGATATTTATAAATAGTTAAATTCTCATTTGAATTAGAGTTGCATTGAAATTTTTGGATGTAGTATGATTTGAAATGATGAAAGACTATTCTATTTGAATTGATGAAAACATTGCCAAGTTATCCGTTAAACCTTGAAAGCTTCATCCCTCTTTCACGAATGTTGCAGTCACCACACAAGAGTAAATGTCTAGGGATCTAGTCCCTAGAAAGAGTTGTATACCCACTTCTACCATTTCTTAAAAGAGTGGTTTAAAGTTTAACCCGAACTATGATGTCTCTGCGAGTTACATAGGGAAGGCCATCAACGATGAGCCCCCAAGGCATTAGGTCTGGCCCTAGGTATTGTGATTGAGTTCTTCCTTGATCTTGTCACTCCTTACCAATATTTTTGTATAGTTTGCATCTCTTTACAAATTTAGTTGGTAATATTTATGGTTGCTTCCACAATGATATTGGTGTAGCTTATCTTCGATCATGTATGTAATCGTCAATGAATTCTAACATCATGCATCTAGTTGTGTAGCAATATTTACAAATGCAGGAAATAGAGAGGCAAGGAGAATATGACACCTAGGCAAGGGGGAGAAAACTCAGGTATGCAACACCTCTGTATGATTGTCATTTGAATATTATGAAATGTTATTTCTTAAAGTTGCCCCATTGCCTTCTTGTACTATAAATAAATATTATAATTAATAGAATGATGAATTTTCTGATGTAGTTAAAATGGTATGTTATATCTCTTTTTTTTTTTTTTTTTAAATGTTCTATTTTTTTATTTAAATTTGGACATTACATTTGGTATCAAAGCCTAGGTTGCAGTACTGGGATCTCTGGGTAATCTTGTTGATTATGTTGCTATTGTGGGATGTGAACTAATGGGTAGTGGTTACTAAATGTACTTGGTGATTACTTCTTTCTTTTATGATTGTAGGCAATTAGGTTGGGATAACATGTTGAAGATATAATATTTACTATGTTCAAAAACATTTCTATTGCATGGATATTTAAGTGAATTATTCCACTAGAAGAGGATGATGCTTGTGTGATTTAAATGCATTTGATTATGTGAAAATATTTTTTCTTTAGGATGAATGGTTATAAATGTCCTATTCTATTGCAATACTCCATCTTGTTGATAGATTTTATCACCTCACGAGATGGGGAAAGATGAGATTGAGATGTGATTGTATTAGATTAACATATACTGTTGTGAAAGTGGGATTAGAAATAATTATGCAAATGGATGTTGTGAATTGTGGAAACAATGAGAGTATGATTAAATTAGAATAGTATATGATTTTATTTATGCCCTTGTGTATGTGAAAGAACCTGTAGCAGTGATTGTGTTGGGTGTTGTGTGAAACCTATAATTGCTTGGTGTGCCATGGGGTGGTGTCAATAAACACTCAACCATGGAAGTTATGTATGTTTATGAGTATGGAAGAACCATACCATTATGTGTTGATGCCTGATTTTTACCCTACTGAGTGCCAACCCATGGGTTGTTGATAAGTCAGTATGTGTAGGGGTAGTAGAATCACCTTTTCCTTGGGTAGTTATATGGCGTACGTGTAATGGCCGTGAGAAGTGACCTTAGCTTCCACTTCTTGAGGAAAAAGGTAATCAATGCTTACCCTTAGGTTGGACCCAAAAATGTGGTTCATAAGTGCATAGCCCCAACCCCCATAGTTCTTGAGTATGATATCGATACCGGATATGATAAATTTATGGACATAAATATGACTTGTGGTTATATAATTTTTCCTCACGGTCTAGCATGTGGTGGAAGTGTATCCCATGCTGTGATGGATACCGTACCACACATGCTCTGGCATGATGCAAAGGAGTACGATGCCACACCCACTAGTGTTCCGACATAGTGCGGATAGTGATGCCGTGTTGCTGATGGCAGCGAGCCAAGATCGAGGACATGATGCCACATATAGAGTTACATGAAGGTGCAGTATAGATATGTATGTTATGTTCTCCTACTTGATGTAGAGCAATTTGGAGATGCTTGCATGCTGGTAGAGGGGTACCCATGGATGCTCGGTTATTTAGATGCAACAGGCATATGGGTGGACCCTAGCCATGTATACCTCTAGCTACGGTGATGATCTATGAGAGATTTCGCTATGTAGAGTGTGACCTACGCATGCCCTCTCCGCGAGGAACACTGCCATGTGACATATGACTAATGTGTGCCCTCTCCGCTTGGCATATTGTCATGCCAAGTGTGTTGACATGTTTATTCCATGCCACTTGATGCGGGGTGTTGCCGAGGTGAATACCCCATGCCATGTGATAGCAGACCACTGGGTCGTCACATGATGGGCTATTGCGATAGTCAGACATTGTTTCCCTCCTTCCTCGTGAGGTGGCTATATATAGTCACATAGTGATGTGTTGTGTAATTTCATGATATTTTATTCTGGTGTAGGTCAGCAATTTGTTTATCTTCTCTTGTGATGGTTTAGCCATAAATTTTTGGGAAAAGTTCGTTATAAGGATTTAATGTTGTGATATTCCCAATTTTGTTATTTATTGTTGAAATTGACAACTTATTACCTTTCATTTATTAATTTGGTGGCTAAACTAGTTTCCATTGGTGTAATTTGAAGGCTGGCCATGTGTAGTAATGTGATTTCTCACCAAGGATGGAAGAGGTAGACTTGGTGAGTGTATACGAGGAAGCAGATGTAGGGAACCTTTGAGTATGGGGGTATGTGAGGCTATTATGTAGCTAATACCCACTGCCCACCTTAGAATGGTGACTATTCCTTGGAGGATAAACACCTTACATAAACAAGGGGTAGATCACGTGGACTTGTATGGGGAAACTCACCATATGTGTGTGTGAGCCGTATATGAGTACATTCCCAGGACCATCAAGCCACTTGGTGAGGTATGTATCATGGATTTTGGATCATGTATCATGGACTATGGTTATGTGTTTAGATGAGATCAGTATATTGTAACCCGAAGCATTATGGCCTAAGCTGCTGCTGAGCCCTGTGTTGTGATGTGTATTCCCTATGATGTGGACTATTGTGTGATTGTATAACTGGATATCTTCTCATGCTTGCTACTACATCTTACTGATAGAAAATATATTTGTATGCTTGTCAACATGCATGTTACTATGTTTAATTAGTTGATGGCATTGTATTGATTAAATTAAATAGGAAAATTGTAGGTTATATCATGAAAAGTGTCCCCTTGGGATGATAGACCCAGTATAAATGGTTATGGTTCTAATAGAACATAATTGATTAAGCTCATTTATCACGCTTGGGATTGATGAAATGGTGGCAATTTTGAAGAAATTAAGTAAATGGCTTTCTATGCTTTCCCTACATTACGATAAAGTGTTAGAGTTTTAGTGTCGTTATAAGAACTGATGTATTTCTATGAAGGGATTAATGAGAGATTAGTGTAAATTACTATTCATTAGGGACAATGTATATGATATTGAAAAGAAAATGAGTAGAATATTTCTTATAAAGGTTATTTTTACAGCTGAATATGAAGGTAAAAGACACCCTGTGATAAGAAAATTGCATTTTACTGCATTTATAGCTAATGTTTGCACGAGGAATTGGTCTACATTGTTGCTTATGTTTAAATGCATAGTTTGTTTTGGCTACTAACCTAAAGAAAAGCTAGTACTCATGAGTTTGGGAGAAAGATGAAAACATAGAGATTGATCCAAGGAGTAAGAATATTAGGGATGCTAGTTAAAGAATATTTTAAGACTGATGTGTTATGTGTTTCTATTCTTAGCCCTTACGAATTCCAAGAGTAAGTCATAGCATAGGGGAGGAGGATGTAGTGCCTCACTGACCCTATCATGGAAAACAAAGTGAAGTAGTGAATGGAATAAAATAATTCAAGCAATGAGAAGGTAATTACACTACTTTAATGCTTCAAAGCACCTAGTTAGCGTATGTTTATTTCTTTCTATGCCACTTTTAGTTTCTTTAAAATGTAAACGTTAATCCAAGACTTTATGATAAGTTTCATAGTGTGGGTAATAATGATGAAATTATATATAATTTAATGTTGACAATCATTTTGAGGTGATTACTTTAAAACATTGCATTGTGAATTATTTACTTGATATATGATAATAAAATTCAGACAATCGAGCCTTAAGATTTCAAAATCAATAGAGTCATTTCCATCTACTTAAAAGTTGATTAAGGATACCCAAACTATTACTTATCATTTTATATGGATTAATATGATACCAGTAAGTGCAGTACCCCTCCATATCTATATATTAGTGTTGTGTGATTTTGTCATTTTATCAAGTGTCAATTTTTTTTATTAGACTTAAATCTATTATTCAAAATATTGTGCATGGAATTAATTAATATTATTTAGCATGATCAACTATTATCAATTAATAGTAAGGATTCTCATCGGACTACAAGTTTGAATAGAAGTCTATGATCATTGTATCATTGTGCATGTTTGTGTTCTAGATAATGAGTAATTGATGTTACTTTAATGATCGTAATCAGTTATTAATTATATCATATTAAAACATGATTTAATTAAAAGTATTTTAAAATGTGTTTATAATAATTATTAATTTGTTAGGTCATATAAAAAATTTAATATTAATTTACCATCTTGTTTTGAAAGGCGTCTTTCATATTAATTTTTACATGTTAGAAAAGATGTGATATCATTGTTATTACAAAACTATTAAGATATTAATTAGGTAAAGTGACGAACTCTTAATTTAACTTAAATTTTGAACTTCTTATAGGGTTATGTCATGTTTAATCTAACATATCTATCATGAAATTTTAGAGTAGTATGTATTGTTCGAACAATTTAAACTAGAAAGAATTGAGACCGCGGAGATGAAATGAAGCAGACAAGAATCGAGGATTGATTTGATGAATAATTTTATTTTAAAGTGTGTTTGGATCATTTTTCTAATAGACATTAGATTAAGGGATTTTTATTTATATTTCTCGGCATGTATGCTAATATTTAATAATGCCTTTATGTACTTAGTATAAAAGTAAGGGGGAGTGCATCATATAGTTTCACTTAACTATGGTCTTAATAGAATAAAATAACGCATATACTTAATTGGATTAAGATGATACTGCTTGTCTAGTGTGATATCTCTATGCAATTCTTATTCAGTAGGAAATTCAGACTAAATTGATTAATTGGATTGGAACCTTTTATTTTAGTTATGTATTTGAGTGAGAACGGCTTGAGCTATTAATCAACTTGGACGAGCCTATGGCTGGAACAGAAGCCAAGAAATGTATTGATGAATGACACAGTCTACTCTCCCAATACTGACCCCTCTGCAAGAAATTTAATGTGAAGAGGTGTGAGTAGAAAGAAAAAACATGACATCCCATCCGTCTCAGTTATCAAAATTTATTGCAGATCTAACTCAGCCCATCTTCAGAGCTTTTGACAAAAAGATACCAGACAATTATAATGAATCGGGATGCTAGAAGTGTAGGGGCAATTTCAACAAATCTCGTGCTATCTAGACTGGGCATCGATCCCAATGCACCACCTCAATCTCATGACAAGGGCTTTAAGGAGGTGATGATTCTCTGTCATTGGGGGGTCAATCATGCTGATACAGGCCTTGTCCTTTGCTCACTTGCTGTCAAGCCTCCAATCACGAACAGATAGAATACATTGCATGGAGGGGTAGTAGGAGGGGGGGTGAGTATGGTGGGATTAGCAGTAGTAAAGACGGTTGTGGGGGATAAGGATTTTGTGCAGACTGAAATGAGCATGTCTTACCTCTCTGCTGGATGCATTGGAATCTAAAAGCTGGTATCCTCAAAGACAGAGAGGTGAGTGCACTGAATCCGGGTATGATGAATTTAGTTTTCTAAGCTTCTATTTATGTGCAGAGAGTTAAAGATTGATGAAATAGATAGATAATAAAGGTAGGAAGAGAAAAAGGAATTTTTGTTGCATACCTGTGCGTGTAACCCTTGGCTTTTCCTCTTCTATAGTCAGCTGCAAGAAAGACTGCCAAACACTTCTATTTTAGACTGTGCTAAGTTGCTAACTTTGTAGTAGACGGTGGTGTCTCTGAAGTTGTATACATGAAACAAAATCAAAAGTTAAAAAAAAAATACACACGTAGTGTGCTGAGAGGAATTCTAGGGCCCACGAGATGCATTAGGAATTTTCATTATTTCAAAACGCCATTGTTTCATTTTATTTTTTTTGACTGCAAAGTTTTTTTTTCTATTTTTGTAGTGGTAGATGTGAGGGTGTCTTCTGGACAGCTGGGTGCTTCCCAAAAGGGGGGGATATTCATCTTAACTCTGGATGTTGGTGGGGGGGGGGGGGGACGTTCTGTTCCCCTCTCTGTATCCCTGAGGTGTCACTATTTCCTGAAATGGAAAAAAAATGAGTTTGTGTCTCCAACATAAAATGCTTATAGTTATACGAACATAAGAAATTGTCTTAATTGTAAGACATCTCGTTTGTGACTTTATAACAATGTATTAATACCTCTCTTGAGTTGAATCCCTGTATTACCTAGAAGCTATCTCTATTGACAAAGATTAGTGTACTGGCATGAAATTAACATCATGAATGTTGTCATACATTTTGAGCTCACATAAGAATGTCGACACATGCCCACACTCAGCGATATAAGGGATTAAGAGGTTTCAGATTTTAATAGAGTTTATAATCTAAAAGGGTAATACCATCACATTATAAAATAAGTAGCGGTGGCAGAACACTAAAAATAGGTTTCCATCAATTCTCGTAGTACAGGTCTTTGGCTATATACGAAAATAGTATTTTGAGGACTGTGGATAAGTGAATCATGCTATCACTAGGATAGAAATATAATAGTAGTAAATAATCACATAAATTTATGACTCAATGAAATATAGAATTTAATGTCAAATGACAATCGGATTATTAATCAAGAGTACTCAATTAAGAAATAAGTGAGCACCGATTATATCATCATTAACTTTATCAAGTTTGAAGAGACACAAACTGTGATTAAGAGATTAAATGATATTGTGGTGAGAGGAGACAAAAAAAAATGTGGAAAAATACAAAAGGAAAGCGAGGAAATAGTTTCAGACAATTAACTATATGTAAGGTAAATTAAATTGGCGATTATTTGCAAGACAGAGTCAATCATGGATTAAAATGCAAAACCTTATTACTGATATGTTCGATCCTAGGGTTAGTGAGTGGAAATATTGTTACCTTGTGCATGAATTATCTTTTCTTAAAATTGTATTTCCTTTTATTAGTTAGAGTTTACATTCTAAAGGGTAAGGAGTAATACTGCATTGTGGATGGAAATAATAAAATGACTAATTAGTTTTTCAAGTTATTATCAACGACACATTAGGGAAATGATATATAAGTACTCCTCCAGGATTTATGTTGTATTGTATTCTTTCTGTATGTTAATGTAGGTGATTGTTGTGATTCAACCTTATCGTTATCTAATTTCATGTATTATTTTTATTGTTAATTAGTCTATTATCAAGGAAAATGTAATTGTATTATAAATTGATTGTTCCTAGAAATTAATATATTATGAGACTAATTTAATTGTTTATGTGTTATGATACCTTAAGGAGGATTTTAAGGATGGCTGCTTAGTATTTTGAGTTTGAGACTGTAAAAGGGAGGGTGGCCATAGATATGGATATTTATAAGTAGGTAAATTCTCATTTGAATGAGAGTTGCATTGAAATTTTTGGATGTAGTATGATTTGAAACGATGAAATACTATTCTATCTGAATTGATGAAAACATTGCCAAGTTATCCGTTAAACCTAGAAAGCTTCATCCCTCTTTCACGAATGTTGGAGTCACCACACAAGAGTAAATGTCTAGGGATCTAGTCCCTAGGAAGAGTTGTATACCCACTTCTACCATTTCTTAAAAGAGTGGTTTAAATTTTAACCCAAAATATGATGGCTCTGCGAGTTACGTAGGCAAGGCCATCAATGATGAGCCCCTGAGGCATTAGGTCTGGCCCTAGGTATTATGATTGAGTTCTTCCTTGATCTTGTCACTCCTTACCAATATTTTTGTATAGTTTGCATCTCTTTACAAATTTAGTTGGTAATAGTTATTGTTTCTTCCACAATGATATCTGTGTATCTTATCTTCGATCACGTATGTAATCATCAATGAATTCTAACATCATGCATCTAGTTGTGTAGCAATATTTACAAATGCAGGAAATAGAGAGGCAAGGAGAATATGACACCTAGGTAAGGGGGAGAAAACTCAGGTATGCAACACCTCTGTATGATTGTCATTTGAATATTATGAAATGCTATTTCTTAAAGTTGCCCCATTGCCTTCTTGTACTATAAATAAATATTATAATTAATTGAATCACAAATTTGTTGATGTAGTTAAAATGGTATGTTATATCTCTTTTAAAAAAAAAAAAAAGTTGTTCTATTTTTGGGTGTAAATTTGGGTTATTTGATACACCTTTTCAAAAGGAAGTCCTATTATAGAATAAAGGAGTAACTCAAGTCACTTATGCTGAAAAATAGAGCTCATGGATCAAGATATTCTAGTGGATATCCTTATGGAAGGATAGACACTCAACCTAAAAATGATGTGATCAATTTATATGATTCTTCCAACTCAGGGATTACTCTCTTGAATCTAGATGAATTGTTTCCAGACATTGCTGAAAAGAATAGAAACAAATGTTGATTGCCCAGATAAGAGAGAAGAAAGGCGAAGAAGATATTAGAATTTGAATTGAGGAAAGGGAAAGGTTACTTAAAATGATGGTTTGTCTCAAGACAAAGAATCAGGAGTCTAGCATGAGTTCAAAGGGCTTAGACAAAGACATATTTGGAGGCATAAATGTTTTGAGAAGAGATTGTCAAGTGAAGGAAAAAATGTTAAATAAAGATGACTTCATGAAAGTGATGACATTAAGTTTTACCATTAGTATGCAAAGAGAAATAGTTTTGTAAACCATCGGTTACAATACACTGAAAGTCAGGTTTTAGTTCAAACCGAAAGTGCTAAGTAAGGAGAAACCCGACGACGCAAGTTTTGAAGAGTAAACTGAAAGTGCAACCTGAAGATAATACAGAGGAAACCAACAAGGAGGTTAAACTAAACCAAAAAAGAATAAATAGAGGAACCTGAAAGAACAAGGGAACCTGACAGACAGTTCAACAAAGGAACACCAAAAGACAATCAAATTGATTTCAGAGCAAACCGAGCATCCGACATTGAAAGTTAGTTATATCCCGAGAATAGTGGATCTGACTTCCCTGTCAGATAAAACATTCAAGTTCTATATTTAGAGTTTTGATTTGTATTAAGACCATTACTTAAGGAACAAGAAACATTATTGTAATTTTTTTAATCATTCTAACTGATTAAAAACATGCAGACTAGGAGATCAAGGTCAAGTTGTAAACCTTTGATCATAGAGTTTACATTGTAATACGTGAAACTTAATTAGGTCAATCTATATTATACATAGATGTTGCAATCATTCATTATCTAGGATGAGAGGATGAATGTAGCCTATGAGCACATCTATGGATCAGACTGAGAGTTTCAAGATGTAGAACAACAAAAGGTGAAATTGGTTATCAAGAACAAAGAACAGAGGCTACCAAGCAAAAAAGGTATTAATCAATCACATTAGGTGATACATTTATACATGTAATATTGAATGGATCTATAATCATAAATTTTAGGTTGCATACACTCAGGTTAATATTTATCTTAGTCTAAATTCTAACAAGTGTAGAAAATTGAAGAAATTCTTTCAAGGAATGTGGATTTAACAATCCTATTGTAAATCTCTTAACCGAGTGCACACTAAATAGTGTTGCAAAAGCTCTTAAAAAAGTAGACTTTAAAAGGTCTCCACATGATACTCCTAACATGGTAGATCATCAGAAGTGATCAAAATTGTAAGCCTTAACTAGCCCCTTCCAATCTACAGATAGTGAAGTTTTTGTGGGTGCCATCCCCACCACATTTTTTACCTTCTAATAGGGGTTTTCTGCGTTACCATATCTTGTGTTATATGTTATTAATTTCATGAATGTTTCTATGCATTTATACAAACAATTAAGATTATGAATTGATATAACATACATAAAGAAAGAATAGCAGATATGATTGGCAAAGCAAATATTTGATTACATCAGGATAAAGGTTAAGAAGAGATAAAATTTTTAGAGGTACTGATTCACCCCTCCCCTCTTAGTACTACTTCCCATTATTTCCAACAATTGGTATCAGAGCTAGACCTCTTAATTGGAAAAGTTGAAAGACTTAAGAAAAAAGATTAGATAATGGAGAAGTACAAACTTGACAAGAGTATTGAGAATCATAAGCTAGAAATTTAGATCTTCTATGAGAAGTATAAAGAAGCTAGAATCAAGATGAGATAACTGCTAGATGAAAGAAAGATTATGGCATATTGCTGTAATGAAAAAGATTACCAAGAAGAGGAGATACCAGATCTATTTGAGTCTTCAGGATCTACAACTAGCAAATCATTAGACACATTAGAAGAAAGCATCACAAGTCTGAATGAAATCAATCAACATCTGACAAAACAAGTAAAATATCTGCAAATTAGTCTAGAGACATAGATGGTAAGAATGATTGATGTCATGAACAATTCTAGACAAGCTCAGCAAGAGAGAATACTAGCTATTGATGATAGAAGGAAGTTTACTGAAAAGTTACAAGAGAAAGAGATAGAAATTCAAAGACTAACAAAACATCATGATGAGATTACAAATCAGATTATTCTGACAAGTCAAGAGGCAAACATAATGAATATAGAACTCATTGAAAGAATAGAAGCCATCAGTGAACTAAGGGAAGAAAATGAAAATCTGAAACAAGAAGTGAGAATTCAGCAACAAAATAATGAAATAATCAAGAGAAATGAAGAAAGAAACAAGAGGATGGATGATTTTATTGAAGGTCAAAGAAGAGTCAACAACAATACTAGACTAGGGTATACCAAAAATGAAGAATCACCAAACCAAGCTGATCCAAAGAATGTCTATGCAAATCCAAGTCAAAGAAAGCTGACATGCAATCACTATGGAAGGAAAGGCCACACATCAAATGTCTGCAAGAGCAGAATGAAAGGTATTCCTAAATCCACATCTTCATTCATAGTAATCTGTTATAAGTGTAACAAGAAAGGACATAAATCTTATGAATGTAAATTTGAGGTGAAACAACCAAAGAAGGAAATCTACATGGAAAAATACTCAACTGCTTGTAAAATGCATGGAGACACATCTATTGAATGCTGGAAGAAGAAAAGGCAAGTATAGAAGCCTAAAAATCAAGAAACTACCTATCAACCGAAAAGAGTCGGTAACCAATATATATGGGATTACAGTACATGGAAAAACTATACATCATGTGGAAGATTTGGTCACATAGCTGCAAAATATATGAGACAATGGACAAGAAAGTCTAGAGGCTGGACTAACTCCAGAATGACATGTTTACACTATCATAAAGTTGGTCATCTAAAGAGACACTGCAGAGACCAAATAACAGAGACCAACACCTTTGCCAATGGAAACATCATTGAAGACATGAGGAAGATGAGAATAAAAATGTGGAGGAAAGCTACAAGCACTGATGAAGCTTGACCGAGCAATGAAAATGGTGACACCTTATCCAATGGATCTGGTGACATCACCACCCCCACCTAAGCAGAACAAGTAAGTATGGAACTACATTATACCAAGTTATATTTTGCATCAATTCCATTATACATAGTTGAAATGCCAAATTAGCATGATTAAAGATGCACTATGGTATTACTTGTTATAATTCTGTGAAAATAATTTCATCGGTCAATACATACCAAAATGCATCGGTATACATACAAATCTAAGTTGTCATACTTACCGAGAATCATCGGTTAACACATAAAGGCTAAATCTCTAGTGTAAACCGAGATCCATCAGTAATCATGTGAGTTGACAATGTCATCTTTGCAACACACTGAAATCTCTAGGTAAATGTAACAAGCTTATGAGCTTCCCTAAAGCATTGCATAACTAAAAATGTTATTATGCATCACCTGACAACTCCATCTTCACACACTGAGAAGTGGTTGAGCATTAATGACTCGACTTAGGGCAAATTCTATAAATAGATGATGGAAGGGTTCATTTTCACCAAGCGATTAGAGCGAAGCGACAAGAGCAAAACTAGAGCATGTAGCAAAAACATTGCAGAGCGACTCCAACCAAGTTCAGAGCACTCCTAGCATATCACTTATAGCTATAGAGGTGAAAAGTAAGTACCAGCATAAACTGAGAACTTTGTTTATCATTTACATGAAAAATCCCTAATTTCAGAAACTATGCCAACTACATCAAGAACCATTAATCTCAATACTGTTAAGAAGAACAAGGTAAACCTAATAAAAAATTCAACCCATGAGGAACCTCACTATAATATATGTCTTGAGGTTGCTTCACAAACCAACAATGCTGGTGCATTCTCAAGTATACCAACTATGGTTTTTCTCATCAAAGACATGAGAGCATATATACACTATGAGATCGCAGAAATAGGTGACCTGGAAGTTGAGCAAGATTTCAAGAAGATTTTCCATGATGACAGAACCATAAAAGACAAGCACAAGCATATTGAGGTTAAAGGGCTCACAAATTCCCTAAGGTTCCCAAAGGATTTCAAGACAAAATGGATTTGGTTAGTACTGAGTAGGATACATGATCGATAGATATGGCTAGATGAGCCAAAACAAATAACAAGATATGTTATACATGTTGTCACCGATTACCCAATAACCAATAAGGTAAAGGCATTGAAACACCCACCTAAATCTAAAATTGAGAAGAACACAGGACCTAAATGTGATGGAAGAGGATTGAAGGTATCCACCATCATAGATGATGAACTAAAATTTGGAGCATGTATCTTAGGATACAAGTTATTTTAGGCTAGCAGGATGAACAGTATTGCATCTGGAGTAGTGGATACAACCTAAAAGATTGTCAAGAAGGGACTGCAATTGGATTTATCAGAACTTCTTCTAAGACAATTGGAAGAGAACATGAAGACAATAAGAAATGCAAAGTCAAATTCATGTAAGTTTGGTTCACTTATCATGTGCATATTATTCTATTTCAAAGAATCTTTCCCATCTATAGGTAACTTGCAATGGGACACTACAAGACCAGTGACAATATAGATTAGTGAGCTCATAAAATCACTTGGAGATAACTTTGAATTAGTAATGGATGAGTATTTATCTGGATTCAAAGAGAGAATGCAAAAGAGAATGAGGATACTATAAAAACTGGTAGAGAAGTTCAAAACTGACATATGTTTTATGGTAGACACCGGCAACACATACATCAAGCCAGCTGTACTAAGGACAACATGGCTAGCTCCACTTTATTATGAGGTAAAAATAGATCAAGCATCAAATGCTATTGTGGCTTTGATAAATGAGCCATCAGACAAATCAAAACCTAAGTTTGGTACTTATGAAGAAGCCAAAGAAAGAATTAAAACTAGCTTAGTTATGAAGAAAATTGATAGGAAGAAAGATAAGATGGTTAAAACTTTGAAAAAGAAGCTATCGTTGGATGAAGAGGAAACTGAGGGCCAGTAACCCATTGGTGAAGCTAAGAAACAGAGTGACTCAGAGTCAATAGAGTCAGACACACCACTACCTCCACCAACCAAGAAGCCAAGGACTATTGCTGCATCCAGGACCAGGAGTCAGACAACAAAGGATACAAGTCCTTCACCACTAAAGAAAGGTCAAGTAAGGACCTATAAGAGGAAATGTCAAACACAAAAAAGGGGTCCAAAAAAAAAAAAAAAAGTTCTGAAGAAAAAGGGAAGACATTGAGGACTCCGAACAAGATGAATCTTTCCAAAAGGAAAAGAATAAGATTCCTGAAACTATTGATGAAGTATGTGCTTCAATTATTAAATCTAGAATAGTGAATAACAACATGATTAAGAAATGGCTAAAAATGGATCTTGAGGATCAAAATAAAATTGAGGAAGGAATTATTAATATGATGTGTATATTCAAATATCCCCCATACAATTAGCAGATAATATGCCAAAAGAACTTCAGGATAGATTATCGGCAAGATGGACAATTTATTTACACTTTGAGAAAGAGATTAGGGAAACAACCTTAGTATATGTCATGTCTCCTGAATAAAAAAGGAGGAAATTAAAGAGATGATGAAGATTCACTCCAAAAGGTTCTCACCAAAGTTGAGAGCCTACCAATTGCTTCAAGGACTCCTACTGGAACTCGATAGGAAGAGTGAAGCTGAACGAAGAAAGATATTAGATATACCTACTAAGGAAGAAAGCCCCAAAAAAGGATTATATCTTACAAATGAACCACAAGAAGATGATCATGCTAATAAGACACCTAAGCATATCCTTATAAATGACACCGAAGATGTCAAAACTATAGAATTGGACAAAGAAGAATTGGACACAACAAGTAACAAGGATATGGATGTTGTAGATGAAACATGGCTGGACAATACAATTATTGATATTAACGGAGGAGATCCTACAGATGAGATTCAAAAAGATGAAGATGTCACTTTTGTCAAGGACCAAACTGACGAACATGACACTACAATAGATTCTACACAAGTAAACATACTAGGCCAAATACCATTATTGATTCAGGAAATCAATATTATCTCATAGAAGGAGAAGACCCCCGAGCCCAATGCAAGCATACCCGAGGACAAGGGTAATGATGAAAAAAAGGATACATCTTCAATGAAAAGAAGGATAAAAACTGATGAAAATAAAGTCATCGGTGGAGAACAAAAAGATGAAGATAACACCGAAAAAGATGCACAGATGAAAGATGAAGAGGAAGTGCAAATAAAGAAAGGTGATCAAGATAAGATAGTTGATACCACTCCTCGAGACACAAAAGGAGAAGCTACAGATACACCAAAGGTTGATAAGGAGATGTCCTCAGACAACTGACAAGAAAAACTTGAGCAACAAGAAAATGGTACAACACCACAAAAGCCTTCAAGTAACACATAAGACCAAGTAGAGAAGATGGCTATGGTTTTACATATAGGTGGATCACAAAAGAAGAAGAAGAAAAACAAGAATAATAAGTTGGAAGTCACACTTGATGAGATCATAGAAATACCAAAGTGTGACCCAACAAATTTAGATTTTGAATCACTCCAAGAATTTGGAGAAATATGTTAGAGGAAATTGCTGTAAGAAAAGATTAGAAAGAACCACTGAGACTCCCTAGTATTGGAGACCACAAGGGATATCTTAAACTAGATAGGTCTTGATATAGATGTTGATTAAAATGCCCCAATTCTGGATCAACTTTTCATTCTCACCGACACCATCACTACTCAGAATGTAGATGCAGAAAACACTATTGAGGAACGAGAAGAATAGAAGTTTGAGTACAAACTAACATAAAAGATCAACCAAGAAGTGGCAGAAAATAAGGTAAAGCTTTCAGAGTTAACAAATGAATTAGATCCAATCATTACTGAAGCTATTTCCTTAATACAAAAGCTATGCACTTCAGAGAAATTTACTAAGGACAAAAGTGAAAAAATAGCAAAGTTAGATTCTGATCTAAATACAAGTGCTATAAGTCTAACCATAGATGGAAATCCAATTAAATTTCATTATGAGAAGATAATTGAGATCAAAAGGTTAAGACAAGAAATTTGGGAAGCAGAAACATAGTTACAAGAACAAGTTATTAAAATTCAAGCTCAACTCTTACTAAAACTCACACTTCTGCAACATCACACAACTTCAGCAAGGAAGTTAATTGTAACCCTTGAGATGTATGCAGTAGACAACATCTACGACATGCATACCTAGATCACACTTGAGAATATGACTATTGAGCATTTAATGGAGAAATGAGGGAAAATGATGGAGGAAATGAAGGCTTCTCACTCTCATATTTTTGATAAGTTATAGGTACACACCTTTGCTCTTACTATCAAAAAAGGGGGAAAAGGAAAATGATATGTACAAAGCATAAGAGTAAAAAAGGGGAAAATGAAATGTACATTATAGATAACACACAAAAAAAAGATATAGTATATAGGAAAGTATACATGTATATACTTATACTATACCAACATATGCATAGGGGGAGTCATGAAATGACTAAGGTAAACACATGGTGTACATACAAAACACTATAGTATGTTGCACATATCAATTTTTGATACTAATGTCAAAGGGGGAGATTGATGACATTAAGTTTTTCCATTAGTATGCAAAGAGAAACAATTTTGTAAACCATCAGTTACACTACACCAAAAGTCAGGTTTTAGTTCAGACCGAAAGTGCTAAGTAAGGAGAAACTTGATGACACAAGTTTTGAAGGGTAAACCAAAAGTGTAACTTGAAGATAATACAAAGGAAACTGACAAGGAGGTTACAATAAACTGATAGAGAATAAATAGAGGAACCCGACAGAACAAGGGAACCTAAAACACAATTTAACAAATGAACACCGAAAGATAGTCAAACTGATTTCAGAGCAAACTGAGCATCTGACACCAAAATTTAGTTATATCCTGAGAAAAGTGGATCTGACTTCCACGTCAGATAAAACAGTCAAGTTCTATATTTATGGTGCAAGAGCACACCTAACTCAACCCCTAGCTCCTTATTTCTGGCATGTACTGACCCTAGCCAAGTCACGAGAGTGTGTGTGGACCTTAGAAGGTCATTTGTTTTTCCCTAAGATGGATATTACTAGGTCAATCCATGTCTAGATAGGTTGCTTAGTTGGTTTCCTTTAGTTGTGTGTGTGTGTGAGGTAGCTGGTAAGCCTCTAGAAATCCAACCAAGGCATCAGGAACTTTGGATAAGCTACTTGGGATCACTGGCACTCGACATACACTGGTGCCTAGAAACTTGGCCTATATTGCCTAGCAACTCGGCCTACATTGCCTAGCAACTCAACCTACATTTGTGCCTAGCAATTCGGCCTAAATTTGTGCCTAGCAACTCAGCCTATATTTGTGCCTAGCAACTTGGCCTACATTTCCTAGCAGCTCGGCCTACATATGTGCCTAGCAACTCGGCCTACATTTGTGCCTAGCAACTCAGCCTACATTGCCTAGCAGCTCGGGCTACATATGTGCCTAGTAACTTGGGCTACATTTGTGCCTAGAAACTTGGCCTACATTTGTGCCTAGAAACTCGGCCTACATTTGTGGCTAGCAGCTTGGCCTATATTTGTGCCTAGAAACTCGACCAACTCTGGAGCTCGACTTTCTTTACTATTGCTCGGAAATATTCATTTGTAACGGCCCGTGAAAAGAGAATGTTGTCTTTTATGGACAGTATGGTTAGTGTAACGGTTCCTGAAGAGATTCTTGCGAATGAGTGGAATGTTAGGGTTGTTTCCCATGAGAGGATGGTTACTAATAACATCCAAAATCATTCATTTTAGAGATCTGGAGAGTGGAGATTGTAGAAGAAAAGAAGCTACAGGAAAGTTAGAGAATTACAGATTATTGTACTATTTTGTTTTGTTTCTAGTAATGAGAAGTTGCAGACTGTGTGTTTAGTGGATATCAAGTTTCTTTGTGGTTTCTTTTACATGCAAGTAGATTAGTTACCTTATTTTCTATTTTGCAAGTTATTAGTTCTTCACCCATTCTGGGTTGTAAATAGTAATGGCCCCTCGAGATTCCTGAATCCATGGTGAGAATCATGTGTTGGGATGGAACTCGAGAGGAGCCCTTGTACATAGTTTACTTTTTGTTTTCTGTAGGAGAAGAAATAGCAAAGAGTCTGGAGATCTTACCCTAGGTGAGCTGGGTATTAGTCTGGCTAGGGAAGAGAATGAAAGAAATGTTCAGAAAACATTGAATAAGCAAGTAGAATGAATCTATTTGTGTAGATTCAGTGAGGAGGAGATGAAAAGCACTTAGATGGGGACTGAGTGTTGAAGAGGAGGTAAATTTGAGAGTGACTTACCTCAGGGTTAGGGTTGTGAATACCCTAAGAGATCTAGGAGAAAGATCTTAGAACATAGCCAAGCTGGTTCTATAGTAGCAACAAGACTTTTGTCCATATCAGATTGGTATCAGAGCCTAAATTGATTGGGCTTGTGGTAGATGTTTCAGCCAACAATATCAGTAGGTGAAAACAAGATGGTCACCAATGCAGATCTTGCAAAGGAAGTAGATGAATAGAAGAGAGTGATAGAGGATCAAATGGAAATGAGTAGACTCCTTGAAGAAGCCCTGGATGAGATGAAGGTAAAACTTCAAGAAGTTGCAGATGCAACTAAAAGCAAAGAAGGAAATAAAGTCAACAGTAGCAGAGGGAAGTAGAAAGTTGATGAAGAAGACTTGATACCTGAACCAGATCCTCCAATGAATGAGGAGCCATTTATAAAAGCTCTCAGAGCACTAGGTGGAAAAAGTCTTGAATTAATTCCATTCTTTAATGGAAAAATGGACAGTGAACTAGTTGTGGAATGGATAGTAGGTATTGAGAATAATTTTGAATGTGAGGGCATAACTAAAGAACATAAGGTAAAAGTTGCAAATTCAAGGTTAAGAGGTTCAACATTAACATGGTGGAAATACCTCCAAGAAGAGAGGGAGAAGATGGGTAAGCATCCAATTTCGAATTGGAAGGCCATGTTAAACAAGGTAAAGGAGCAATACCTACCTGAGGATTATGAAATCCAGCTACACAAGAAGAGGCAGAGCTTGAAGCAAAAAGATTTGGATGTGGCTATGTATACTGAAGAATTATAGAAGTTGTGCTTGCGGTCAAGAGTCCAAGAGGATGAGACTATAAAAGTGGCTAGGTATCTAGGAGGCCTAAAATGGAATATCCAAGGGGAAATCAATTTGTGGACTCCCACAACTTTCCATAACTGTTTCCAACTTGCATTAAAAGTGGAAGAGAAGAACAAAAATAAATCAAAATCAAACTTCAGAGGAAGAGGAAGAAGTAGAGAAGGAAGAGGACAAGGAGGCTATGGTGGAAGAGGATCAAATTCAAGGAAACAAAGTGAGAACAAGCTCACTGGAAATCAGGAAGGAAACTCAAGTAGAGGAGGTTCTAGCAAAGGTAGAGGTTCTAACACTAGTTGGAGAGGAAGGAGCAACAACAATCAAGGAAGAGGAGCATCCTACTTTGCCACCATGAAGTACTACCACTGCAATCAGCTAGGGCATCCTGCCTATAGGTGTCCTGAAAAGGGTTCTACCTCTCAAGGAGGTGGAAAGAGAGTTAACTATGTCTAAGAAGAGTCAAGTTGCAGCAGCAAGCCATCTGAGGTAACTTTAGAATTAGAGGAAGGTGATATCCTCATGATAAAGAGGACATTGATCAGAGAGCCAATAAAAGAAGAACCAAGCCAAAGAAGGGCACTCTTTAGAGTGAAATGTAA
>MU228022.1:2924020-2943162 GCA_018584345.1 Thuja plicata
CCAGAATCCGCTGGCTACCATCCGCAATGTTCCTTTTGGTCTCCTTGTTTCTCACCTTTTGACTTGAGGGTCTCCCTGGTGATGCTAATCCTGCTCTGACATCTCCATTTTTATTGCTTCTTGTTGAGACCTTTCTATTTTGCGCCTCTTTATCTTTCTTCCCCTTTTTTTTTCTCCTTTGGTATTTTTCTCATTTTCTCTATCACTTTGCTCTCCTTCAAGAATTTGTGTGATTTCAGTTGCATCCCCCCATTTTGGTTTCGTTGTTCCTGCTAAATTCTGATGTTCCTCTTTTGTGTTCCCCCTCTTGGGTGTAGCTTTCTCTTGATCTTTATCTCCCCTTTTTGGGGTCTCTTCTAGATTTTCTAGACTACCTCTCGGCTCCATCTCACTATCTTTCTTATTGCCCTCATTCTTCTCTATTGAACTTTTGGTTTCTTCCTGAAAATTTCCTTCTCTGTGATAATCATTTTGCTCCTCCTCCGGCTCTTCCCCTTCTTCATCTCCCTTTAAATCCTCTTCCTTAAACTCCCCTTCTTCTATTTGGGTTTCATTTTCTTTTGTTTCATCTTCTTCCATTTGGATTTCATTTTCTTTTTCATTCATTACTTCTATTCCCCAGTCCTTAGGATCCTCTGTATATGATCCTAACATTGTGTTATTACATTTAGTCTTCACATTAGTTTCTTGTATCTCTTGCTCTTTTCACTATCCTTCCCTGTCTTTGCTGCTGACTTCTTTAGTTTTTCTCCCTACTGGAATCCATTTCTGAATTTTTTTCTGAGTTACTTTCTTCGGACATTTATTTGCCCAGTGACCCACCTTTTTGCAATGAAAACACGCAAAGGGTATAGTTTCATACTCTATAGCCTATTCCCACATTCCCAGCTTAGATTTCAGACTTATTTTTTCTGGCATATCCTTATCTTGCATTATCCCAACACAGATACGGGCATAGGTAGCCTCCGTCTCACCGCTGTCACATTGTCTATCGACAATAGTTCTCCAAATGAACTAGCTATACCAACAAAAATATCTTCTAGCCAATATTCAAGAGGCAATCCGTGTAGCTTTATCCATACCGGAACTTGTCGAGCTTTGTCCTCCTCGAAGACAAGATTTGGACTCCATTTTTGAAGAATAAGAGTGTTTTTCCCAATCAACCATGGCCCGCTGCAGAGAATATTCATTCTGTCTTCTTCACAAGGAAAAAAGAATGACATACATCCCTTAGCCATAGCTACCACCTCTACCTGTCCTTTCAAATCCCATTTACAAGACACAAAAGCTCTAACCACTTTGATGTTAGGTCTAACTCCTACAAATCTACCAACCAGCAAATTTTTCATCCTTGCTATAGAAAAATCAATGGTCTGGTCTGGGATTTCAATAGCAAAGCTTCCCTGAGAAGGTTTTGAAACGTTCTTCACCGGTGGTAAAGAAGATTTACCTGTTGGTTTGATGCCAAAAAGAGACACCCATTTCCTTAGTTGCCCCAGCCCAGCCTCCTATCTGGGACCCCCTCCTGGGTCCTCTGGCGCCTGTCCCACATCGAGATCCAATCCTGTGATCTCAATGTCCTTCCCCTCATTCTGCTTGCTGTGCTTAGAGGATTCTGCCTCCTCCCGATTTCTCCCGCCCAAATTCAAAATTGAATCCGGACGCTCCCGCTCCCTCTCCCGCTCCCTCCCACGCTCCATATTAGTTTTCAGCAAAACTAAGGAGGAGCATATTAGGAATTTGAAATTTGTTTTCAAGAAATTGCATGATGAAAATCTAATGATCAACTTGGAGAAGTGTGACTTCATGAAGTAGGAGCTAGTATATCTCAGTTTTGTTTTGTCACAGGGTAACCTCAAAATGGACCAAGAAAAGGTGGATGCCATTCTAAGTTGGCCTACTCCCAAGGTGGCCACTGAGGTGAGAAGTTTCCATGGTTTAGCTCAATATTACTAAAAGTTCATTAGACATTTCAGTGGAATTTGTGCACCCATGTTAGACGCCATTAGAGGTGGGATGAAGACAAAGTTTCAATGGACACCACAAGCTGACAAAGGGTTTGAAACACTCAAGGAGAAGATAGAAGAGTTTCCTACTCTAGTTCTTCCAAGCTTTAATAATATTTTTACAGTAGAATGTGATGCAAGTAATGTGGCCATTGGGGCTTTCATAAGCCAAGAAGGAAGACCAGTAGCTTTCCATAGTGAGAAGCTAAATGATGCAAATAAGAAGTACTCCTCTTATGACTTAGAGTTGTATGCTCTAGTCCAAGCACTCAAGAAGTGGAGGCACTACTTGATGCCAAAGGAGTTCATAGTATATACTGATAACCAAGCTCTCAGCTTCTTGAACTCTCAAGACAAACTTAGCAGCAAACACATGAAGTGGGTGGAGTATCTACAAGCCTACACTTTCAACATCAAGCATAAAAAGGGAGTACAAAACAAGGTTGCTGATGCATTGAGTAGAAGGCTTCTCATAGTTCAAGAAGTTCAGCTACAAAGAATAGGTATTGATAGCTTCAAAGACCTATATGCTAAAGATGAAGATTTTTCCCAAATCTAGAAGGTATGCAAGGAGTTTAAGAACAACTTTCACGGTGATTTTTATGAATATACTTTGCAGAATGATTTGTTGTTTAAAGGAGGTCAATTGTGTGTTCCTAAAGGGTTTATGAGAGAGAATTTGATTCAAGAAAAACATAATGGAGCACTTAGTGGTCATTTTGGAGTCAGTAAGACTCAAGAGCTAGTCACTAGGTTATATTTTTGGCCTAGAATGAATAGAGATGTTAGACAGTACGTTGAGAGCTGTGTAGTGTGTCAGAAAGAAAAAGGCACATCTTCAAATGCAGGTCTTTATCAGCCACTTCCAATCCCAACCAGACCATGGTAATGCATAAGCATGGATTTTGTAGTTGGTTTGACAAGAACAAGGCATGGATATGACAATATTTATGTTGTTGTAGATAGATTTAGCAAGATGGCACATTTTATACCTTGTAAGACCATTCATGATGCTTGTAACATTGCACAGTTTTTTTTTCAGTGGAGTGGTGAGGATACATGGACTCCCACTTAGTATTATTTCAGAAAGGGACAACAAATTCATGAGCCATTTTTGGAAGACCTTATGGAAAAAGTTGGGCACTAACTTGTCTTTTGGATCTACATATCATCCACAGACAGACGGCCAAATAGAGGTAGTCAATAGAAGTCTTGGTAACTTGCTGAGATGCCTCACAAAGGAGTATGGTCAAGCATGGGACCAACTCATTGGGAAAGCTAAATATGCATATAATGATACAGTGAATAGATCAACTGGTAAGAGTCCTTTTGAAATCGTTTATGGATTTCACCCAAGAGGAATTTTTGAGCTTAGAAAATTGAAGGAAGGAATGCATGGTAGTGGATATGTTGAGGACTTTGCTCATTCAATGAGGGAAGTACATGAAAGTGTGAGCAAGAACTTGATTGAGAATGCTGAAAAGGTAAAGCAAAAGGTGGATGCAACAAAGAGAGATGTTCAGTTTCAGATTGGAGATTTTGTGATGGTACACTTGAACAAACATAGGTTGCAAAAAGGTTTTCCTCACAAGCTACAGATGAAGAGGCTAGGTATGTGTAAGATACTTGCAAAGTATGGAAACAATGCATACAAGGTGGAGCTTCCTGAAGACATTGGGTTGTCACCGGTTTTCAATATTGCAGATTTGATAGAATACAAAGGACCAATTTGAGATGCTGATCAGAACCTTCAAGAGGTAATACAAGAGGTAAAAGATCTAAAATTAGCCCTTACTCCATCTATGATAGCTAAAAAGATACTAGAGTCAAGGGTCTACAAGAAGACTAGGAACAAAGACTATATGGAGCACCTTGTCAAATGGCATGGAAAAGAAGATGTTGATGCTACTTGGATCAGAGAAACAAACTTCAAGAGGTTGGGCATTGATCCAAACATGCTCAATCAAAGGATGGATTAACCTTTCTTTTTTCTGGGGGAGTATGGTGCAGGAGCACACCTAACTCAATCCCTAGCTCCTTATTTCTGGCATGTACTGACCCTAGCCAAGTTAGGAGAGTGTGTGTGGACCTTAGAAGGTCATTTTTTTTTCCCTAGGATGAATATGACTAGGTCAATCCATGTTTAGATAGGTTTCTTAGTTGGTTTCCTTTAGTTGTGTGTGTGTGAGGTAGTTGGTAAGCCTCTAGAAATCCAACCAAGGCATCAGGAACTTTGGATAATCTGCTTGGGATCACTGGCACTCGGCATACACTGGTGCCTAGAAACTCAGCCTACATTGCCTAGCAACTTGACCTACATTTGTGCCTAGAAACTCGGCCTACATTTGTGCCTAGCAACTCAGCCTACATTTCCTAGCAGCTCAACCTACACATGTGCCTAGCAACTCAACCTACATTTGTGCCTAGAAACTCGGCCTACATTGCCTAGTAGCTCGGCCTACATATGTGCCTAGCAACTCGGCCTACATTTGTTCCTAGCAACTTGGCCTACATTTGTGCCTAGCAACTCGGCCTACATTTGTGCCTAGCAACTCAACCAACTCTAGAGCTTGGCTTTCTTTACTATTGCTCAACAATATTCATGTGTAACGGCCCGTGAAAAGAGAATGTTGTCTTTTATGGATAGTATGGTTAGTGTAACAATTCCTGAAGAGATTCTTGCGAATGAGTGGAACATTAGGGTTGTTTCCCATGAGAGGATGGTTACTAATAACATCCAAAAGCATTCATTTTAGAGATCTGGAGAGTAGAGATTGAAGAAGAAAAGAAGCTACAGGAAAGTTAGAGAATTGCAGATTATTATACTATTTTGTTTTGTTTTGTTTCCAGTAATGAGAAGTTGTAGACTGTGTGTTTAGTGGATATCAAGTTTCTTTGTGGTTTCTTTTGCATGCAAGTAGATTAGTTACCTTATTTTCTATTTTTCAAGTTATTAGTTCATCACTCGTTCTAGGTTGTAAACAGTAATGGCCCCTCGAGATTCTTGAATCCATGGTGAGAATCATGTGTTGGGATGGAACTCGAGAGGAGCCTTTGTACATAGTTTCCTTTTTGTTTTATGTAGGAGAAGCAACAACAAAGAGTCTGGAGATCTTACCCTAGGCGAGCTGGGTATTAGTCTGGCTAGGGAAGAGAATGAAAGCAATGTTCAGAAAACATTGAATAAGCAAGTAGAATGAATCTATTTGTGTAGGTTCAGTGAGGAGGAGATGAAAAGCACTTCGATGGGGACTAAGTCTTGAAGAGGAGGTAAAGTTGAGAGTGACTTACCTTAGGGTTAGGGTTGTGAATACCCTAAGAGATCTAGGAGAAAGATCTCAGAACAGAGCCATGTTGGTTCTTTAGCAGCAACAAGACTTTTGTCCACATCAATTTAGAGTTTTGATTTTTTTTAAAACCATTACTTAAGGGACAAGAAACATTATTGTAATTGTTTTAATCAGTCTAACTGATTAAAAACATGCAGACTAGGAGATCAAGGTCAAGTTGTAAACCTTTGATCATAGAGTTTACATTGTAATACGTGAAACTTAATTAGGTCAATATATGTTATAAATAGATGTTGTAATCATTCATTATCAAGGATGAGAGGATGAATGTATCCTATAAGCACATCTATGGATTAGACTATGAGTTTCAAGAAGCAGAACAACAAAAGGTGAAATTGGTTATCAAGAACCAAGAACAGAGGCTATCGAGCAAAAAAATTATTAATCAATCACATTAGGTGATAGATTTATACATGTAATATTGAATGGATTTGTAACCAACAATTGTAGATTCCATACACTCAAGTCAATGTTTATCTTAGTCTACATTCTAACAAGTGTAGCAAATTGAAGAAATCCTTTCAAGGAAGGTGGATTTAACAATCCTATTGTAAATCTCTTAACCGAGTGCACACTAAACAATGTTGAAAAACCTCTTAACATAGTATAATTTAATAGGTCTTAACATGATACTCCTAATAGGGTAGATCATCAGAAGTGATCAAAGTTTTAAACCTTAACAAACCCCTTCCAGTCTATAGATAGTGAAGTTTTTGTGGGTGCCATCCCCACTGCAGTTTTTACCTTCTAACAAGGGTTTTCTACGTTACCATATCTTGTGTTATGTGTTATTACTTTCATGAATGTTTCTATGAATGTCTACAAAAAATTAAGATTATGAATTGATATAACATACATAAAGAAAGAATAGCAGATAGGATTGGTAAATCAAATATTTGATTACATAAGGATAAAGGTTAAGAAGAGATAAAAGTTTTAGAGGTACTGATTCACCCCTCCCCTCTTAGTACTACTTCCCATTATTTCCAACAGAAAGAGCCTATTCTGAGACAATTGTATGATTACAAGAAGGACAGTGTTAGTAAAACATGACATGATGTACAAAATACAACAACACCTAAAGCAAGTAAGCCTAACCTTGACAAAGGTAAAAATCCAGTTACTAGATTACATATTCAAGAACCATAAAACGTATTCCAGGGTATTTCTCATCTCGACATAAATATAGAGAAGGCTAGAATAGAAAATGAAATTCTAGCCAAAGATCTAGAGAAGTTTGAACTTGAATTAGCTATTGCAGAGATGAAAAGGAAGATTTCATTCATCAAGAACAATGTTCTGAGAAATCCCTTAAATACTTCCAATTCATTTGGATCTCAAGATAATCCTAATCCTACATCTAATTCTCAACAAAATGTTGGTAATATAGTTCAAACAAATATTGCTAGTATAAATGTGAGTAATCAAAGTAGTAACCCAAGTGCTATCCAAAACCAAGGACCCAGTAGGCAACAATTTGGGGCAAATAATAGGGGAATTTCCAATGAAGACCTATCCAATTAGACAAATATAGGAAATTATTCTTTTATGGAGTTCCTGGGTAGCCGAATACAATTCCAAATAAATTAAGATGGAAGATTACTAAATTTTGTGGGAATAATGCTGTGAATTGTGATGAGCATCTAAAGGCCTTATTAGGCACTATAAATGACTATGAGATCTATAGCATGAGGATATTTTCATGAAACTATTTGTGCAATCTTTGAGTGATCATGGAAGGGATTGGTATAGAGCCTTACTAGCTATCAGTATAGATTCTTGAGAAGAATTTGATAGAGGATTTAAATAAAAATACAAAGATCAAATTAGTAAGAACTTTGTATTGAATTACTTTAACAACATGAAAAAGAATATTAATTAATCCATTTCTGATTTTAATGTGAGATTTCAAAAGGCTATGCACAAGTTGTTTCAAGTATTTAGAATGGGTGAAGATGTATGTCTGGTCACTTATTTCAATGCATTTGATGCTAAGACAATATATATACTGAGGGATAATGATCCTCACACCCTACTAGATTATTTCAAGATAGAAATGAATATTGACAACAATAGAAGGGCTTCTGGGAAGCTTGGGAGAAGAGAAGACCCAAAATTATTCAATGCAAGGGGTCAAAAAAGAGACACAAATAAGACTAATGTGTCTAAGAGTAAAGAAGAGAGTAAAATGGATAAGTTCATTAATGCCTTGAAGGACCTAAAGATGAGTAATATGAAAAAAAAAAAGGTTGATGGACAAGGGAAGCATTCTTTCAATAACAATTTTAATAGACAAAACACATTGCAAAATTTCCCTTACAACACACAATGGAAAGGTGGAAAACCTATTCATCCATCTCAAAATAGAAAACCAGACAAAGAAACACCTGACCCATTGAAGAAAATTTTTGTGAATGTGAATGAGTATGTCCCTTGGTATGGATCATGTCAATTACCACATTCTCCTACATATTGTGTTGTTACACAACAAATTTCAGGGGAGGACTGTAAAATGGATGACCAAAAGCATAATGGCTTGGAAGATGAAAATGACCTTTTGTTGGTTAATGCTTATTCAGATGCATTGTATCATTATTGTGATGAATTTCAAGCTTATGTTGTAAATACTTGAAGGCCACAAATAGAGAGGTATCAACAAAAATTTGTCTCTGATGATACCCCTGATGATGACAACTACTACAATGTTGAACAGAGTGGAGACTCGATGTCTCTTAAAAGACCTACTTCTGAAGAAATAGTCAAAATAACAACAACTATGGTTTCACAAGTTAGGAGTGGCTATAATTTGAGAAACAAAGCATTGGGAGAAGGAGAAATAAAGTTGGCTAGTATGTGTTACAGTAATAAAGTGATTCCACTTATTACTTAAATCATATTGATTTAATTATTAAGTCACTTATTATCTCTATTTCACCTAAGATAAACTTTAGGCATATAATAATTAATTCTTTTATTAATTATTATTATGCAACTAGATATTTCCCCTTTAGGGTTTTGATCACCTTCATAAGGTTTGATCTCTTTGTATTTTGTATTCCCTCTCTGAATGAATATTTTATTTTCAGAACTTTTATGTCTCCAAGCTTTCCTTTTGTAACAGGGTATTTTTCATGCAGATGATATTGGCTTATGAATTCTTTGAATTCTAACATGGTATCAGAGCCTTGCCGCTACTGCTACCCATTCCTCAATTTTTGAAGATTTTAGAGCTCTGAGGGTTTCAAGACTTTTTACATTTTTTGTGTGGATCTGGAGGGGTTTTTTTGTTCGGAGGACTTTGAGCACAAACAGACCTCACGACTGTGCTCATAACGCCCAAAAACCCCTATATCCATATAAGGCATGACCATTTTGGTTGAAGTTGCATTCTGAGGAAATTTTTTTTTTGCATATGCCCATTTTTGGGCACGAAAATCAAGGCAGAGCAAAAAAAATTCAAAATTTATTATTCGGATTTTGAAAAAAAAATTGCTTTTTAAAAGTGAAAAAAAAAGCTTTTGTAAAGTTTTTTTAAATTTTTTTTTTGAAAAGGTGCGTACCTTTTGGAAAGGATGCCTGCATGTGCAGGCAGTGATGTCAGTAGCCACAGGTCAGAGCGTGTGGTTAAATTTCATGGCCATGAAATTGTCATACAACTTACTTTTTTTTCCACAATGAGCAACCTGTGGTTTTTCGCTCTATCTGGAGAAAACAAAGGCCGATTTTCAACTTCCTTATATCAACGGAAAGCTCTTTCTAAGACATATGCTTTTTTTGAGATTAGATTTTTTGATCTTTCCATCTTGCATGTTTGGTTCCAGTCAAAGTTAGGGTTCCTATTTGCACTCCGGGAGCCATATCTTGCTCATCCAGACTCCATTTTTTAATTTCCTCATGGTGTCGGAAAGTTGGTTATGTTCTCTTTCTTCTTGTATGGGTCTCACACCCAAATATTTCTCCAAGTATTTTTTATTTATATTTTTGCATTTTTGCAATTTGGTGGTTATCTTCGATATTTCAGGTCTTGGGATCATTTTTGTGCATGGGATGACTTCCTTTTAGTTATTATTCATGTATCTACAACTTTCTGTCATTCCTGGATAGTGTATACATCTATTTCTATAGCTTTTCTTTTTTGCAAACGCACTCAAATAAAGTGTCATATGATGCATGTTTTGGATCCTGCACATTTTGTGCTTGATTGTACTCGCACTATATTATATAGTACCATGTGGGGTTTGATGTTTTCCTTGTTTTCCATCTACCTTTGTCAAGTGAGTGTTCCTTCCATGACACCATCCTTTATATGTTTTTGTGTGTTCTTCATCATGCAGTGTTTCTTAGCAGTCAGACTCAGTATACCTGTCATGCCTCTCCCTACTCAGTATTATGGGGGCATCTCCTGTTGGTTCTAATGCTTCCTTGGTTTGATGGAGTGATCTATGTATTTAGTATTTGTTCCTATGTACTAGGTGGATGCAGTGATTGGTACCTATGGATTTTGGTGAGATGGATCATCTACCATATGGACACTCTTCTTTCATTTCTGTTTTGAAGGCATTCTTCCATCTTCAATTGATCATCTCTTTAGGCTTTGTTTACAGTCTTCTCTACCTGATCATGTTCTATTATAGTGGAGGTTCCAACAGTTATTTTTTGATAGTGTTTGCAACTACATGCTTCAGAGGTGTTCTACATGTTCTTTCTTCATTCCTATTTTCTAGGACATTCTCTAGTTTGGAGGCTTCTTCAGTCCTTCACTAGGCTTCATCTCTTTTTGGAGAGGGGTTTTTCCCACTAGGTTTTCTCCTTTCCTCCTCTTTATAGAGATTTTTGTACTTGGGTACCTGACCAGGCCTTGTTGTCGGGGCCCATTTTCCTGCTTTCAGTAGTTGTTTCTAGGTTTTTAGCTTCTCCCTAAGTTTATTAATTATTATTATGCAACCTAGATATTTCCCCTTTAGGGTTTCCCTTTTAGGGTTTCGAGGTCATTTTATAATAGAACATAAAGACAGATGAAGAGAATAAAGTTGATAAAAGAAAAGAAACAATTAAAATAAAAGAAGTAAAAAGGAAATTATGGGCCAAGAGGAAAAAACCACAAAGCCTATCAAACAAATTCCAGCTGTAGAAAAGGTAACTAAAGAAGATGATCAAACTGTCAAGCCCAAGAAGAATGCTGAACTAGTGGATACACCCAAATGCAGTAGCCTAGAAAATAGTAAAGATGAATAGGGTAAAATTTATGACATCCCTAAGTATGAACCTATAGGTATGCTGAAATTATTATCCCAAATTATTGTCAAGGTTCCATTGTTAGAAATGTTAAGAATAGATGAACATAAAGAAAAAGCATTGGCATGGGTGAAAGGTCCACAACTAAATGAGCCTCAGCAGATTGATGGTGTTTTAAATGATAAGAAGGAGGTGTTTCAAAATAAGAAAAATAATCCTGAGGAATTAGTTTCAAAGATTCCTCAGATGTATCTAGATTGTATTGTAAATACATGTCTTGGGACTATTGATCCATTCTTTTTAAGAATGATATAAATGGCAAGGTATTGAAGAATTGTATGGTAGATTCTGGTGCATCCAATATTATTATGCAAGTCAAAATAATGGAATCCTTGGGTTTGAAAGGTTATACAACCCAGGGTAGGTGTTGTGGGATGGATTTAAATGATGTTCCTATCATAGTCGTCATTAAGGCCTTACCTTATAGGTTGTAAGTTTGTCCTACAAAGGAGATGAAAATTATTGTGTTAGTGGTGGACATTCCCCCTCATTATGGGATATTGTTATCAAGAAAGTGGAATGCTTCTATGGGAGGAATCCTGTAATGTGATTTGTCTTTTTCCACTTTCTGCATTAATGAAAAATAAGTTAAGGTAGAAAAGGAGTCTAGGGTTCCTCACATGATTAAGTATAACCCTAACAAAAACATGTCCTATATTGTTGATACCAACTTAGAGAATTTTAGGGTGGATAATTTATCATATGTGATTGAAAGACCTATAGACCCATTGATTATTGAAGTGGAGAAACCAATGGTAGATGATGGCTTATGGACCATGTTTTTTGATGGAGCTTGCACTAGAGAAGGTTCAGGAGCTAGAGTCTTGTTGATCTCATCATCAGGTAAAACTTGCAAGTTTTGTTTTGCTTTGACATTCATATGTACAAAGTATGTTGTTGAGTATGAAGCCGTGCTTATTGGTTTGAGAATAAATATGGTATCAATAGCATTAGATTGGTGGGAGATTTTGAGATGGTCATATCTCAAATAAGAGGTAAATATGCATCCAAAAAAAAAATGATGAAATAGTATAGGAATGTTGCGTGGGATGAAATTGAATATTTTGAAGCTTTTGGGATAGAATGGATGGATAGAAGTAACAACAAAATGGTAGACCTTCTGGAAAATATTTCTCTAAAGCCTGATGATATTACATTTGCTATGATTTCTCGGGTTGAGATTCAGGTTAGACCTTCTATACCTGATAACATTGAAAGTTGGCAAGTTTTTGATAATGATCATGATGTTTTGAGATTCTTACATTGCCAAGATGGATATGTGGGACAAAAAATAGATTCTAATGCTAATGTTGAAGAATTAGATGGTAAGGAAACTATGTTTGGACAAGAAGTTCTTCAGCTTAAGTCAAATAAAATTCCAAAGGGTTTGGTTGCTCTAAAAAAGGAGTTTTACGATAAGGACAAATTGAATGATGCAAATATTGTCATAAAACCTGAAGGTCTAGAGGAAATTAATTTGGGAAATGATAAGGCCCAATATATATATATATATATATATATATATATATATATATATATATATATTAGAAAAAAGACTTCTCCCCAAGTAAGAAGGCATCTGATTGATTTGTTGACAAATTATAAGAATGTCTTTTCATGGACTTATGATGACCTCAAAGCATATAGGGAAGATTTATTCCAACATGAGATTCCTTTAAAGGAAGATGCTAAGCCTTTTAGACAAAAATAGAGACCTATCAATCCCACATTGAGACCTAAAATGGAACTGGAGCTAATGAAGTTAAGGGATGCTGGTATAATAAAGCCTATCAGGCATTCCTTGTGGGTTTCAAATTTAGTTCATGTTAGAAAGAAAAACAGAGACATTAGGCTATGTGTTGATTTTAGGAATATGAACGTTTCTTCATTAAAGGATAACTGTGATCTCCCAAATATAGAAAATATGTTGCAGAGAGTAGCTGGTTGTGAACTCATGTCCATGATGGATGGGTTTTTAGGATAAAACTAGATAAAGGTAAAATAATCAAAACATATTAAAACTACTTTCATTACACCTTGGGGTACATATGTATATAGCATAATGTCTTTTGGTCTCATAAATACATGGGAAGAATTTTAGTGAGAAATTGATGTGGCATTTTCATATTTTTTACAAAACTTCTTAGAAGTCTATCAAGATGATCTAACAACTTATTCTAAGAAGGAAGAGAAGCACTGTGAGCACCTGGAAAAGATTTTAAAGAGAGAATTAGAGTATGGGATTTCTTTAAATCCTATACAATGTGCATTTGGAGTAACTGAAGGTAAGTTATTGAGACATAAATTGTGTTGGAGTTGATGAAAACTACCAACCCACGGCTCCCAAGAATCACCTGCATGCAAACTTGTCACAAAAAGAGAGAAGCAAAAAATCTATGGAGGCCAAAAATAACAGATCAATGGAAGATGAAACATATTGTGCAAATAATGGAGAAAAATTATCAAAAAAATAGCATCCTCAATTCATTAATAATTTACAAGGAGGGAGTCCTTATAAAAGGATGTTGAAACCCTAAAGGGTAAATATCTAGGTTTCATAATAATAATTAATTATTATATGCCTAAAGTTTAGCTTAAGTGAAATAGAGATAATAAGTGACTTAATAATTAAATCAAGATGATTTAATTAATAAGTGGAATCACTTTATTACTCTAACACTCCCCCTTTAAGATAAACTTAGGGAGAAGGTAAAAACCTAGAAACAACTACTGAAAGAAGGAAATGGGTCCCAACAACAAGGCCTGATCAGGTACCCAAGTACAAAAAATCTCTGTAAAGAGGAGAAAAAGGAGAAAAACCAGTGGGAAAAACCCCTCTTCAGAAAGAGATAAAGCCTAGTAAAGGACTGAAGAAGACTCCAAACTAGAGAATATCCGAGAAAAAAGGAACAAAGGAAGAACATGTAGAACACCTCTGAAGCATGAAGCTATAAACACTGTTGGAAAATAGCTATTGGAACCTCTATTGTAATAGAACATGATCAGATAGAGAAGACAGTAAACAAAGCCTAGAGAGTTAATCAATCAAAGATAGAAGGATGTATCCAAAATAGGAATGAAAGAGTATCCATATGGTAAATGATCCATCTCACTGAAATGCATAGGTACCCAACCAGTGCATCCTCCTAGTACGTAGGAAAAAATACTAAATACATAGATAACACCATTGAATCAAGGAAGTATTAGAACCAACGGGAGATACCCCCATAATGCTGAGCAAGGAGAGGCATGACAGGTACACTGAGTCAGACACTGCATGATGAAGAACATACAAACACATATAAAGGATGGTGTTGTGGAAGGATCACTCTCTTGACACACATAATGAGGCTAATGTCGTGGAAGGAACACTCACTGGACAAAGGTAGATGGAAAAAAAGGCAAACATCAAACCCCCCCATGACACTTTATAATATAGTGTGAGTACAATCAAGCAAAAAATGTGGAGGATCCCAAACATGCATCAGATGGCACTCTATCTCAGTGTGTTTGCAAAAAATGCTATAGAAAAAAATGTATACAATATCCAGAAAGGAAACAATCCCAAGACCTAAATCATCCAAGATATCCAGTAGAATGCCATAAAGAAAAAAATTGAATAAAATATACATGGAGAAAATTCTGGATGTGAGACCCATAGAAAAATAAAGATCACTGAATCATCTTTTCGACGCAATGTGGAAGTCAAAAAATAGAGTTCGGAGGAGCAAGATATGGCTCCCGGAATGCAAAATAGATTGCTGACTTTGACTGGAAAAAAGGATGCAAGATAGGAAAATCAAAAAATCTAACCTCCATATTTAGATAGAGCTCAGAAAGATCTTTCTGACGATATAGGATAGGTTAAAAATTGATACCATATGCTCAAGATATCGCAAAAACACAACAAGATGCTCATTATGGAAAAAAGGGCAAATAGAATGATGGTTTCATGGTCATCAAATTTAACCTCACTGTCAAACCTGTGACTGCTGACATCAGCACCTGCATATGCATACTTGCACATGCACATCCTTTCCAAAATGTTCAATCTTTTCAAAGTTTTATAATAAAAAAAAATTTGCTGATTTTTTTTTATTTTTATTTTTTTTGATGATTTTTCTCCTCGAAAAATGTGCATCTGGTACTTGTACAGCGAGAAGGACAATTTTTTTTCCAAATGTCACAGAGGCCAAAACTAACAAACCTTATATGAAAATATAGGTTTTTGGGCCTTCTGAGCGCGATGTTGAGGTCTGTTTGGGCCCAAAATGCTCCCAAAAATAGGTACCCCCCAAAACATGAAAAAATATGAAATTGAAAACCTTCTGAAAACACAGATCTGAAGAACAAGGCCAAAATACTCTCATGAAGAGAACAGGGGCATGAAAGGATGGAGCTCTAATACTATATTGGAGTTGATGAAAAATATCAACCCACAGCTCCCAAGAATCACTTGCATGCAAACCCGTCAGAGAAAGAGAGAAGGAAAAAAGCTGTGGAGGCTAAAAACAACAGATCGATGGAAGAGGAAACATATTGTGCAAATAATGGAGAAAAATTCTCAATGGAATAGCATCCTCAATTCATTAATAATTTACAAAGAGAGAATCCTTATAAAAGGATACTAAAACCCTAAAAGGGAAACCCTAAAGGGGAAATATCTAGGTTGCATAATAATAATTAATAAAAGAATTAATTATTATATGCCTAAAGTTTAGCTTAAGTGAAATAGAGATAATAAGTGACTTAATAATTAAATCAAGATGATTTAATTAATAAGTGGAATCACTATATTACTCTAACATATTTTTACAAAGAAAGGGGTTAGAATTTATCCAGAAAGAGTGGCTGCTATTGGTAAAATCCCTATACCTAAGAATGTAGAAGGCATACAATCCTTCTTTGGCCAGGTGAATTTTTTGAGGCATTCTGTTACAAACTTTGTCGAGAAGAGTAGGCCTATTTACAAAGTGTTAAAGAAGAATGCTAAGGTGGAATGGAATGGAGAAGCAACCTAGAATTTTCAAGAAATCAAGCAAGCAATCAAGGATTCCCTAGTTCTTATAACTCCAAATTATTCCAAACCCATGAACATTTTTTCTTTTGCATCTTTCCACAAAATTCTTGTTGTATTATTGCAGGAGAATAAAGAAGGGTTTGAACAATTTATTTACTTTTTAAGTAATTCACTACAAGCTGCAGAGCTCAAATATGATATTTGTGAAAAGAAAGCATATGCATTGGAAAAATATGTTAAAGCTTTTTGGTGATATTTAATGGGTGCAATTGTGATAGCTTATGTTCCTTCAACTAGAGTAAAAGACATTTTCACACAACAAGAGGTGTCTGGAAATAGATGCAGGTGGATAAATAGAATTCAAGAGTTTAACATTGATATGCAGATCAAAAAATTAGTCAGGGGACAGGGATTAGAAAAATTGATGGCTAATGCAAATCTAGATGCTAATCACATAAATGCTTTAGAGGAAGAACAAAGACCTTTTATATGCACCCTCAACCATTGTGATTGGTAAGAAGATGTTATTTATTATTTGCAAGGGATGAATTGTCCTCAGGGATGGATGAGAGTAAAAAGAGAACTCTGAAGTTACAAGCTATTCATTTTTCTCTAATCAGAGATGAGTTATGGTGGAGAAATTTTGAAGGAGTGTTATTAAAATGTGTAGACCAGGAACAAGCTGAAAGACTCTTGCAATAAATGCATAATGGTATGTATGGAGGCCATTATATGGAAAATACCATTACACATAAGGTTCTAAGAGAAATATTTTGGTGGCCTGTTGTTTTTAAGGATGCTCATCATCTTGTCAAGAAATGTGATTCCTGTCAACGTTTCTCTAGTAAATTAAAATTTTCTAGAAATGTACCTTTGAAGCCAGTAGAAGTACACGCCCCTTTTCAACAATGGGGTATTGATTTTATAGGGGAAATAGAAAATAAATCTAGTGGAGGGAATTCATGGATAATTATGGCTACAGACTACTTTACTAAGTGGATAGAAGCAATCCCCACTAAAAGAGCAACTAGTAAAGTAGTGATTGATTTTTTGATGAATAACATTGTCACAAGATTTGGATGTCCTGAGAGAATTTTTTCAGACAATGCCATGAGTTTTAGGTCTGAAGAATACACCAAATTTTGGACATATTATGGCATCCAGATCTCTTACTCTTCACCTTATCCCCACAGGGAAATGGTCAAGCTAAATCCAACAATAAGAGTCTGCTCAAGATTATAAAGAGAGCTTTGGATACAAACAAAAAGGCTTGGGACTCAAAATTAATGTTGGTTTTTTGGGCAGATAGGGTAACAAGTAAAAAGGCAGTAGGATGTGCACCATTTGATTTGGTGTATTGGATTCAGGATAGGTTTCCTCAGAATAATTTAATGCAAATGTACAAGTTTGTACAAATGTATGATGATGATATAGATGATGATATGTAGTTGAGAATCAGTGACCTGATTGAGTTGGATGAAACAAGGAGAGAGGCTTATGCAAGAAATGCCAAGCTGCAATTACAAGTGAAGAACTTGTATGAAAAGAAGTCAATTACCAAATAATTCAACATTGGAGATACTGTACTAATGAGGAATTCTAAGTTGGAGGATAAAGGAAAATGTGGCAAATTTGACCCAATTTGGCAGGCCCATTTGTCATTCATGAAAAATGGGGAAATAATTCTTATTTTCTCAAGGAGCTGACTGGATATATTTTGGAATTGCCTATTCATGGACAATTCCTGAAACACTACTTTTCCTAAAGTAGCTTTTTTCCATGAGCAGTAGTTAGGGTTCCGTATATATTATCTTTCCTTTTTGTCTGTGTGTTTTAGTTTTGTGTCAGTTTTGAGTTGTTTTTCTAGTTGGTCTGCTCTTCCAAGAGATTCTAAGTTCTCGCCTCATTTTTCTACATAAAATAAGCATCCCCAATAAGAGCCACTGGTGATACTATACTGAGATACTAGGGTTTTGTCTAGCTTACCCTATTTTATTTTTGTAAACCATGGGTGTCTTATGTTTTGATGTTACTTTATCCACTAAAGTAATCGATCATGTTATCGTGGGTGGGGCCTTTTGTTATCCCTTTGATAATTTTTTTCTTTTAAAAACCTTGTGAAGTTGTGCTTTTGTATCCTTTGGCCTAAGTCGTATTTCTGAGTGGGTCCCATAAATTAACTAGTTGGCTTGCCATATGTCCATAAATAAAAACAAGTGTCATTCATCTATCGGCTAAAACAAAAGTGAACCAATGGTTTTGCACCATCATGTGATCATAGTCTGCAACATGTTTTATGTATTGCGCAGTTGCAAGATTGGAAGGAGTTAGAACTCTACTGGTTTTTACTCAAATATCTTGGGTTGTTCCACTCTACTGGTGATAAATGTTACTTCTGATAGCTTACTCAGTTAAGAGTATACAAGACTTATTAAGTCTACATGGTTAGAGGAGTTTACAATCTCAACACTTAGAGATGTACCTGGTTAAAGGATTTATAATAACAAGACCTGTTAGGATCTACCTAGTGTTGGGGTTTAACCTTCACAATACAATAGTATTTAAACTATGAAATGTTTGTTATACTTTTCATCAAATACTAATGTTGATTTAGACCCTATGTGCTCTGATATGTGTTACCTTTATTCTAATATCTGTAACATTTCACTACTCTGCTCTGTTGTAGCTAAATCTTCTTGGTACTGCTCTGCTTTGCATTGTTCTCCCTCAATAATTCAATAACAACATTAACTCCTTCATTAACATCATCAACAACAACTCCATCACCATCATAACTCGTGAATTCATCATTTATAAATATTAAATGTTAACCTCTTAATCTTGTGAGTTAGTTGGGAAATGATTATCTTGAACCATTCGATCTTCTTTCTTGCTCGGTGACCTTGTCACTTTTACCTCTAGACTTGGTGTTTTTCTTGGAAATATAAAACTCCCATTAACTACTTGATCTATGCCTTAGATCTTCATCCTAAATTATCTTGATCGTTGATCGTGTAACCAACTATTATTAATACTTGTAGCAACGTAATTGATGCAGTAACAATGCATTAAATGCATCCTTATCACTTTTTGAATTGACTATTTGGCTCGATTGCATATTGCTTCTGTCTCGGTTGTATGATCTCTCAGCGCTTGTTAACCAGCAAATCGGTGTAGTATATCCACTCGGTAATAAAATATGCTCGGTATACTTAGTTCTCAATTCTTTTTTTTACTGACTGCATAATGCTTTATTTCTTGATCGACTGCCTCGGTGTGTATTACCGACTAGTCTCATATAAGACTTTCTCCATTCACCGACTATTTTCTCCATGAACTATGACTTTGACAAAACTAATGACAACAAAAATAACTTACAGAGATAACACCATCATCTAGTTTTCCAAGTGTGTGTGTGTGTGTGTGTGTGTGTGTGTGTGTGTGTGTGTGTATATATATATATATATATAT
>MU228022.1:2945115-2993939 GCA_018584345.1 Thuja plicata
AATTCACATCACACTAGATATATGTTGACAACATATCAACCATATCTAGAGCAGTAATCATAACAGAGCAGAAAAGAAGCCTACCCCTATCAAAAGCCATTTTAAGGAAAACAGAGCACCACCGCCACTTATCCAGAAACCTAGAATTAGGAGAGTTCAAAATAAAGTACGAAATAAAAAAAAGGAATTGTTCATATCATGCCATGTAGGGCTAAAAACCACCACCATAGTCTTAACTTGAAGGCTATTGCAGAAAAAACAAAAATAGCCCGAAGGGCTAGCATAGATGTCCACAAGCGCTTAAACAACAAAATGTCTACCCACTCTTCCTGAAGGAATTTGAAGAGTTCCCGATGATCATCTTCCTCAACAACCTGACCATCGGACTCCTTCTCATGGAGCAAACAAAGAGTGGTAGTGGAGGCGTGCATGACTTTGAGCGCAAATTTACTAACATCCATGAGCCGTTTGTTGGTTCCCTCCATGTCCTCCTTTAGCTGGGACACCATTTTTTTCAGCTCAGAAATTTGGTGTTTGAACTTACTCACCACACCACCAGAGCCAATGTTGCAAATCTTGGTTTCCTCCGCATCATTAGTACTTGGGTTCAGTTTATTATCAGTGCCATTTTTTCTATTAGATTCCCTTGAGGCCTCCTCATTTTTCAGCAGAACTTTGATGGCCTTTTTCCCCTTTTCTTTAGCTAGCCTGTTAGAGTGGCAGGTCAGGCACTGCTGGGTGTCAACATCTTCAGTAGCATCAAGATTAACGACAATTTTCTTGGTTTTTTTGTTAGGGAGAAGGACAGGGGCCTCTGGGGTTTGATCTCTCTTGTTATCTCCTAGAGAATCTAGGATGAGGAAGGTATCAGAAGAGTGAGGGCTCACAGCTGGGGTATTATCATGGTATTTTCCTTTCATCCCAAAAAGAGTGTGAAGGAGACCATGATCCAGAGAGTCAATGGGCGAGGGATTCGGCTGCTGCGAGGAGTCAACAATTATAGAAATGGTAGGACATGAAAAAAGAGCACGGTGAAAGTTATAGAGCCGCAACATTAACCCTTGGTGAAGGATGACAAGTTTTTTTACCCAAGGTCTTAGCTTGGGCAACATTACTTTCCATAGAGTGCAGTAAAAATAACGGAATAGAAATTAAATCTTTATGCCCAAGGTGATTCAGGAAAGGCAGATGATAATAGTAGAAAATGATATACCGACATTCCAACATGAAGTACTTGATAATAAGCTTATACATCTTGGGCCAAAATTTGTGCAGGTCTTCCGTGTTATAGCCGCCATTCTTGTGAATAAGTTTCTCTTCAGGGCCCTTGAACAACTAGACCAAATCTGTCTTAGCGGGGGTTTTGCTGGTCTTCTTCCATTTGCAACTAGTGGTGGGGAGACCAGTGGCTTTCCCAATGAGTTCTTCATTGATTTCAAACGAAGTGTCATTAACAGAGACTCTTCTGTCATTCCAAGACGTCACAAATTGATGAGAAATCATTTAATTGTAACTAGCCATAGTTTCTATGAAGGAGAGAATACCACCTTCCTTACAGAGATACATCACCATAGGGTCAGTGGTGAATTCCTCCTCAATTTTTTTGGGCTCAGTTTTATGTCTGTCGCCAACCATATTAAGACCAGTGCAACTTCAGAAATAATCCAAAGTAGGTAAGGCACACTCCGAGCTAGGAAACCACAATCTCCAAAATACCCCCATCTCAGAGCCAAAAAACCACTATCAACATTCAAAGCTAGGAAACCACCCTCTTCAAAATAACTCTAGCGCAGAGCCAAAAAACCCCATAACTTAGCAAAAGAAATATAGAAACTTAGCTAAGAAGTAATCCGCCAATAATTAATATCATAATTTAGGCAGTAATTGCACTTCCCATCAAGTTGCATCGATGAGATAAAATGGTGTAATGATACGTGAGAGGTATTCTACGGGATGCAAAAGTTATCATGGAAATCATCACAAAATCTATGGAAAACCACCACATTAAAAGCAAAAGCCACGAAAAAAACTTCATGAAATGACAACACATTAAAATATTAAGCAGATCCTTCAATCTAAGGTTATGCCATGTCATCCTCGTGAAGAACCCACTTTCCTTTATCGGGGGAATGCTGTAAAAAAAGTAATGATTGTAGTTCCAGTTCATCCTGCTTATGAGCACAAGATCCCCGCCGCAAGCCACGTGGCAGAGAAATTTAACAAAAAAACTAGTGGCAGAAAGGAGAGAAGTGGTAGGCCTAGGCTCGTCTAGCAAAGGCCAACCAAAGTATTAGATTTTAACCATCATAGTAAGTTCAATTGATAACACTCATTTCCTGCTTAAGAAGGTCTTGAGTATACTTAGGGAGCTGATTAACAACCCTCCAGTATCGTAATCTGTCTAACAATAGCCATGGAATTCTCCATATAATTCCCTTCCCTATAGATGTGGCTTATCTTAACCTCCTCCATGCTGCCCAGGAGACCAATGATGTTACTCAAAATAGTGTTTTCTTTCCATCCTGCCTTGGAGGTACCTTGCACAACCTCAAAAATGATTTTGGGGTCCCCCTCAATCTCAAGCTTTCTGCTTCCAGTAGCTATGGAAATTTTTTGGCCCTAGAGGAGGGCCATGCTTTCAACCTGGTTAACAGTTTGGTTAATAAGAGGGCTAGTAAAAGAAGTAATTAATTTCCCTTTATGATCCCGAATAATGCCTCCTCTCGCCTGGTTCCCACTATAGATAGCCCCATTAAAATTAATCTTATCTGACTGAGGTTTGGGGGGGGGAATTTAGTAGCCTTCGTAATGAGAAGCTTGGTGTTCTTGAATCTGTCAAAAGCTTTATCAGTGATCTAGTTTTTGGATAACTAAAGATCAACATCAGTAGGGGGATGGTTTGGGCTCTTCCATTGAGTAACTGATAAATTCTCCTACACAAGCTTAGAGCCAAGGTGGAAAATATCCATAGGGGATAGCTCCTTAACACAGAAGATTTTGTTGTTACGCTCCTTCTGGATACTCCAAAATAAGAGGGGGGAATTTGATTCCAAAGGAGATGGATCAACGGGTGTTGAGATGGGGGTTTCCAATCATTGGCAAAATGTTGGATATCCCAGTTAGTCACCCAAGAAAGGTTGAGTTTAGGGAAGACCAACTACCAGATCGCTGAGGAGAAATCGTAGTGGAGGAAGAGATGGTTGATGCTTTCCTCATCCCTTTTATAGAGGAAACATATATTGGCCAAGATAAACCCCTTCTGACCAGGTTATCAGAAGTTAGGACTTTTCCATGAAACTTCACCCACCAGAATAAGTTCACATTGGGAATTAGCTAGGAGATCCACACTTTTTTTGCAGTAGGTCAGGTCAGCAACCTCCTTGATCAACGAGTTGTAAGATTATTTGACTGTGAAACAACCATTTTGAGTGTGGGACCAAAGGATTCTATCAAGGTAGTCAAATAAATGAATGTGAGTCCTATGCACCAGATTCATGAGATCACTAGCCAGGAGAATGAGATCAGTCCTATCAGCTAGAGGGTGTAGGATGTCCATCCACTACCCATTCCAAATGTAGTTTGATACCAAGGTTCTCACTCGAAGAGTGAGAATATTCCTGAGTTGTGAGAACCTAGAGGAGCCTAGGATAATGTCATTCAGTTAGGCATCCTCCCAAAACCAGATATCCCTACCATTTCCCACTTGCCAAGTGATCCCCTTTTTCAGAGTGCTCCTACATTTTATAATACTGTTCCAAATCTTGGATCCTTGAGGGTGTCCATGCTCCATATAAAGCTTGCAGAAGCGAACCCTCTCGAGATATTTGGCTTCCATAATTTTGCACCAATCAGAAGAACCTAAGACCATAATCTAGGCCACTTTAGTAAGAAAGCTCTGTTGAGTTTATTAATTTTTCATAATCCAAGGCCTCCAAGAGACTTGGGCAAGAAGAATTTGTCCCAGCAGAGTAGAGGGAGTCTCTCTTTATCCTCACAACCAGACAAGAGGAAAGTGCGCTGGATTTTCTCAAGTTTGTGAGCAATGACTACCAAAATTTTGAAGATTGAGAGGAAATACATAAAGATTCCCTACAATAAAGAAGAGAATAATTGTATCTTTTCAAGACTACTGAGGAGCTTTCCTTTCCATCTAGCAAGCTTTCTTTGGGTATGCTCGAGGATGGTGTTCCAGAATTTATTTTTAACATCTTTAATTATCAGAGGGAGGCCCAAATAGGTTGCTGGGAGCGAAGCTGACCGACATCCGAGAATGTGAATAATTTTCCCTTGAGAAACCTGATCCGTGTTGAAGAAAAAGATCCTTCTTTTATGATAGGTAATGTGTTCACCAGACGCATAGTCATCAAGAAGGGTCTTCCAAACCCTATCCTCCCTAACCAAAGAGGAACCAAAGAAAAATTCTCATCGACAAAGTGCTATAGAACCGAAGGTAGGAGGGTGGTGGCATGCTTAATTCCATGGATAATGCCATTTTGGAACAGCTACATCATGTTGCAACCAAGGACTTCAGCCATCAGGATGAAGAGATAGGGGAGAGAGGACCCCCCTTGTCATAGACCTTTATCTAGGGGAAACTTTTTAGTATGTTTACCATTCATTAGAACTAAGAATCTGACAGTCTCAACACAAACCTTGATAAGATTAATGAGAGACTGAATAAACCCAAAAGCAGAGAGTACCTTTTAAAGGAAGAGATAGTTGAATTTATCATAGGCTTTAAAGATATAAATCTTGAAGGCCATACCTACAGATTTACTACGGTCAATAGAATGAATAATTTCATGAGTAGTGATAGAAGAATCCATGATTTTCCTACCAGGAGTAAACCCCTTCTGGTTAGGACTAATAATCTTATTGAGTAAGGGTTTGATATCATTAACCATGATCTTAGAGAATATTTTATAGAGGGTGTTGCATAGACTTATGGGTCTTTAATCCTCCATGGCTCTAGGGTCCCTAGTTTTGGGAACTAGAACAATGTAGGTATCATTGAGCTGACAAAGGATCTTGCCTATTTTGATGAAGTATCTAGCAGCCCTAGTCACATCTAAGCCCACAATGTGCCATAATTCTTATAAAAATGCAGGGGGGAACCCATCTGGGCCGGGGGGTTTTTAGGCACCCATTGAAAAAGCCACCCTTTTGACCTCAACATTAGAAACCCGGGAAAGGAGGAGGTCATTTTAATCTTTAGTCACAGTCCTTGGGAGGTGGGAGAGGAGTTAATCTTGCAAGTCCTCCACATTCCCATAGTACATTTCAGAAAATAGGTGAATGAAGTAATTAGTATCGATAGTACCAAGATGAGTGGTATCAGAGACCTCCATCCCCACATTTTCCTAGAGGTGCAGATAGAGTTCCTTTTCTTGTGCTTGGAGGCAAATCTATGGAAGAAAGAAGTATTGTGATCACCTTCCTCTCACCACTAGACATGGGCTCTCTACTTCCAAAAGACTTCTTCCTTAGCCATGAATTTCTTCTAGTTCTTCCTTGTATCTTCCTTATCTAGGTGAAGGTCCAGGGAGAGATCACCGAAAGCCATCTTCTATTGGAGGACCTCAAGCTTCCCAGAAAGATCCTTCTTGGTTTTGAAGATGTCCCCAAAGTTCATTTTCCTCCAACCTTTGACAACATTTCTAATAATCTCAAGTTTTTTAGCCACTCGAAACATAGCATAACCCCTCACTAGGGTAGACCACCATTGCTTGAACTTAATATGGAAATTGGGGTGGGAGGCTCACATGATCTCATATTTGAAGGGGGAAAGGGTGGGGTGCTAATTTTCCACCCATTTGAGAAAGAGTGGTTTGTGGTCCAAGGTTGTCCTAGGCAACTAGTCAAAGATGAAGCGGATCCCAGGTCCCAACAAGAGGAGACAAAGAAAAGATCAAGACGGACCTGAATGAGGTGAGCACCCTTTCTGTTATTGGTCCAATTGAAGGGGTTACCAACCATTTCCATATAATAGAGGCCATTGATGTTGATAAATCTAGAAAAATCTCTCATACTGTCAATGTAGTCTGGATCAACCCACCAAGCTTTTCAGAGGGGAAAAAGGGTGGGTTGAAATCGTCTGCCAACAAGATTTTGAAATCCTTGAGGGTGACAAAAGAGGAGGATAAATCATCCCACACCGCTATCCTCCCATGTTGGGTGTTATGGGCATACACATTAAAGAAGTGCCATTATTCAGTTAAAGTAGTGAAAGTAACCGCAAGGCAGTGATAGGAGAAACTAAGGGCATTCCATGAAAAATGTAAGGGATTCCACAGGGTGGAAATTCTCCCAAAGCCCCCGCTACCTCAGAGTAGTAAAAAAGGCCCCCTGACCATAACCTCCCCACAAAAATCTCAAAATTTGTGTAAATCATCTTGACCTCTTGCAACAACAGAATGGCCACCCTGTAGTTACTGATATATTGCCTAACAGACAAATGTTTATGAGGACTGTTTAGACCCCTAATATTCTAGGAAATAAAAATCATTTCTTACATTTTTGGCTTAGGTTGAGGGTGAGCTTCCATCCTTCAACAATCTCCTTAGCAACATTTTTTCTATCTTCTAGCCCTTTTAGAAGGTCTTCCCACCTTTGCCTCAACACCAACATCTATCTTTTTGTTCCTAGTTTTTATTTGCTGATTTGTCTAGTCCACCTACTAGTTGGTCAACATGCCCAACACCATAGGTGTGAGGAAAATGTTAGGAAATGCAATCAGGGAGAGCCCACCACATAGGGGGCTCACAACCAATGCAATAGCCGATAAACCATCGGGGGAACCTGAAGGAGGGGTCGAGGGATATGAGGGATGATGACATAAAATAATAACCACACCCGGGGCCAGCTCCAGTGGTGGGCACAAAATCTCTTCATCCAAGGTAGCAGTACCAGACAGATTTCCCCATCTTTGAGCCTAGAGGAAGCCGAGGCTCCATTGATCAAATCAGTGGGGGGAAAGAAAGGGGTTGAATCCCCTAGAGGGGTTTGTCTATCCTCCCCCACAACTTTTTCTTCCTGAAGGCTATTTTCTTCAACTTGAGATCCTTCTTATGGGGATCCTTGCAGTTCACCATCGTGTGGCCTTTGGAGTTACAAGTTTGGTAGAAGAGGGTGGCATTCTCATAGAAAATGGATTGAGTCCAATGTCCAAGTTTGGATTTGAGGACTGCAAATTTGGGTAGGGTTTTTTTGATCAAAACATTGACACAAAACCTAGCAAAAACCAAAATTGATTTTGACAGAGTAACCATATCCACCGAGATATAGTGGCCGAAAGAGTTCCCTATCCACTTGAAGACCTACTCATCCCAAAAATCAAGGACGAGGCTAGGTAAATAGACCCAGACTGGTGCCATCCTAGTGAGCTCAGCAGAAGGATTGAAGCCCAGTGTCCACTTAGCAAGAGTGAGAAAATATTTCCCATACAGCTAGGACCCAAACAAGACAAAAGAAAGATCCTCCGAAGCAGTGAATCTGAATAGGAATAGACATCCTGGCATCACCAAGACAACAATGTTTCCTTTGAGTTTCCATTGGGTTCCCACCCATTTCCTTACCATGTCAATGGTGGGTCAAAAATTGAAGAATCTTCCCACAATAGCGAGGTTCAAATCAGCCATGGTTCTATCCACAACAGAGTCCAGGAGGGTAATTTCAGTTCCTTCCTCTATTATGAAAAAAAAAATTGAAAGTGGATTCTAGACTGCCCAAAGGGGCCCCCACAAGTGCACCTTTTCAATTAGCCTTGGGAGGGGGGATTTGGCAGGGAATTTGAAGTAATTGTTGCATAAACCCTGATAGGCTCAACAACTAGTTCACTGGAAGCAGAATTCAATTTGTTACTTCATTCTCATAATCTTGTAATAATTAGTTAGCATTCTAACCATCTTTTAACCATATTCATATCAAAAATCCTTTCGTATCATTTTAACACCTATAGATTTAACAAAATGTGATAACTATGTATCCACTAATCTAAACCAAAATAATCAAGTGTGTTTGAAATTTAAAAGGTACATTATCCCTTGTTGAGGTGGGCCTTACATCCAACTCCCCTTATTTTCAAATTCCTACTAGAACTTTCTAAGATCTTTGGGATTGATACAAATGCAAAACCATACTTGTACTTATTAAATCAACAATTGTAGTTCTTATTATGCAACAATAATGTGAGTTACTAATTATAAAAAAAAAATTGTGGGATGTGGAATATGGTTAAAGGGTATTTTTTTGGTCATACTCTTGGGGAGGATATTTACCTATACATAAAATGATGAATGTAGACAATATTAGAGAATTCTGTGAAAGATTTTAGGGGAAATAAAAATGCAATTATGTAGAATTTCCTCACAGCAACCCATCTTTAGGTTGGAAATGGAATTTTTTGGAGGAATAGATCACTTTCATTATAGAATGGTAAGGATATCCTGATTTGGAGAGGAGGAAAATAAGGAAACTTCAACTCCAAAGATTAGTATAGATCAATTATAGAAAAGCAAAGATTCCAAAGGACAGAGATTCTAACCCAATTATGCTAGGATAAATTTTTTTGACCCAAAGCAAGAATTTTCACTTGGGCAACCCTTCAAGGTAGATTTGTAACTTTAGAATGGTTTAAGAAGATTTTTTTTTGGCCCATGAATTTTTGTTTTATATAGATAGAATGAAGAGATAGTGGTCAATATTCTTTTAAATTATCCTTTGGCCAAATGATGTTGGTTGTGGTTATGTGCTAGATTGGGATGGATAAAAACTCTTCCCAATGACCCCATGATTATGTTTCAAGGCCAGGCAAGATTATATAGATTAAGTTTATAAAAAATCTTTCAATTTCTTCTCCTTCTTTACTAGTATGTGAACTATGAAAGGAGAGAAACTGAAGCATATTTCAAGAAAAAATGATGACTTGGGAGCCTCTATCCAGTAAGATTGAGGAAACTATTTGGAGGTTCTTAATAGAATAATATCTACTCAACCCTCAAAAGATATAATGTTTACCAATTGGGATGATAAGATCAGGGTTAATTGGTTCAAGTTGAAGATACCCTCCTATCTTGGTAAGGAAGGAGAGATCAAAAATAAAAATAGAAGTCAATCTATGTGGATTCCACCTAAAGAAGGTCAGTATAACATGAACTTTGATGGATCTTCTTTTGGGATTCGTAGTATTTCAGGAGCAAGTTATGTTATTCACTCTGGAGAAGGAACTTTAGTTTCTAAGCAAACCAAACCTTTAGAATTAGACACAAAAAAAAGACCAGAATTTAAGGTTGTAGTACAAGGGCTTCTCTTTTAGAGAGAACTAGGTATTAAGAAGTTTGAAATTAAAGGGGATTCTAGAATAGCCATTAATGCCATTAGAACAAGAACAAATCCAAACTATAGGCTAATTCCAATCTTAGCTAGGGAAATATAGATTTATATTTTTTTTGATGCTATTACTATCAATCACATTTATAGAGAAGTAAATGGTCTAGCGGATCAAATAGAAAAAGTAGGAGCTGATGTGCAAGAATAGTAAACAAATTAGAAGGCAATAGTTTATTCCAATAAAAATAGATGTTTAATAATACTAACAAATTTATTGGATGATTATGCAAGTAAGATGTTTAGAAGTAAGCTATTGCTAAAGTTGACAATTTTTTATTTGAAATTGAAATTAGACTCTAAGGAAAATAGTATCTAATTAAAATCTATGTTCTCATCTCTAGAGATGGTAAGCATCCTCTAAGTTTGGTTGATAAATATTATAAAAAATAGACTGAAAACCCACTTTATGATCAATGAACTATTTAAGGCTTAAGTGGGATAGATATAAGAGGATGACAGATTAAAATTTCTACCGAGTGATAAGGTAATAGATCAAATTTTAAATTTGCACTTCTCTATGTAAAGATGTCAAAGGAATTTCAAATTAAAGTATAGATAAAAGTGGTAATTGAAGGCAGTTGTGCGTATCTCATTTGTTTCTAGCCAAGGTGGTGGATAAATTTAGGGAAGGATGTAATTAGATGTCTTTCCTTCTTAGACAATAAGATAGTGAAGACCTCAAATTGGAGAAGTGTTCAAATTTTTGAAAAATGGGCAAAGGATATGGACGCATAAAAATTTAATGCAGTTAATGAATTTATTTTCTCCTCTCACAAGATATTAGAGACTGGCATTCCATCTTTCAAAAACATCAAAATCGGTTAGACAGAGTTCCCAAGAGTGGATTTGTAGGTCACAGAATAGAGAAGATTAGCAGAGGCAATGAAGTCTAATATTCGCTAGAAGGCTATCAAAAGGTAGATGACCTTTCAAGGATAAATTACAGACAAAAGATTGAGAGAGGTCGTGAATGATAGGTCCACTCTCTAGTTATTCAAGAAATTATGAATATTTCAGGAAGATAGTTTCTCATAGGGGATCATAAATACTACGTCAACATGGAGATCCCAATAGTATTCGCTAGTTACCACCCTTCATGTTGCAAGGACCAAGGAAAAATTAGTCAAACTTTGTTGAAAGGTTTTGAAAAAGGAATTTCTAGGAGACCTAAATAATGTCCTCAAAAACATTGATGCAAACTTGACCATACCATATCCCAAAGATTACTCGGTGATTACCTAGAATGGAAAACCACCACTGCATTTTCCTATTCTTGTCATTGAAGATGCAAAATCCTTCTGAGAAAGGAAATTCGGAATCAAGCAAAGTGTTGATTTGCTTATGAAGTTATCAGCAAGAATGAAGGAGTCGGGTGGATAAATAATTACTTGTTAGCAGCATGGATAATTTATGATCCATCCTGAAGTGACTACCATAGAGTGTTATGGTCAAAATTTGGGTGCTGGTACTTCTTCCTCGACAACTAGGGTTTGAGTCTCTGATGCTATTCCTCCCTTCCTTTTTAATACAAATTGAAGAAGATTTTAATGTTTTAATTAGGGCTTCTCTCGGCAAAGAGGGCTTCTCTCTCTTATTTTTGGATCAGCCATAAATTCATTTGCAAAATCTAAAGATCAGATTTTGTATTTAAAAGTTCTTTAAATGCAGCTCGTAGCCTAGAATATCAAGTTTTACGGTTTTTCCTATAATGGCATGACTGGTTTCTTGTGATGCATATTTGGACCTTTAAACTAATATAAACTATGGTGGACTTTGGCCCATTATTGATAAAAAACAAAATTTCAAATAACATAAACTAATTAAAGTTTATTTAGTGTAATTTATTTTGAAATTAAGAAATATATTATTTAAATATAATTTTTTTTTGTATTAATTATAAGAGTATCAAAATATACAACGAAGTATTCAAAACTGGAGACAGAGCTTCACACAGATAAAGTCATAGTTTCAAAGTATTAAAATATAACAAAACTAAGGAAAGCATAAACATAAACTAGTGCAAAATATCTTCATGGGTTTCCACCCAGGCACTCTACCCCATAGGGCCTTCCATCCAGACAATGCTTTTCTTTGCCTGGATTTGGGTCAGCATGTATATCTGGTCATCAGTGGCCTTCTTGTTATTTCTTATCTCCTTATGGAGTTTCTTCACTGTCTTCTCAGAGATGGCCATGTTGTCCATATGCCTTCGCCATTCATAACCATCCTTCATTTCGAACACGAACATTGTGGAGTGTCCCATTTGGAGGAACCTTTTAAGCTTCTCTCTCTCAATCATCATGCTGATTCAAACCTGCGAAGAAATTTTAAAGTATATGAGTTTTCGAAAAGACTCAGTAAGGGCTCTAGGAGTGTCCTGATACCTCTCTTCATTTCTGCATTTCCAAATCTACCAAAGAATGTTAGAAGAAAAAATGCTCCATATTAGATTAGTGTCTTTATTTAAACCCTGAATATGCCCATTAATAATTTCAAATATATTAAGATATTTAGGACAAGTGATACCAAACATACACCAAACCTCTTTAGCAAATTTACAATCAAATAAAATATGTCTGCAGGAGTCAGGCAGCTTGCAAAGGCTACAAAGCTCCATATAGGAGGGGTCTTTGCATAACGGAAGTCTATTGAGAAGCATAAGCCATTTGAAACATTTGATTTTAGGGTCAATAGGAGATTTCCACAAATTATTAAAGAGTTTCTTCCAACAATTGTCCTCCAAATTAGTATACCATAATTTATTGACATGCTTAATAATGTGAGTGTTGTTATTCAAGATACAATATATGTTTTTTGCTTTAATTTTAGAGACAATAGTACCCTCAGGCCATTTGATATCTAGAAACCTGTGAGAGTCACTATGACAGGTAGAAGGGAGATCCTTACAAGCTTTTACAATCATATTGTATGTTTTATTTTGGGACATAGGTATGTTGAATCTGTTTCTGAGATCTTCCCAGCAAATTAGGCAATCTTTCTCAAAGAGGTCCATAAGTTGAGAGATACCCATATTATTCCAAATTTTAGCAGAGCAACCTTGGGACAATGCCAGGGGTTTACCTGAGAGGTGGAGATTCCACTAAATTGGCCTTTCACCATACAGATGGTTATGATCATGGAAGGTCTTATTAGATATTAAAAAAAATTAATATACTCCCAGGCCTTCCAAATAGTTTTAAAAATAACAAATCCCTGAACAGTGACACGAAAGACTGCAGTAAGTATGTCACTAAATGAGAGATTTTTCCAGGATTTAGCCCTCCGAGGGAGACCCTGTTAAATATTACATCTAATGAGAACCTTCCAAGGTTCATCCCCATCCAAATAGTGATAGATCCACTTGGCAGCCAGGGCTATCCCCTAGGTTTTGAGATCTTTTAATCCCAGCCGCCCATGGTGCATGTCAATGTGACACCAGTACCATTTAATAGCATGGAACTTCTTATTGCCTTTACCATCAGACCAAAGAAAGTTTCTAATGGCCTTCTATATCTCGAGAATTTGATAATTATTAAACATCCAAGTGGATGAGTAGTAAATATTATAAGATGAAAGGATCTTTTGACAAACCTAAACCCTACAGGCTAAAGATAGGGATCTTTTATACCATTTATCTAATTTTTTAGTAATCTTGTCCTTCACCCAGAACCACATATCTTTAAGAGACAGCTCAACAGAGAAGGGGATGCCCAGATACTAAATAATTTTATGGGGACTACCCCACTGAAAATCAGACTTATGAAACCAATCAGGTGGTTGATCATCCCAACCAAGGAAAATGGACTTTGGTTTGGATAATCTAGAACCTGATATAGAATAGAAGGAATTAAGCTTATTTTGTAGAATATTAAAATTCTCTTTAGACAATTCAAAAAATATATTATTATCATTATAAAATTGACAATTGATAAGGTTATTTTTATTAGGTAAGGTGATACCTTTGACCGCAGGGGAGAGGGAATTGTTTCTAAGAATGTAGGAAAGAGCATTTGAGGAAATCACAAAAAGACCAGGGCCTAGGGGACAACCTTTGTTGATGGATCTACCTAGAGCTAAAGATTTAGATAATGAGCCATTAACATCCACCTACCAAGATGCATCATTGAGAAATAACTTAATATAGTTGCAGATATAAATTTGGGGAATCTAAAAGCCTCAAGCATCATGATGATAAAACCCCATTCAATTTTTTCGTAGGATTTCTCAAAGTCGAGCAGAAGCATAGCAGAGGTTTGTTGGGATGTCTTGGCCCAGTTCATAGCTTCCCAGCTGGTTATGAGGTTCTCGAGGATATATCTCCCCTTAATAAAGCCAGTTTGGGTAGAGATAATAAACTTAGGCAGTATTTTCTCCAGTTTGATGGCCATGATTTTAGCAAGGATTTTATAGGAAACATTAACGAGGGTAATGGGGTGCCATTTTTTAATAAGAGCCTTGTCCCCCTCCTTAGGAATCAGTTTTATGATACCTCTATTAATAAAACTTCCCAAAGTTCCTTTGGCATAAGCTTCAACATAGATGTCATACAGGTCGTTACAAATCCAGCCAACCTTGGCTTTATAAAACTCAATAGGCAGACCATCAGGTCCAATAGCCTTATCATTCTTTAAAGTATTAATGGCTTTAACAATCTCCTTCATAGAGATGCTCTATCCAAGAATTTCACATTCCTAGAAGGAAATCCTATTGGGAATGATGGTTCTATGCTCCTCTCTAAGGGAAATGGTCTCCTCAGTATCCTCGGAAGTAAAAAGGTTTTAGTATCCATATTGTCAATTTCAATATTATCAACAACAAGCATGTTTATGGCTTCATTAGAATGTTTTTGTTTAAGAAGATTAAAGAAAAATTTGGATCCCCTGTCGCCATACTGGACGCAGTGGGCATGAAATCTAATACTAGCTCCCTAGAATTTAACCTACTGGTGTTTTCTAAGCTCATCTCTCACCCTGGAAACAATAGGGCTAAGTTTCAGATCAGAGGGATTGGATTGTATGTGAAGTTTGATAGATCTCAGATTGGAGGAGAGTATTTTCTCAGTAAATCTATAGTCTTTGGCCTTCTTTTGACGAATAGTTTGGAGAAGAGCATGCCAAGAATGCATATTGTGTTCCCACATATTAATATAGGAGAGGGAGGAAGAGAAATTATTGTTAATATTTCTGATAAGATGAATGGCTGAAAGAACATTAACATTCTTGAGCAGGCAAGAGTTAAGAATGAATCTTTGGCATCTAGACTTTGGAGGAGCAAGGTAGTTGTTAAACTTAACAAAAATAGAAATAGGATGGTGATGATAGAGTGAAGTGGGGGACACACTGACCAAGTTACCTTGCAGATCTAGGAGGAAGGAAAAAGTAGTTTTTGTTGGCATAAAACCTATCAAGTATAGAATATATTCGGGATGGGCCTTGCTAGAAGTTGCAGTAGGTATGCCAGAGATAGTTGTTAGTATTCAAATTTCCCGCCAGAGGGTCAAACAAAATTTTAGAATGCTATATCCTATTCCATTGCCCCTTCTCCCAATCCTTCCAATAAAAGGGGAGCCCACCCACTTTATTTATTTGAGACTCGACCATACTAAATTATCCTCCAAAGATCCACAGTATATCAGGGAGGGAAGCCAACAAAGACCAGAGGGTCGATCTTTCCTTGACATCATTGGATGCATATAGGGAGTAAATACCAAAAGTGAGAGTACTAGTGCTAATAATAACCCAGGTGTCCCTATTACAAGGGGATAAACCTTTGTTAGTAATGAAATTGGCCCATTTAGGGTTGATTAACAATCCTACCCCACCCCTACCTTTGGGATGGTCAAAGTAAATTTTAACATCCTCTTTCCAAATGTAATCAAGATTAACTTCAAGCATGAAACCAACAACTTTTAATTCCTGCAACATAAGAATGTCTATGGATTTAAAAGTATCCAAAAATCTTTGAACAATATACTTCCTATCTGGGGACTCAATTCCCCTTATGTTCTAGGAAATGCAATTCATGAGGAACCAAGAGAGGAAGGGGTGCATCTTAGGTTCATGGACCCAACATTGACAATAGAATATGTGCACCAAGTTGTGGACCAAAAAGGGGGTATAAGTGGACACAATTTTTTTGAAATCGGGTAAGCCTGAACTTGGAATAGACGTTTGAGGGTCATGCACTGAAAATAAGAAGATTTGTAAAAATTAAACATTGTAGTACTTTGAATCTAGCTTCTAAAAAACTAATGTTTTTTAAAAAATGGACAATATTAAGAGGGTCAAACCATGCGCACACAAAAAAATGTTCTTGATTTTTTTGGAAAAACATAACATAGTTGTTTCCGTGCATGGTAAAAAAGATATAGTTATATTCAATATTTTTTAAATACCTTTTGTAGGATGATAGGTAAGAGTGAGATCTAGAAGTTGTGTTTTTTTTTGTAATTTTCTAATGATTAGTTTCTTTTCTATGATTTTTTGAAGTGATCACATCCTGAAAATTTGGTACATGTTCGTGCGCTAGGCATAACTTGCATCAAAGTAATCAAAAATGAATTTTTTTTAAAAAAAGTGTATAGAATTAAGTATATTAAAAGTTATTAACAAAATGGTAGACATATGTCTGTGAGGACAATCAAGACACTAGTAACGAAAATTAAATTTTACTATGCTAATGTTGTCCGAAAAAGAAAAATTTATATGGTTAGAAAGATAAGAAGACATGAGATTATGGTGAAAATTATAAAAATACCCAGTTGACAAATTGCAAACCTGATGAAGATAAAGTCAATAATTCAACTTACAAGATGAAAAAATGTCTAAAAGTACTAAAATGGAGGGAAAATGAGCCTCCAAGTGTTTGGGTCATTTTCCAAAGCTCTTCCCAAGCCATAACCCAACTGGGTTAATAAATTTCAAATAACCCAATCGGGTTTTGGAGAATAAAAATCATAATTTTCACTTCTTCAAAACTGGATTGGGTTATGAAGAAGTAATAATCTCTCTCTCTCTCTCTCTCTCTCTCTCTCTCTCTCTCTCTCTCTCTCTCTCNAAGAAGTAATACTCTCTCTCTCTCTCTCTCTCTCTCTCTCTCTCTCTCTCTCTCTCTCTCTCTCTCTCTCCTCTTTTGTTCTTAGTTTTTCAAAACCCGATTGGGTTCTGAGTAATTAGGAGCATTGAGTCATCATGTTCTCATAACCTGACCAGGTTCTGAGTAATTAGGAGCACTGAGCCTTTATGTTCTCATAACCCAATCAGGTTCTGAACCTGATCATCTTCTATGTAATTAGGAATGTTGCTTTCTTAAATGGTTTTAAAATAGTCATTGCAAGTTGTTTTGAGGTCCCACAACTATTTTTCTGTTGTTTTATGCCAGGAACATACAAGTTTGCACTTGTTTTATTTTTAGGAAAATGGAATCCTAGTGGAATCTCCCAAAATTGAGCCACATGCTTGTAGGCCTTCCTAAGACGGTCCTTGTGCACTTCACAGATCTTTGATATCTCTCATGAGGTCTGAGATATGGATCTCCATAAATTGCTGCCAAATTTGGCTTAGTGCACCTTGGGAACACTTCGGTCTGACATGCACCAGAATGTTATTGATTCTACGCGAGTGAAGAAAGGTCTCCCCTAGCATTTACCTAACCAACTGGAGCTGAAGGAGCTGACAGTAATAAGATCCATAAGTTTTGGATCCAAGCTTGTTCATTTATGTTTGTAAGAGCACAAGTTGCTCCTAGGTGCAAATGTTGTTACAATGGTCTAAAATTGTAAAAGTTGCTAATTTTGAGAAACTAGGGGATATGGTCTCCTCTAGGTTCCTAGGATGGGTTAAAGAGCATCGAGTTGACCAAATTTGTCAAAGATCAAGAAATGCTCAAAATTTGCTAGCAACTTTTGCAACTTTTGCAAAAAGTTGCTCAATGAAGAAATGGACGGTTGTAACCACCCAGGCTTGGGTATTTGAGCAAGGAATGAAGATTTTAGAAGGTTAATGGATTTTTAGTTACAAACCACATGTGTGAGCATTCTGTATGGATGATTCCCCGAGTTTTACTTGCATTAATTCACATAAATCATTAATTCACTTAAATCATAAATTTGCTTATGTCCTGGAGCAAACATGTAGTACACACATTATGAAGCATAGACATGAATTCACTTGTCATCCACATAGGTCATACACATGAATTTAGGTTATGAGTCATATACATGAATATACATGAAGTACACACACAAGTACATTAATTTATCGAAACACACATGCATATACGCAAGTCATGTGAAACAAGAATACACTTAAGGCATAAACATCCAACCAACAAATTCAAGGATCAAATTTGGTCATTCAATGACCAAAAATAGATCTATACAATGTCTCGATATATCTATGATTGTGGTGGATCATCAAAATTGAGCTTCTTCATAGAAACACTTGCGTCACTAAGTCTTTGCAAAAGAACAATTCAAATACTAAGCCATATATATTATCTCAAAATAAATAAATATTGGGCTGTAATTTATGACAGTTCAATTATTGATTACCTCATCTCTTTCTCATATGCTTGGGCAGAATGATAAACGAAATGGGCTCCATCTTGGGTGAGAGGGACTCCTAGAAAAATGGAGAGGTGGAGGAAGGATGGGAAGTGGTGAAGGGTCCTATAACAGGAAAAATAAATAATACAAAATACATTTTATAAACAAGAAATACTAAAAAATAAAAAATGCATGGACTACAAAGAAAATGCATACCACAACATGAGTTGGAACTCCTATGCTGGAGGGAGCCAAAACCATTGATGAATCAGTTTGGACCTTTTCCTATATGGTAAAATAGAAAATATGTTATAGGATCGAGAAATACTAGATAATGCAAAGAATGTATAGACTAGATAATACAAATTTGCATACTGAAGCCTCAGCTGGATCTCTTATGCTTGGGCTAAATGATAAATGAAATGGGCTCCATTATGGGTGAGAGGGACTCCTAGAAAAATGGAAAGGTAGAGGAAGGATGGGCAGTGGTGAAGGGTCCTATAACAAAAAAATAATACAAAAGACATGTTATAAACAAGAAATACTAAAACATAAAACATGTATGGACTAAAAATAAAATGCATACCGGAGCTAGATCCCCTGTGCTAGGCAAGGGATCCTTAGGAAGTGGAGAAGGATTCACCTCAACTGAGACAACTATGACCAATTCTTGTATGAAAATTCATAGAAAATGACATACTAATAAAGGAACATGATTTCTAAAATATTTTGAACAAAAAAGAATGCAATTGAAAGTAAATATGAAAATATATTACCTCCTCCCTCTCTTGAACATCAGCAGTGTCTGGGGAATTCATTAGTTTAGTGAAACCCATTTTATTCTACATGTATACAATAAACAAGTCAAGTGAATTCATCAATATAGACTACATTGAAATTTTCATAATACATTTCAACAAATATACTTAAATTGGACTTAATTACCTTTTTTTGTTTCAATGTCCCCGATGATTTCTTCCTCTTTCCTAATGACCTCGAGCTTGGTGGGGTAGGCTAACAAAAACAAAATTAACGTATGAGAAATAATATGATACCGCATGGGTTCAATTAAAACCATAAACAAGAGGTGTGAAAAATATGATACCACATAGCTCTCTAAGCCAAAGTCAATGGCATAAAGGGTGACATCCTCAATCTCAGAAATATGAGCCCCTCACAAGCCCTATAAAACACCAAATAAATATATAAGCAATAGTTTACGATGAAGATTATGATTCACTTGAATTCCACAAATGATTATGCTCCACAACTCTATTATATCACAAGTTTATAAACAAATTTTATGAACCATTATTAGAATATAAAATTTTTCTCTTCTTTCACACACAAGACTATTGTTTAACAAATTTTTAGTCACAGTTAGAGAAGAATGGCCTAGATTGTATTCGTGGGGGTCAGAGGTTAGGACCACTTTTACAGCAGGTAATAGGATTGTTGTAGCTTGGTAGTGAGTATGTATTAGTGTGTTTACCATTAGCATGGAGGTATTCAGAGTGATTTTAGGTTGATTGTTTACAGTGAGTATGTTTTAGTGTGTTTACCCTTCACATTTTTTTTCAAGTTTGAAGTGTTTCCACCACGGGAATTGGATAATATCTGGTGGAAAGCTTCTTTGTAATATGCTTTCAAAGATTCTGCAAGTTGTTTTTGTGTTGATGTAGGGAGATGACCATATGATCGAGCCCTAGGTGTATATCTCAATGTATGAACCAAATTTGAATATACATAAGTGTATAACTTCTAGAGAACCGAGCACCAAGGGCCCTAATTGTGGATTGGATGTTGTTTTGTGATTACCTAAGTGTTGCAATTGGTTTCAGAAGGAAACACTTCCATTTGCTAGCACTTGCATCAGAGTCGGTGGTATGGGAAGTGATGAAAATATTTGGGGTGCTTATGAACCTAGGGTGTATATGGGTTCTTGTCTATGGTGAAGATATAGACTAGTATATGGGGACTATCCTAGTATGACAGTGAGATGCCAGAGAGTAAATTTTACTGAACTAGCAAGTGAATGTGATTTGAGCAATATGATAAGGACCTTGTGATAAGTTGAGGGGTTCTTGGGGTGTCTTAGAAGTTATATGTTGGGATTCTTCAGAAGGCCATGGAGGTGTATTGAAGGATTAAGGATATTCATAATCAGTGAACAATCAGAGATTGTATTCATGATTTTGAACAAGAAATAAGAGTAAAAGAACAATGGTTGGATGTTCTGAATGATGTTCAAGGTTGATTTAGAAGCCAATAAGTGATTGGTTGGGGTATGAGTCTATGTATGAGTTCAACATTGGTTGAACTAAGTCTAAGGATGGAGGGCAGAAGTTCAAATCAATTTGAATTATGATGACTGGACAAGGAAGTGAATTCCTTGAGTTAAATAACATTATAAAAAATTCTTTGACCATAAAGCAATAGAAAAAAAACATACACTAAGTTACCACCATAAAAATTATTAAGATATGATATTTTGAAAACAATGTACTATTCTATTTTATGAATATTTATAAAACATTACCTTAGGTGTTTGAGCTACCAGTCTATGTCTACTAGAACAAGCACTACTTGGTGTGCTTGTACCACCAGCTGCACCCTACAATGCATATTATTCATGTATCAATTTATATTCTTCTATACCTAAAAATTCATTTACTTTTAATAGATTTAGGTAATTAATTAAAATAACATGTCAAAACACAAATTTAAACAAACTTGTGTCGGCTCTGTACCATACACCATTGACAATAGATAATCTATGAGGGCTACATCCTCAATAGTGGATGCCTGCCATCTTCTCCCACAATGTACACATGAATGGGATGTCAAACCATCTGCACTCGCCTGACTATCTACCCCATCACATATACCATTACAACTGATGCAGATATGCTCAATGGGCTGGGCTAACCATGCAAGTGTATCTGATGATAATGGAGCTCGCATGGGATGAGATGATCCTAATGGTGCATCTGATAACGATGGAGCTGGAGTGAGATGGGATGATCGTAATGGCACATCTAATGAAGATGGAGTTCGCACAGGCATAGATCCATCCTCTCCAACTAACTGAGTGCCATGTTGGATAATGACATCTGTCAATGATGCAACTGCATGAAGAGTCTGTATATCCATAGACTCCTTCACCACTAATGGGACCACAACATGGATGAGGCATTTTCTCATAGTACACATCCTCTCTTGTGGTCGGGTAATCCTATGTGCCCTAGGTTTATCCTATGCAAAGCCTCTCCCTCCACCTTGGAACTCATGAAAGTCAAAGTAATTCGGCTTCTCACCAAGGATAAACTCACAGTATAGCTTCCTAAAAAAATATAAAGGCACCTCATTATTATTACAAGGTGGTTGGTCAAATACCCTATACCACCTATCCCAAAAATATTATTTCATCCTCCTATGAGCACACCAATGTATAGGAAACCATTTTGTATTAACTTCTAGGGAATTGTTAGTATTAGGATCGGTAAAAAGGGCACATATGCCATGTTTTTATATGACTTTTATTTTCACATCCTCATATGATAAACCATAAGCATAATATGTATGACACCTATCCCTCAATGAACCCCATTTTGTCACCTCTTGAGACACCTCATTTGCGCTATTGGACATATTTTCTAATGTAGTGGCGAGGGTAGAGTGATGCTGAAGACCGGAAGCCTTCAACCTATTGAATAATACAATATTTTGTTGACTATTCTTGTTAAGGCATTGCACGAGGTCCTCTTGTGTTGCATTTACATGTTCTAATGGCACATGTGAAGGGTCTACGGGTGGCGGTGATTGTGGATGAGGAGAATTTTGAGGAGGGTTTACAGGTGGCGATGGTGGTGGATGAGGAGAATTTTGAGGAGGGTTTACTGTTGACAATGGTGGTGGAAGAGGAGGGTTTATCGGGGGTGATCTACCATTTATTTTTTCTCTTCTTGGATTGTTTGACCAATCTGATATAAAATTAATAAAAAAAGTAATAATAATAATATCATAACCTAATTTGATTAAAAAATGCCAAAAAAACACAACAAAACAACAAAAAAAAATACATACCATTCTTACGGGGCACCATTGCTTCAAAATGTGCAAATTGTTAACTTGAACCTTGTTTTCTTTAGAAATCAATCGGGTTCTTGGTGTTTGTTTCTCTCCTCTAGTATACTACTTTGCAGTTTAGGTGTTCGAAATGGCCTAAGCCATGGGCTTTGCAAAATAGTATATCTTTCTAATAACCTAATCGGGTTATTAGAAAATATAATATGTCTAATAACCCGATCGGGTTGCTAGAAACACCTTAGAACCTAATTAGGTTTTGAGAAAGGTAAAGTTTTTTAATATTATTGTCTAGACTTGGTTACCAAGCCTAGTACAATTTTGAAATTTGAATAACCCGATCGGGTTATATGAAATTTGAATTTTTTAAACCATGTGTCCAATTTTTTGGTCCACAACTTGGTGCACACACCCAGTAGCAGTAGTAGAGGTAATGTCCTCATCTAACTTCACAATGTGTATTTTATTCTTTGATCCCAATGGGCGTCCTCTTTTTTTGGATTTGGGGATATCATTTTTCCAATCAAAGTCATCATTGTCTGATCCAAGAGGCACTATGACTTCCATATAAACAATGGAATTAGGGTTCATGGAGGTAGAGATATGAGATGGGGATTGGTTTGTGGGGATAGATATCTGAGAATAGTTAGTAGTATCGGGGAGGATTTCCAAAATTTATTCATTATCTATCTCTTTAAAAACCTTCAGTGGGAGGTGTTGAACTTGGTTGTTATCAATGTTCAGGCTACTAGCTATAGGAGATGAAGAATCAATGGGGTAGCCACCAGTGGGAGAGATGACAAGTATATTCAGAGGATAAGATTGGGAAGAAATTTCATTCACGGTACCCTGCTTATTATCCTTCCTCCTCCTTTTGTTGGATTTTTTAATAACCATTTGAAAACCGTCGGGTTGAAGGTTGTCTGAAAAATGTTGCAAGCCTGCAAGAGTTACAAGTCGAGATTGGGTGTCCTATTGGGAAGGTGTGGGAGAAACCTCTTTAACATTAGGAGGTAACATCTGGGGCGTCGTAGAAGTCAAGGTTGAGTTCAAGACCATATTTGAATTCTTCGTGCTATGAGATACAAGGGAGTAAGATGGAAACACAGATTCAAACTTACTCTTAATGATGGGACACTCCTTTCTTAGGTGACCCTCCTTTTTACATAGGAAACATGCATTTAACCCTCCCAGAATTTCTATTGGTCAAGAATAGGATTCTTCAGAGATGTTAATTTCCAGAGCAGAAGGGATATCTATACCAAGATTTAATGAAACAAGTGCTCTGGCGTCCATGTGGGGAACAAGTCTGGTGGTATCATAGACTCTAATGACCTTTCCCGGTGGTTCAAGGAGATGGTGGAGAAATTGCCACAAAAAAGAAGGTAGTTTTTTCACAATGATCCAGCGTGGGGCCGAAAGAGCGACTACTTCCTCATGGAAAAATTTTGGCATCCATGCTAGGGCACAAAAAGATGTATTACCAATAGTCCAATATTTCCTTTTAGTGATGGCTTCCTATGATTTAGCATTCTTAAAAAAAAAAAAAAGTAATCCTTTTTGTATTTTCCTACAAAATGAAATATGGTGCCCTAGTTTTAAATTCCAATAGTTATGGAGCCAGTCATCTAAGAACTTTTGAGCAGGGATTTTATCGGGTTCAACTGCAGCAAAGAAAATAAAACAACTCTTTAATCTATTCTTTTCCTTCTCAATTTCGCAAGCCATTTCAAATTTTGAATAAATATAGAAGGATGCCAGAGCATTCGTAGAGCCCTTACCTCGTTTGCCTGCTTCATTAGGGCATGCAAGTTTGAACTTCGCACCAACACTGACTACGGAGGAGGAATTCGCCATTGCTTTTGAGAAAATTTTGAGTCGAGGAGATGAAGTCAGCGAGCCGTTAATTTGATTTAATGAGCTCGTCAAGATGGGCTCCATGGGAGCCCTAGGGGAATTAATGGAAGAGGGTATGATCTCTGCCAAAGGTCTGGGAGGAGAATGAAAAGACATAAAAAAAAAGAATGCATTAAACCATAACAAACACACCTGGCGATCATAGTAGGACACGCGTGCATTAAAAGTTGTGTAGTTGTAGAGCAAACACCTAGCAAACGCAAACTAAAGTTCACCAATTTGATATTTTTAGTTAATCTTAAATATATATTATTTTTAAATAGACATTATAATATAGTTTTGTATTTATAACTTGAAATTTATATATGATTTTTTTCCTTTATTTTAACCAATATATTTAGAACAAATAACAAAATTTATGTACACTCAAAATACAACTATTTTCATAGGGATTATTTCTTCATAATATTTTCTAGTGCATCATATATTTTTAGTATTTTTTAATTTTTCTTCTTGCTACCAAACTTATTTTGGTGCTAGTGACCAACTTTTAAAAATAAATTAAAAAAAGAGTTAAGCTATTATTATTTAAAACTAAACTTATATATTGTTTTTTGGTAAAACAGACCAAAAACAATGCAAACTTTGTAATAAGAGGACACTTCTAGTTGGACTAGTTTTGGTCCATATCTAATCTAATTGGACCAAAACATAATTAATTTATTGATTTGAAAATTGGACTCGCTACTAGGTTTTTTGTAGGCATGGTTGAATTTCACTTAATAAAACACATAAAGATGGAACTATCTAGCTAAAAAGAATTTGAAAAAATGTTTATTATTTGAAAAATATTTATTTTGGCCATTATTTTATGTTAAAAACACCTATCTAACTCAATCCATTTGGAAATCTTGATAGTCTCTAAATGAAAAGAGACTTCATTACAAACATAGTTAGATATCTTTTCTTTTTCTTCTATTTGGTTGCATAAATATATGAAATGTTAAAAGGGAATACTTATTTTTCTCCACGGGTCAAGAAAATAAGTTAGAGAGTTAACTTGTGCACTATGAAATAAAAATATTTGGAGCTTCACCAATATTCAAAAGGATTTTTAGGAATTGTTGATTACTTGAATAAATCTAAAATAGTAGATTTATTAGAATTGGTGAACCAATGATTTGTGAAGGCTCCATGTATAAACGAGGGAGATAGTGAATTTCAAATCACAACCAATTATATATGAGACTAGTGTGTGAAGGATATGGAGATCCTACTAGATACTAATAATTACTTTATAGTTGTCTTCTCATGCATGTTAGATAGACATAAGGATTTTGAGGGAGGTCCTTATTTATTTAACAAGATCCGGTTGTGTTGTCAAATCTTGGCACGCAGTGTTCAAATCATTAGAGGAGCTTCCTTATGGAGTCCCATTTTTGGTTCCATTTCCCAGGCTTCTACTTGAATTCTAGAAGAGTGATATTATGTATTCTATTTCTCTTTTTCTCGGTAAACTAGTTTGATCAACCATACAAACTGAGGACATGAAGATAATTTCTTCTGCTCAAATTTGTGTTAAAGTTTATTTAAATAACCCTTTACTAGATTCTATTGAAATGTGTTTGAAACTTCTTCTTGGATCCAAAAATTGGACTATGAGACCCTCTCCTTCAAATGTTGTATATGCCATGATTATGGACATTTGCAAAGGAAATGTCCTCAATTTGTCTCTAACACTCAAGATTTGTTAGCTCCTTCTAGTTCAACTCCTAGGAAGGATAAGGGGAAGACATGTGTGGCTGAAGTGAATGTGGATAAAAAAAGATTTGTTCCAGTGAATCCTTGAAATAAGGAAAGAGGATAAAATGGGCCTTGGAGGGATAGAAAAAATGAGGATACTTTTAACACATTTAAAGCTCTAGAGGGCCTTCTTCAAGAAGAAGGCATTCTATTTGATTTGTCCTTGGTTGATGGGACAAATGATGTGACAATGCTAGATGATGGAGGATAGGAGAATTCAAGTATTCCTACAAAGTTTGAAATAGGAAGGCAGATGGACATTGATGTTTTTCCTCAGATCCCAGATGGTCATGACTCTGGTAATGAGCTTCGCATGAGTAATGGACTAGGAATAGATTATATTTATCATCCAAAAAAGGAGGTTGTGGATCATAGAAAGAAAAATAGTGCTTCTTGAACTTTATGATTACTTAAGATACCCCTTAAGAATAGCTTTGTAGAGAAATTCTCTAAGGTAGGATGAAATAAAGATAAGGCGAAAGTGAAGTTAATTGGTAAGACATTGGTAGAATTTGGTTTTGTTAAGACCATTGATTCTAACTTTTCCCAACCTCATAAGTTATTTTCATCTCTATGAATGTGTGGGGTATAAATAGAATTCCTATAAAAATCTATTCATAGATTAATTGAATGCCATTATCATGATATAACCTATATTTAGGAAACTAGGCTGACAGTGGATGAGTTATTTAGCAGGGCTCCTCATGTCTATCCCCTTAAATCTAATGTTAAGGAGTGGGTTTTCATGGTAGTTTAGGAAGGTTTTCCTATTGCTGGAACACAAATTAGGTTGCCCCATTATGGTGGATTTCTAGTCGATCTTCCATTTCTATTGTTGTTTCTTTCTTTGAGATAGGGGAACTATGACTTTTCTGTAATATTTATTCCCCCATAGATCTTTTAGGTAACTCACATCTCTAGGATCACATTAAGTTTGTTCTCTCTATGGTTTCTTTCCTCCCTTGAATTATCACTGGTGATTTCAATTTGTTTACTCATTCGAAGGAAAAACATGACGGGTTAGCTAGACTTGATCCTTCTTCAAATTTTGTTAGAGATAATATTAACCTCTCGTACCTTATTGATGTGAAATTGACTAATTGTGTCTTCACGTGGAATAATAAGAGAAGTGGTGTTGAGGCTATTTCAAAGAGACTTGATATATTTCTAGTTTCCTTCTATTAGGTGAGTGATAGAAGGTCTACCAACTCATAAATTCTTGATTAGAGGCAATTCGAGCATTGGCTTCTCAAGTTTTCAGCTATCTCATATAAAATGTCCAAAAATCCCTCTTTCAATTTTAATTTATGTAGTTGCACGATCAGTATCTTCAAGATCTTATGAGTGTCTGGTAATATGAAGGAAGGCCTACTCATAGTAGGGCCATGTATACATTTGGGAAAATGATCCATCATGTGAAATATATACTCACTACGTGGACTAGACAATGTTTTCATAATTTGCACTCTTAGAGGATGGCTTCTCAATATAAGTTGGATAATGTTACCCAAGATTTGAGATCAAGGGATGAATCCTGATCTTATTAGGGAAGAGTCCTTGTCTCTTAAGGGGATAGAAGAGTGGTATTTGTGTGAAGATATTCTATATAAGAATAAGTCTCAAGTTGATTGACCTTAGGAAGGAGATAGAAACACATTCTTTTTTTCTTAATTCTCTTAAGGCTCGAAGATATGAAAACTCTATTACTTCTCTCATTTATTTGGAAGGGGCTTAACTCTCTTAAAGGGGAAATATTTCTAGGGAAGCCATTAGTTATTTCTCTAAGTTGTTCACCAAATATTATCCCATTGCTATGGAGGAGGAGAGGGCGATTTTAAACTATATTCCCTCACTGGTCTCCAAATAGATGAATTTTTCCCTCTTGTGACCCATCATGCTATCAGAATTGGAGGAAGTTGTCTTTCATATGAAAATAGGTAAAGCTCTTGGCCCATATAGGTTTTCGATTGAATTTTTTTAGGAATTCTTGGAGATCATAAAATTTGATCTTCTTGAAGTGGTTCATGAATCTCATAGGAACAAACAAAGGCTTAAGTCTATGAACTCTACTTTTTTGGCTCTTATTCCTATGAAGGATGGGGCTAATAGTTTGGATCATTTCATGCCTATTTTTTTGTGCAATGTGGTCTACAAGATTACTACTAAACTGATTGTTGAAAGGGTTAAGGAACCTCTTAGTACTTTGATTTCAAAGGAGCAAGGTGGTTTTGTTAGAGGGAGACATATTTTGGATGGAGTTGTGATAGGGATGAAGGTTATTTATTCTATGGAAACTTCCAAGGAAAAAAGGTTATTTTTACAAAACATTGATATGGCTAAAGCTTATGATTGGGTGAGTTAGGAATTCTTACAAAAAACCCTCTTGGCCTTTGGTTTTGGAGAGGATCTGGTTAATTGGGTTCTTAGTTGTGAAACTTCTACTTCCTTTTCTCTTCTTATAAATCAAGAACCTTTAGTGTTTTTAATTCCTATCAGGGGCTTCGATGAGGAGATCATTTATCCCCCTATTTATTAATTATCATGGTCAAGGGACTTAGCATATTTATCAAATATCAGGTGCATCAGGGTCTTCTTTAGGGATGGATTTGGAATAGTGATTTGCCTCCTTATTCTCTTCTTTAGTTTGTATATGACACAACTTTGATGGGTATGGTCAGAATCAATGAGGTTGTGAATTGTAGGAGAGTGCTAGATATCTACTTGAAGGCCTCAAGCCACATAATTAATGAAGAAAAATGTTCTTTGTATTTATTTAATACTCCTCATCTTATTCAAAGAGGGATTGTTAAGATCCTCAGATTTTAGATTGGTTCTCTCCCTTTGATGTACCTTGGGATCTCAATGTAGAGAATTTTTGTAGGGGATTTCGGACACATTTTAAAGTAAGATGGGTCACTGGACTCTTAGATGGATTTATTCTTCTTGGAGAGTGATTATCCTAAATATTGTGGTGTAGGCTCTCCCTATTTATAGATTCTTTGTCCAAGTTCCTCCCTCTATTTTTGTTAGGGATTTCGATGCTCTTTCTTGGTAGTTTGTATGGTTTGGTAATCTTCTTTCTCCTAAGTTTAGCTTAGATAAATGGGAATCTGTCTATACACCAAAGCATGTTGGGGGCCTTTGTATTTGGCCTAGTGGTCTTGTTGGCAAAGCCTTGGTGACCAATTTGTATTAGAGATGGTGTACGTGTCACAACCAGGATTGGGCCAAGATTATTACCCACAAGTATTTTTTTGGTGCTAATAGCCATCATGTGCGTTGACTTGTTTTGATAGGGAAAAGATCTTATATTTGGGACACTCTTAAAAAGTGTGCACAACTTATTAAGGAATGCATATTCTAGATTTGTAATAAGGGCTCTAATGCTCTCTTTAGGAAAGACTCTTGGGATGGTCACCCTCCTATTCTTTCTAGTTTCCCTCAGCTTCCTTCTCTTTGTGATATTTTTACTAATGTTGGATGGGTCAGGGCGGAAGATTTTCAAACCATTTAGCATGAGCATCATTCTTAGAATAGTTTTTGGAAAGATCCACATGAGTGTCCCTTGGGTGGTTTATTTGAGGATTGTATTAAGTTGGATTAAATCTTGGAGATAGTATTACACACTTCCCTTCAAGAAAGAGATATTTTGGCTTGGGTTCCTAACCCAAAAATGAAAATTTATGGTTGATGCAGGATATTATTTATTGGTTTGACATATTTTCATTGGTGGAAGAAGGTTTTATTATGGCTAGTTGTTCAAAGGAAATGCCTTACTTTGGAGAACCTTTGATGACATGGATTACAGGGTCCCTGTATCTATTTTCTTTGTAAGAGTGGTGAAGAATGCAACTCTCATTAATTATTTTAGTGCTGTTTCTATAGAGTTATATGGCATAGGTGGTGGTGGGCATGACATCATGTCTATATTCAGGTTACCTCCTTAGCTAAATTTTGGGAGAGTATGGGCATACCTCTAGTGAAGAAATCCTTTCTGCACGTGGCTTGGGTTGTTGGGCCTGCTCTCATTATTTGAAATATTTGGTTGGAAAGGAACCATAGGGTTTTATATGATACCAAAATAGGGAGTCCTCAGTTGTGGAAAAAGATAGTTTGTAGGTTCTATGAGACTATTTATGCAAAGTGTGATATATCTAAAAATGTGGACCCTAGTGATTATCCTATTGTGAGGAATTTGAGTGTGGGGGAGAGTAGTCGCGTATGCATTACTGGTGAAATATCCCATCTTACATTAAAAAAAAGGTTTTTAGAGATGGGAGGTGGATGCCTCCTCTAGGTGGTGTCTTGAAGATTATTAAAGATCGATCATCTCGTGGTAAGCCAGGGCATGTTGGTATGGGTGGCAGTGGTAGAGCTAATGATGAAGTTGTTATTTTTTCTTCTCTATTTACAAAGGACAACACTCTAATAATTTGATGGAGGTTCCTGCTATTAAGGTTTAAGTTGACAAAGGCATTTCTATAGGATGAAGGATGATTATCTGTGAGTCAGACTTTCAGATTGTTGTGTATATCTTGAACAAAAAGAATTTGGATGATGTTAGTTTGCAATTAGCCTCTGTGGTTCATCAGATTTTGAGTATGAATATCTCCTTAGAGTTTGTTTACTTTTTCCATATCCATAGAAACTGGCATAGAGTGGTTGATTTTCTCACCAAGTGGGCTTCAAAGAATGCTGATGGTTGGGAAATTGATGCGAGCGATTGTTTACAACCTGATTATCTTGAGAATTGATAGAGGTTAATATTGGAGGATAGGATTATGTATTGTTTGTGTTGGAGGTTTCTTTTGGGAACCTTTTATATTTTGTTTTTGTCTTGGTGGGCCTATGGCCTGTGCTTTGTATCTCTAATTTTATTTGAAAAAATATTTATCCACTTTTATAAATATAATTAGAGGTCATTGATAAAATAAATTCAATGAAATAAAACCAAATTGAATGTACTCAATCATTGTGAGAGACTTGAGCAAGAAGATTCCAAGCATAAGAATGTGTAATATATAGGGAAGATTTGATAGGTTGTAGATATTGGAGTTGTGAAATATTTGATAGACATGGATGCAAGATGTGTACACATCAAACATTGTGAAGGAATTATATGATATAATTTTATTTTATTTCATGGGATACAATGATTTAGAGAACATTTATAATTTATTCTAGAAACAATTTAAGAAACCTCAACTCAAATTAGAAAAATTCAAGCCAATATAATATGTATAAAATTAAAAACAAAAAGGAAGTATACAATTAAGCCACAACCATGGTTTGTGGATCAGGATTGAAAAACTTAAAGATCGTGTGTTCTCTCTAATCAATCCTCGCACACAAAGGTTAATTTAATTCCTTAGAGTTTTCAAATTGTAGATAAAAAATGCAAGTTGTTTACTACAATCTTCTCTGATATTCATCCAATATTTCAACAAATCAGAACGAATGGTTTTTAAAATTTTGGAAAACCATCAATAAGTGTATGCATGTTTAATACAATAATTTACCAAAATAATAACATAGTGTGTAATGTACAAAAATTAAAATAAAAATGGATACAAATACCTCATCAAATATGAAGTTCGCTATCTATGTCTGTTCCACTTCTAAAAGTGATTGAATATTCAACATTTTAATAGAAATTACTATTTGTAAAAATAAAAAAAGATTTGTGTTTGATAAAATAAAAAGTGAAAAAAAAAGAAAGAAATGGCTATAGATACCTGATCAAATATGTAGTTTTCTAATGTGTGTTTGATTCACTTTTGAAAGTGATATTGAATACTCAACATTTCAGTAGAACTCAATATTTGGGACAATCGAAAGATTTGTGTTTGAAAAATAATAAAATAAAATGTGTAAAATGTATAATAGATAGGATTGAAGGTTTAAAAGCACAAAGACGTTATTGGAGTGTAGGTGAATCTTATTATTTCATGTTTTAAAAGAAAAAAACATGATTAGTGTATTTTTATGTAAATCTTAAATTCTTATTTTAAAAGCAAAAAATTGACAAACATTTTTTTATGTTTCATTCATTTCTTATTCAATAACATAGATAATTAATTATAATATCTTTTATTAGCATTTATTTTCTTTTTTAATTATTTTTTGAAACATTAAAAATGAAAGAATAATAAAAGAAGATAATATTCAAAGATATTCCTTTAAAAAGAAAATAATAAAAAATAGATTCACATTTTTTCCTTAGCAATAATATTTAAATACATATAATTTTTAGGTTTTTAAGAAATGCAAAATCATTAAAATCTCATCTACCGAAATTGAAAAGAATGTTTGATTAGTAATTTTATGATCTGCTAGAATGTATTGAATGCTAACAAGGTGGCAGATGTTGGCTTTTCCTAAGGCTAGCGCGATACATGCCAAATTTATTGTGCATTCACAACAACGGAATGTTGGTAGTACACATTCCTTGACATGCAACCAAATTGCATGGTTTTTCTTGGCTTTGATAGAGATAGGTGGTTATGAGGTGTGAGATAAAGTGGGGTTCCATGGAAACAAACTTCTTGTGGCACACAAATGAAGACATTGTTGTATTATTCTACATGTGGGGGCTACATTTCTCACCAAAGGAAGATGTCAAGCACATCATGAAGAGCTGTATGTTTCTAAAATGTTGCGTAGGCATGGACAAAATATTGTAGTGTGTTGTTATGGGCTATAAATTTATATCTGCATGCGGAGAGTGGCTCGACTACCTTGCAATTCCATAGATTGTGCACCCTTTCTTGTTTCATAGAGGTCTTTGGAATAACATCAAACACAAAATGGACATGAGGAGAGCTTGGGCCCTAATTTTTGACTTTGTTCAAGATTGGGATTTGGAGCTGGTTGCAGGGCTACCCTGAAGACAAATGAGCATTGATATTTTTCGCTTGAAGCTGGTTGATTTCTAGGAAGATATCAATGCACGAGGAGGGCATGGAGAAAAAAAATAATCTTAGTAGGGGACGAAGCCAAGGAAGGAGTCGTGGATGTGCTAAGGATACTTGAGGGTGTGGCTGTCATGGATGCGTTGGAAGGGGACTTGGACTTGCCCGTGGAAGAGGTATGTGAAGGAGACGCAAGCATGGACACAATGGAGGTGCCAAGGTGAGAGTTGGACAACTAGACGATGTTGGTAGCTCAAGGGGCCAAAACCCTATGTGTTCAAAAAGGACTTAAGTTTTTTTGTTGAAATTCATTTTATTTTTTTGATGGGTAACTCGTAGAACATTCCTGTTCATAGGAATTTTGAAAATATGTATAAAGTTTTTATAATTTTTTTTTAATATGGGCTAGGTTATGGTGGATTTGCAAGGCAAAATCTAGACAACTTTTGTAGTTTGGGTAGATGTTAAAACATGGTATTGGGTGGGAAACCTTTGTTTCAGTTACATAAATTCAAAATAAAATTTAATTCTTTTTCTATTTTTTAAATATTACAAAGCTAGAATATCCTAATAAAAGAAGATAACATTAAAAGATATTCTTATAAAAAGTATAAATAGTAAAATATGATTTTTTTCTTTTATGCTCATTCTTTTTCTTAATAATAATATTTAAATATATATTTTATTTATTTTTTAAGGAATGCATAATCATTACAATTTCTTTTGATCTCTAAAATTAGTTTGAGAGATTTTATAGCTAGTAAGTTGATTGAAAAATGAGCATATTTAACGTAGGCATGAAAGACTAATTTTTAATTACCATTCCTCTTCTAATTATTTTTTCTAAAATAGAGAATTATTGTTGGTGGATGAAAATGAATTAAACACACTAAATACCTTAAAATATAAAATATTGAATTTTTTCAAACTATCAATAGTCTACTCAACTATTTCATAGATTATGTGTTTACATGATTTGATCAATTGATGGCCTGATGAGATGATGATTAATGCATTATAAATGTTGGAATAATAATTTACCTTTTTCCATAAAGAGTCACATGAGGAAAAATACATGTGCAAGTATTTTGCGTAAGCTAAATCTACATGTTCTAAATATGTATCGTAAATGAATTTGTAATTTTTGCATGACAAGTTTCTAAATTTTGTAGAATTCAAGCTTCATTTGTAAGAACTCTATGGAATGGATTTTCATTTTTGATTTATGTTCAGTTAATTTTTAATCTTGAAATCAAAAAATTCATGTAATCTTCCAATTCAAAATTAATAATTAATGCATGTATTGTTTTGTTTTCCTTATTATCTAAAGATCTTAGACATTCAAAAGACTATTTAAGAACCTAATTTGATATGCAAAAATAATTTTTTAAAATTCTAAAAGAAATTTATCTCTAGTAAATTTTTATTTTTTTGGAGAAATCAATATTGCAAAGCTCTCCTTTAATTTCAGGCACAAATAGAGAGCTTCGTAGTCTTAAAATATGGTAGTTCAATTTATTTTTTTCATGGATATAATAAATTAGACAAAATAGTTTTGTATTGCATGAATCTATTATTAACATAGAACTACTTTTAGCTTGTACCCATTGAAAGAATCTAAGACTGCTATAAAAGAAGCAGTTGTATTCAATTTGTGATCATTACCAATACATAAAAGGATGTATATTTGTGTTTTTGTGTTCTTTGATGGAAGAGAGGGAGAAAAAAATAACAAAAAGAGTAGAGAGAAAATTACACAAAGATAAAGATTTTTTTTAATATATTTATATACTTTAGTTTCATCCAAAAATTGATCTATGATTCAAATACGTAGGGTTGTTGTTTTTTACTTATGCACAAAATATATTCAAAATATAGTCCCATTCATATGTTGGTAGAAAACAAATACTACACTCCATACTTCATTTTCTGCCAAGTTTTCTATTATTTTCTTACAAAGAGTTTGTCCTTTCTTTGTGACTGTTGTTACAAGATAAATGCTAATTTATTGTTCCTTTCCACACATTATTCTCTATAAAACCGCCTCCTACACTATTTGTATAAACCTAGAAAGTATACAATAAAATAAAATATATTAAATGTATTTGACATCTATTTTACATCCATCATAAGGATTTTTTGTCCAAATTGTCCTATTGGAAGCATAATTGACTGATGAAAGGAGGAATTTGAAGTAAATGCTAAGAGATATGAAAATGACACAAGGCAATTTGCAGGTGCAAGTGAAGCTACTTGGTGAGACATTGGAAGAATATGGTTTTGTTAAGACTTGATTCTCACTTTTTCCAATCTCATAAATGATTGTAATCTCTTGGAATATGTGGGGTATGAATAACATCACCAAAAAAAATCTATTCATAGATTAATTGAATCTAATGCTCCTAATACAGTATTTATTCTGTAAACTAAGCTGATAGTGGATGGTTTATTTAGCAGGACTACTCATGTCTAGCCCGTTGTCCACTAGAAAGGAGTGGGTTCTCATGGTATTTTAGGATTGGTTGCCTATTGCTGGAAACCAAATAAGGTTTCCTTGTTATGGTGAATTTCTATCCGCTCTTCCATTTCTATGGTTGTTTCTAGCTTTGAGACAGGGGAACTGTGCCTTTTCTCTAATATTTATGCTCCCATAGATCTTTTGGGTAAGTCAAATATTTGGAATCACATTAATTTTATTCCCTCTCTATTTCCTTTCCTCCATTGAATTTTTTCTAGTGATTTTAATGTTGTTACTAGTTTGGAGGAAAAACATGGTGGGTTAGCCAGACTTGATCTGATGCAGTCAATCTCGAAGGATCCAATAAAGAACTGTCCAAACTTGATGCATAGAACAAGACAACAATAGAAACTCAACAAACCTGAGATATAACAACTTATATCAGTTTATATTTACTTTCATATTTAGATACATGCAACATGTTGGGCTTTAAGGCCTTCTTAGTTAGGGCCAAAACAACAAAAGAATCAACAAGATATCACAGGATCCAACACTCCCTGATCTACTCTATAGATAAATGGAAGAAAACTAGATCTAAAATTATTCTTGCAAGCCTCCAAGAAATATGCTATTTCTATCTACCCACTTACAACTATCTGCAACCACTTACAATCTTTCAGCTTATCATCTTTCTATTCACTGTCTATCTCCTCATGTCTCCCTCTTTTCTAAACATCAACCTAGACTCTCTTTTATACAAACTTTCCACAAGTTAGCATTATAAATGAAATAACATAATAAAACACAAGTCATCATCAAGAAACACACAACCAACATGTTATCCATCATTCATCCTCCAAGGGTCATTAAATCTACATAGGAAAGTCAACCAAACAAGATATAGGTCCTCACATCCCCCAAGAAACCACAAATTAAATGCACCAATTGGCTAGCCCAACAGATAGGATAAACCCCGTTAGTGATCAAGAACAACAAAAACATACTACTCGGCGAGAGGCACAATCGAGACAAGCTCCACCGAATAAACACATTTGAGCAACAAAAAATACCAAACACCACATGGTAACTGTGTTCGAGCAACTAGTCACTGAGACCAAGCCATAAGAAATCTAGCTAACAGGTAACTGAGAACTCCAATAAGGAAACTCCAAAGAAGTTACTGACCAAATTAACAAGCTCCCAAATAACAAATCACCATTAAACTAAAACATGTTTTTGGTGACACGAGATTGCCAACTACCCCAGGATGCTCCTACATCAGACAACCCATGTGCAAAAAGATGTTCTTAGTAGCTGGATGAACATTTATTGGGATTCAACACATAGATCCCAAAATTATTCTTGATATACATGTCCTCCAATCTCTCAACCAACACACCCTTCCCTCAATTCTTATTCTTCTTCCTTTTCCCACTAGTACTCTATGATGTACCTTCAAATCTATGAATCTGAGTGTCTGCACCAACCCCTACAACCATCTCAGATATGTTACCAATCCTCAAGTTCCTCCTTCCTTTGCCTTCAACCTTCAAAGGAATCAAAATAGACTTATGTCTTTAAAGATAGTAATCAAGTTTCTTTTACAATCATGAATAGCCTCTCTATCATACTGCCAGGGTCTCCCAAGTAAAAAATGACAAGAACTCATCTACAAAATGTCACAAAATACTTCATCTCGATAAGTATTAATGTAAAAAATCACCATGCACTTCTCTTTAACCTCTACTGCATGACCTTCTTGCATATAACTTATCCTATAAGGACAAGGATGCCTCAACCTTTTCAAACCAACTTTATGGACCATCTCCTCAGCAACTAGGTTTTCAGTACTTCCTCCATCAACAATTACCTTACAACATTTAACACCAAGCTTGCACACAATCCTAAACAAGTTCTTCCTCTAAAAAGAATCAGCTTTCTTTGAGGGAAACACAGTTCCCCTAAGAAAGAGAGTCACACCTGCTATCTCAGGTTCATTCTTAGTAACCTCATTCACCACAACATTTCGGTGACTACCGACCTTCCTATCTGCATGGGGACTTTCAAATGAATGATGTCCTTCTTCACCATAGTTAAAAAACACACCTCAGAATACACCTCTACATGTCTTTGTCCTTGGTTCAATAGGTTTCAGTTCATCTTCAACTTTCAGTTTATCCTTCACTGACGCTTCTTGCTTCTCTTTCCCTTGGGATTTACCATGATGTCTTCTCTTCAACCTATCTTCTACCTTCAATGCATATTGATAAGCATCATCTACCAATTCAATCTTCAACATACCAATCTCATCTTTTATATTGAATCTCAAACCATTGACATACCTTGCCACCTTTTCCTTATAAATTTCTCAATTCCCAAACCAAATAGTCAATGTGTAGAAGTCCTCAGTATAATATTCCACTATCATCTCATTGTGTTTCAGATTCTACAATTTCTTAAACAACTCAAGTTCATAATTGATAGGAATGAACTTAGCCTTCATATTTGTCACCATCAACCTCCATCGATTGATCTTCATCTCACCTTCCTCTTCTCGGTACATCTTCAACTCTTTCCACCATAGAGAAGCACGTGATTTTAAAAATAGTATGTGTTAACCTCACTCTAAGTGGATCTTTAATTTCTTCCAGCTCAAAGTAGTCTTCTAACTCCCTGATCCAATCAATCAGAACCTTGGGTCTAAATGTACCTAAAAAATTGGACACCTCCATTAGGTAATTTGTACTCAACCAAGCTCTAGATCTCTTCAACCAATCATATCTTTCTCCTCCAGATCTCTCCATCCGATTGGCTCTTTCATATCCACTAGATCCAAGATCCTCAAAGTCTTCTGCAACTTCTTCTTAACCATCCTCCATTCTCTAACCTCTATGTAATCCAAAATTTCTGATAGTTTCTATGATTTAATTCTTCATTTCTTCCATTTCATATATAAATCTTTCTGTTATCCTCGTTTCCAATTCCTTAGAAATATCTGAAATCTCCCTAGGGTACAATATTCTTGAAGGCATCTGTCTAGATCTTCCAAAACCCTAATCTCCACAAGCAATAAACCAGCTCTGATACCACTTGATGAAGTCATGCTTGGAGAATCCAATAAAGGATTGTCCAAACTTGATGCATAGAACAAGACAGCTCAACGAAAAATCAACAGTTCACAGAGATATAACAACTTATATCAATTTATATTTACTTTAAGATTCAATTACATACAATATGTCAGGATGTAAGGCCTTCTCGGTTAGGGCCAAAACAACAAAAACATCAACAAGATCTCGAGGGATCCAACACTACCTGATCTACTCTATAGCTAAGTGGAAGAAATCCAGATCTAAACTTGTGCTCACAAGCCTCCAAGCAATATGCTATTTCTCTCTACTCAGTTACAACTATCTGTAACCGCTTACAATATTTTATCTTATTAGCTTACTAGATTCACTATCTATCTCCTTTTGTCTCCCTTTTTTCTAAGCATCAACCTATACTCACTTTTATACAAACTTGCCACAAGTCAGCATTACAAATAGAATAACATAATAAACCACAAGTTGGCATTGATGAACACACAACAAACATGTTATCCATCATTCAGCCTCCAACGGTCATCAAATATGCATAGGAGAGTGAACCAAACAAGATATAGGTCCTCACATCCCTCCACACAACTACAAATTAAATGCACTAGTCGACCAACCCAACAGATAGTATAAACCCCATCGGTGATCAAGAACACCGAAAACAAGCCACTTGGTGAGAGGCACAACTGAGTCAATCTCCACTAAACACACACCACCAAGAAACACAAAATACAAAACACCACTCGGTAACCAAGACCAAGAAACCAACCACCGAGACTGATCCATAAGAAACCGAGCCAATAGGTAATCAAGCACTCCAACAAAGAAACTCCAAAGCAATTACCGACCAGATTACCGAGCTCTGAAACAAAAAATCAACATTCAAACAAAACATATTTTTAGTGACATAGGATTGCCAACTACCCTCAGATTCTCATGCATCATGATCCTTCTTCAAATTTTCTAAGAGATAATATTGACCTCATGTACCTGATTTATGTGAAACATACTAATGGTTTTTTCATATGGAATAATAGGAGAAGAGATGTTGATGCTATTTTAGAGAGACTTAATAGATTTCTAGTTTCTTTATATTAGGTGAGTGATAGGTGGTCCACCAACTTAGAAATTATTAATTGGAGGGGATCTGATCATTGTCCTCTTAAGTTTTCAGCTATCTCATCTAAAATTTCCAAAAATCCCTCTTTCAAATTTTAATTGATCTAGTTGTAGGGTCAGTGTCTTCTGAATCTTATGAGTGTCTAGTGGTATGAAGAAAGGCTTTCTCATCCTAGGGCCATGTATCCAATTGGGAAAAGCATCCATCATGTGAAATACAGACTCAAGAGGTCTAATAGATAATGTTTTTGTAATTTTCACTCTTAGAGGATGAGTACTCAATATAAGTTGGATATTGTTACTGTATAGGGTCTGATTCTATATACTCAAACGTGGGTTAGTAGCATTGATTTGCAATGAAAGAATTCAATCAAAATACTAAGGCCAAACATATGAAAAATAAAATTGCAAGCATCAGAGAGGAAAACAAACAAATGAAAACCATAATGCTTGAAGCTTCTATTGCTTCTCTCTACTCCTTCTGAAATGTTGTCTCAATGATGCTAAGTACTGGAATCGGTAATATCTATGAATTTTGAGTGTTGAGAAAATAAGATCAATATGATAATGATTTCAATCTATGCTTCATACAAGAATCCTGCAGAGTAATTACGCACAATTATTCAAAATCCATACCTCCTTCAAATGATTGAGAAGGGTTGATTATATAGAACTGGAAATGATTTGGATGGATGAGATCAATCCCAGAAACTTGAGAATGGATGGCTAAGATCAAAAGTAACCGAAGAAGCAATCAGTAAACTCCACCTCTTAATTGAAGAGAGGAGGGGATGGTTTAGTCAACTGAAGAGCTGATTGTGAGTTACCTTTTTGGAACTGAATAAAAGGTGGAATGATTTATGGAATCACAAAGATAGCACATGAGTTACCTTTTTGAACTTAAGAGTTGATTGTGATTTACCTCTTTGAACTAAAAAGTTTATTGCGAGTTACCTCTTGGAACTGAAGAGTTGATTTATTTGAGTATTTATTTAATATTAGAAAATAAAATACTCAAACATGAGATCATTCAATTCTATTTTGAATTAAAATAGAATATTTGAGCGAAATTAAATGTCTTTAATGAAATTAATTTAATTATAAGAATAAATTAATAAGTTTAAATATTTTAAATTTAAAATTTAGGAAATTGAATTGAATTAATTAATAAAGAATTATTCATTAAGTGTTTAATAATTAAATAAAATTAATTATTTAATTAATTTTGGGGAAATGATTAAATGATTAGATGATTGGATTTAGATGAAATAAGATGATTAATAAATGATTTAAAAACTTTTAACTACTAGAGGGAAATTAGTAATTAAATCCGAGGATGCAAGTCTCTCCATTTTAGGGTGTCTACATTTGTCCCTCTTTGATACAATGTGATTCATTATATTATGTCAAAGAATTTTTAGATTTGATCCTACCCCATCTTGCCCGATGGAACTCAACAGTTGGTTTATTTGAGTATTTATTTAATTTTAGAAATCAAAATACTCAAACATGAGATAATTCAATTCTATTTTGATTTAAAATAGAATATTTGGGTGAAATTAAATTAATTTAATGAAATTAATTTAATTAGGAGAATAAATTAATAAGTTTAAATATTTTGAAATTAAATTTTAAGAACTTAAATTTAATTAATTAATAAAGATTAATTAATTAAGGATTGATTAATTAAATGAAATTAATTATTTAATTAATTTTGTGGAAATGATTAAATGATTAGATGATTGGATTTAGATGAAATAAAATGATTAAAAAATCATTAATTAATAGAGTAAAATTAGTAATTAGATATAAAGATGCAAGTCTGTCCATTTTAGAGTATCTACATTTTCCCCTCTTTGATACAATGTGATTCATCACATTGTATCATAGAATTTTCAGATTTGATCCTGCCCCAGCTTGCCCCATTGACAATAGGTGGACTATATGCCTCCTCAACAAATTAAGCAAAGAAAATGTGTCAGATGAGAATTAATTTATTGATAATGTTCAATCACTATGTGATGAAGATGATGAATGCATTACTATCTTAGTTGTGATGTTATTGATGATGGTTGCATTGATTATATGGTCTAATATGTATGATGTATGCACGTGGTTTATTTTCTCTTTTTCTCTGCAATAAATGAATGCAAAACTAATATGCATAATGTGTCTGAGTACATGCATGTGTGAGTTAGAAGAAAGTTAGTGAGAATTTAGTTTTGGAAAAGAATGAATGAATGATTGATGAAACCAAGTCATTGTCGTACATTCCAATTTTATTCATGATTGCACCTTATTATAAAAAGGAAGAGAGTAAATGCACCCATATATTGTCAATCTAGATACCGATATAATCTCTAATAACAACAAGAAGATAAAAGATAAGGAATGTTCAAAAAACATTCATAATAGTGGAACTGCGTGACTACCAGATGCATGATGACTCCTATCACATTTATCCAGAATTATCATTGCCCTAGAATTGAATTGAAACACTTCAAAAATAGGAAACAAAGAAAACAATATTATGATCCTTCATAGCCAATCTCACCACTCAGTGGTATCCTTGAGGAGCATAAGAACACAATCGCAAAAGATAAATTGTCAACAAACTGACATGACTGACCTAGTCAACAATTTACTGTTACTTGATTGGTTTGGTTTTGATGTTTGATTATGGATATCTTTGGTTGGAGGAATGGATGACTCATATAAGACTGATTTGTTTGGTTTTGAGTACATTCGTCACTATCTAAGACAATTGATAGTTTGATTGATGATTGATTGAATCATTTGATTGATGACAAATTGGATTGTTGATAAAGATAAGTCATATGTGTCCACTTCTGATTTGTGAAGCTCATAGTTTTGACATTTGATTGATTGTTTGATCATCATTTTCTTGTTGATGATAGAGATGATCTATTGTTGATTTTTTTACAACATTTGATTTTTTTGATGATTGATTTCTTCAGGAAATTTTTCTCTTTTTGGAATTTTGATGACATTAGAATTTTAAAATTTTTTCAGGACTTTTTAAAAAAAAAAGATTTTTTTAAGACATTTTAAGATTCCCCCTATTTTGGTAAGCTAGTGTAAGCCATGGATAATCGTGATGTGTCAAAGGTGATTGTGCTTATGAAATAGCTCAATGTACTCAATCTTGCATATGGGGAGTACAAGCTTAATATTTTTTCATTTAATGATGGCAAAGCGAGACCATAACACTTGGCACTTGTTTACCAAGTTTTCACCAAGGTACGTGTCAAATAGTGTATGCTTGCCAGGTTTTCATAGAGAAATTTTTTTTCTCTTTTTTTTTGTATTGTTTTTTTTGTCACTAAGGCACCTATTTGACAAGTTTTCACCAAGATAACTTTTTTTTAATATTTTTTTGATTTTTTTTGTATTTTTTAGGATCTTTAGATATTCACTCTTGACCTTGAGAACTCAGGTGTAGAATCTTTTGAGGTGCATGTTGTTGATATAACCAGGGATCTCATCTCCTTCTTGAGTTTCCAATTGATATGCCCCACTATTTCATGATGTGATGATGACATATGGTCCTATCCAATTAGGATCAAACTTTCTAGGCCTAATTCTTTCTCCTTGATTCTTCTAATTTTCCATGAGGATGAGATCTCATACCTAAAAGGTACCTGGCCTGAATTTCTTCTAAGGAAATTATGATAGCCTTGTAAGTGATTCATTTCATTTTGGTGTTTCTCATCTAGCAATTCCAGTTCACCGAGTCTAGCAACTATGTAGGCTTCACCTGATATGATATTCTTCAGTGATATTGTGAGGGATGGGATTTTAGTTTTGAGGGGTAGAACCACCTCTGATCCATAAACCCAGGAGAATGGATTTTCTCTGGTAGGTGTTCTCACACTTTTTTGTATGCCCATAATGTGGAACTAAGCTGCATATGCAAGTCTTGACTAGATTCATTGATTGTTTACTTCAAGATCTTAAGGACTACTTTGTTAGTGGCTTTAGCTTGTCCATTTCTTTGGGGGTAGTAAAATGAAGAGAAAAATTATTTTATTTGGAGCATCTCATAGAGATCTTAAACATCTATGTTTTGGAATGGTGTACCATGATCAGTAAGTATGGTTTGAGGGATCCCATACCGACAGACTATGTAATTTAGTATTAATATGGAGATCTGCTTGCCAGTAATATATATAAGAGGAATTGCTTCCACCCATTTGGTAAATTATTATGTTGCTGCAATTATGTATTTATGATCATTAGAGGAACTAGGTGTTCTTAATCTCTAAGTTATATTGATGATTAGTGACCAACACTTAGTCATCTCATTAGGCAGTTTTAGTTGGCTATCACTTTGGCCGACCTAAAACTATGTAAGGTCGAGCAACATTGTTGAGTAGTATTTAGTATGCCTAGTTACATTGCCGCACTGAGTTACATTGCCGAGCTGAGTAGAGATGGAGATGTTGAATTCTGAGCAACAGACAATCAAGTGCCGAGCAGAATAGTTTTTGTATATTTGTTAGGAATGATACAAACTTCAAGGATAAGTTATCCGACCGACTTGTATAAGCTTTTTGGGCTGACATTGTGTGCATTTAATATTTTTATATGAAGTTAGTTATGCATTTAATTGTTTTATCCTATGCATGACCCATTTTAATACATTAATTGTAATACCATCATGGTATGGATATCATATCCTGATCATTGATCTAGATCTCACTATCAGATCTGAACAGGTATATTAGATTGCTTCTAAACCCTATTTTTTATATGTGTATGTATGGTGTGTGGCGACTGCATTTTGAAGTGAAATGCACAAAGGGTTATTTTGTTAAGAAGAAGAGATCAAGCAGAGCATAACACAGTGAAAATCAGAGTAAAGATATATCAGATTATAAGATCAGAAGAGATACTAAAAAGAGGAGATCCATCATCAGCATTAGAGTGCATATAAAAGGATCAATACTTGAGACTTTTTAATCATTGTATCAGGTGAAAATCTCTTAATAGAGTGGTTTTAGCAGGCCTTTATTTATCTCTTAATAGAGTGCTTACTTCATTGTAAGTTTAAATCCTTTAACAAGGTAGATTGTAATGATCTAAAGCTTTTAACAGAGCAAACCTTTAACAGGGTAGATTACATTTTGTAATCAAACATTGTAACCTTAATAGGTACACTTTATTGCTGTAGTAGTGGAGACTTTTGTGGGTGTCATCCCCACCCCAGTTTTACCTATTTGAGTTTTTGGGTTACCAAGTTATTGTGTTATGTGTTACTTATTTCATGGTGTGGATGCTATCTGAGATTACATTAGATTCATTTATGTTTGAATGTGGATCAGTTTGTTTTAAGTGTTTAATTTTATAGATCTGATTCACCCCCCCCCCCCCCCCCCCCTCTTAGTATCTTGATTTCCCATTATTGTATTTCCAACAATTGGTATTAGAGCTAGAGTTATCTAAAAGGTTATAATCAGCTTGAGAATCAAGATCTTGAAATGGAGATCTACAAGATGGGTAAAGTCATTGAGAATCAAAAGATTGATGTTCAGCTAGCACTCCAACAGCTTGAGACTGCAAGACAAGAGTTAAGGAAGTCCTTGAATGTAAGGAAAGATTTGGCCAAACAAATGAATGACACTCATTATCAGGAAGAGGACACCACAAATATATTTCAGAATGGAGACTATACTAAGAGCGAAGCCGCAATAGCAGATCTATTGGACAAGAACAGTGCACTATGTAAAGAAGTCAAAATTTTGAAAAAGGAACGAGAAGCCCAATCAATAAGAATGTGTGAAGTTGTTGAACAGAAAAAGAAAGCTGAAGATGACAAGGCTATGGCAGAAGAAGACAAGAGAATGCAGACTACCAGACTTGATGAAAGAACACATGATGTGCAAACAATAACAGTCAATCAAGTGGACATGGAAAATCAACTACTACTTGTGAATCAGGAGATTAGCAGGAAAGACTTGGAGATTGTTAATCTTAGATCTGAGAATAGCCAATTGAAAGATGAATTGAGATCTGAGAAAGAAATCAATAATAGAGTGAATGATCTAAGTGTAGCTATGAGCTACTTTGAACAACTAGTGGAAGCATCAAGAAGACCTAAAGATTCTTCTGGATTAGGTCACATTGAACAACATACAACCACTGAACATGGAGAATCATCTTAGGTGAAAGAAAGAATGCAAAGCCGAGAAACAAGAAACCTATTTGTCACCACTATGGAAAACTAGGTCATACATAAAACATTTGCCAAAGCAAGAATGGTAAGTCCAATCCAAAAACTAACTTTAATGGTTATTGCTTTAACTGTAATAAGTTTGGACATCAAGCACATGAATGTAAGGCAAAGGTAAGAAAAACACCTAGACTCAATGGTAATTGCTATAATTGTCACAAATATGGTCATAGATCACAAGATTGCAGATCCAAAGGTAAACAACAGTGGACATCAAAGGTACAAGAGAAATCACCAAGGAAAGGCAATCATTACAATTGGGATTACAATACATGGCATAGTTTTCATTACTGTGGTGAGTACGGACATGTTCCAGAAAACTCCATAAGGACACATTTCAGAGGAAATTCCAAAAGTTGGATGAATGGAAGCTTAGTTTGTCATAGTTGTCTGAAAATTGGTCATACAAGAAAAGATTGCAAGACTAGAATACCAGCTCCTACAGTTGAGCAAATTAGGGAACAGATGAACAAGACATGGGTTAAGAAGTCTGAACCATGTAGCAGTGAAGTTAATGAAGCCAAGGTCACCCAATGCAATGGATCAGGTGATCACATCATCTCCAACCAAGAGAATGAGGTATGTAAGGAACTGTATTTAACAATTCTTATCTTACATCAGTCCCTAACATAAAATGTACAAAAGTCCATATTTGCATATGCTAAGATGCACCAGGACATATCTTTGAAGACAAATGCCAAGATGAGTCAATTGGACTAATAGGTGTTGAGAACTATTCATGGAAACTAAAGATGAGTTCTTTAGTGGAGTGCCAAGTTTTGTTGGCCAAGTGAAATTTTGTGAAGGCTGATTGTAGTGAGCCGAGTGGGATGCAAGTTGTGTTAAGGCCAAGGACAGCTGGCTTGCACTAACTCAATGGGAAGAAAATTCAATGATCACCTACTTTTACCCTTTGAGCTTATAAAGGATGAACAATCAATATTTCATTTTTACCTTGTGATTTTACTATTTACAGAGCGATTGAAGCGATTTGCATAATTGATCTTAATAGAGCTAGGAACGAAGATTTCATCAGTGTGCCATTGGCAATCTTAAAGTGAATAGTGAATAGAGAATAGTGCAAAGCATCACTTGCCGAGGTATTCTGTTTTCCATCTCTTAAACCCTAAATTTCAGAATTATTGCTGCAATTTCTTCCGCACCAGCCAAGAGTATCGAGGTAGAACAAGAACAAATTCAGTTAATCTGGAGTGATGAATGTGAACCTCTCAACTTTCGAGCCATCCTTGAAAGTGCAATACAAAGTGATTTAACGGGATCCCTCTCATCCATTCCTCCCAAGGTATTCATGATTCATGATGTTTGATCATGTTATATGGTTAAAATTGGAGAAGTAGGAGATAATGAATTGAGGAAATCCTACAGTAAACTGTGTGAAAATGGAGTTCTGAAGGTAGAATTCAAACACTTAGCCAAAAAAGGGTTAACTCATGCCCTAGATTTTCCCCAAGGTTTCAAAGATGAATGGATCAAAGTTATCCTTAGTAGAGTTCATGACATGAGAATGTGACTAGACAATGGACCAGTCAAGATCACCAGAAGCATGATTCATCGAGTGACTGGATATCCTGTAGTGAATGGAAAGTGAACCATTTGGGATAACAATAAAGAGGAAATTACATTGAACATTGGAGTAGTATGGAATAATAGAGGTATGACTATCTCTACAATTATTGACCTAGAACTTGATTTTGGAGTAAGGGTTATAGCACACAAGTTCTATCAGTCCAGCAGATTGGATAGTGTTCCCTGTACAATAGTTGATCAGGCATGGAAAATTGTGAAGAAGAATCACACATATGATCTTGCCGAGCTACAACAGACACAGTTAGCCAAGAACCTAGCATCAATCAGAAAGGATAAGAGCTCATCATGTAAGTTTGGTTCTTTACTAGTTTGTATATTCTTCTACATTCAGGATACATTTCCTACACTAGGAAATATTGTTTGGAAAAAGGATAGGCCCATAACAGTTCATATTAGTGAATGTATTGAGAAATTAGGAAGCAATTTCAATAGCATTATGGGTAGCTATTTTGTAGAATTCAAGAAGAAAATGAGATTAAGGACTAGGATTCCTAAGTCACTAGTTGAGAAACACTATGAGGAAATTTGCTTTCTAGTTGATACAGACAATACTTATATCAAGGCAGTGATTCCTAGGATAACATGTTTAGAGCCAGTTCCATATGAGATTAATGTTGATGAAGCATCAACTGCCATCATTGCACTCCTAGCTAAGGCAATTGACACCACAGCAGAGAGATTTAGAAACTTTGATGAAGCTAAGGCTAAGATCTCTAGAAGCTTGAATGAAGGAACTATGGAGAGGAAAAGAAAGAAAATAGTGAAAAATATGAAGAAAATGGTTGGCTTGGGTAGTGATAAAGAACCTGAGGATGCACCTCTAGGTCTGACCACTGGACAAGGTGAGGATATTTCTAATGAGGAGGAAGTCAGTGCATCAGAAGAAGCTACAAAGAAAGCTAAGGGCAAGAAGCCATCAATTGTTATTGTAACCAAGCCCAGCCGAGCCAAACCTAAGGTTACACCTCCTACAGCTAATCATCCAAGGACAAGAGCATCTACTGTCACTTCCCTAGTAGAAGTATAGACAAAATTATATGGCAAGAGAAAAGTTGCAGAAAGTACTTCTGGCCAGGAAGCAAAGGTTGCTCCTAAGGCTGTGCCTAGTAAGCCAGCAAAGCGACCAAGAAGGAAATTGAATTTGCAGATAGATAGTGATGAGGAGAAGACAGAAACAGATTTACCCAACAACATACCTACAGCTCAATTCAAGAAACCAACAAGCATTGATGAGCTATGTGATACTTTAAGGAATTTAGCAAGGTTAGCAACTTTCAAGTTCATCAAATATGATAAGTTGAAAACAACAGATAGGCACAAAGTTCAAGAAGCACTCTGTTGGGACCTCGAAAATTAGGTCCCAATTCTACATAAAGGGAAGTAATTATGTGTGTTGATTTTATTATTCCCTTTTATTTAAATGAATAAATTATTATGACGTAGTGCATTTTAATTTTGAATGTTTTAAATATAAATGTATACATTTCATGAAATATTCAAAAGGGATGGGCGGAGAGAGTTGAACTCACAACCTCTCGCCAAATCCTCTTCCCCTAATGTTTTAACCTATCTACTCTAGCCATGTTTCCCTAACCTACTTACTTGTTCCTATTTTTCCTCCCGTTCCCTTTATCCCCTTTTCTTATGATAATCAGGGGTAAATATTTTCCCCTCTTCCCTTATGTTTAGTTTTACCTCG